>JACBWW010000057.1:708753-814813 GCA_020086605.1 Lanius collurio | reverse complement strand
GCGGGGCGGAGGGGGCAGCGGGGGAGCCCGGGCCGGGGGAACTGGGGGCTGCAGGGATCCCGGGCACTGAAGGGATCCCCAGCGGCCGAGGGGAGCGCCGGGGGGAGCTGTGCTGAGCCCATGGCCAGGGGGAGCTCATCTTCCTCAGAGCTTCGCCAAGGTAAAGGGGAGCCGAGCAGGGCGCGCAACACCTTTCTGTGTTTTTAACCCGAGTCGCATTTCGGGAGAGATTCAGGCTCCTCAATACTGTGTCGGAGGCTTCGTTCCCATCGAAATCTACCGGAGCGGCCAAGTGCTCCTGACACTTCTGGAGAGGCTCCGCATCGCCCCAGGGTCAGCGCACCAGCCTGTCTGGAAAGAGACAATGGTAGCAGGAAAGCGTCTTACTCACGAAACCCAACAAATACACACGCTCACACATACCTTTGTGTCTCTGTGTGTATATATATATATATATATATATACACACACATATATATGTACATAAAAATATATGTGGTGTGTGTGTATATATGATGTGTGTACAGTCTCAAAAATTAATAATTACAGACATTAAATACCCAGCAATTTAAATGTCACAAGTCTTAAATCCACTTTCCATAACTTTGCTCGAGTGGGTTTCCAGGCTCCGCAGGGTGAAGTGCCGTGTTCAGGAGTCCAAGTGGCCCTGAACATCCAGCAGTGCAAGTACAGACACCTCGGACTGCCAGTCCCAGTTCTGCTCAGCCTGTCCCAAACAGGGACTGTCACCACCACAGCAGCACACAGCCACTCTCCCCTGGCTCCGTGTGATATGGCCAAGTTTGAATACCTACTTTTAAAACTATTGCCAGAGCAGACTTTTTATGTCTGGAAGGGAAAATTGACATGTATATTATTAAAAACAGTGAGTAACACGTCTGTATTCAATCAGACATAAAAAAAGGAGGAATATTGACACTTTTTAAAAATTTATTAATGTGTTGGTGGATTTTTTTAAAATAAAGATGGTTTCATTAAATGCTCTTCCTGCATGACCACTATTGAAATAAATGCATTGACAGTGGCTGTTATATTCATTAGGTCCTCAGAAAAAGGACATTTATATAGGCATGAGACAGTTAGCCACCTTGTAAATTGGACTAGGACATTAGAGAGACCATTTCAAGTCTTGAGGAATAAATGGCAAGGAACTTTTTCAATATTCTTTGAAATATAATCTATTTATTAAAAAATAACAACCCAAAAAGATTCTATTTTAACATACCTCAGGACAGGAAAGAAAATGGATGAAGCAATCTACACAGCAACAGAGCAACAGAAAAATATTAAACCTATAAATCCAAGTTAGTGCTACATTAACCAGTGACTCATTGCAAGTGAGGCTTTGTGAGGATCTGGTGCACTTTACTGAATGATTTCTGAGTACTTGACATCCATTAGTTGAAGCCCACAACCAATTATGGTTTCTCTTCACTGTTTTTTTCTCCTCCCCACGCACTCACACACACATTCCCTTTCTTCCACAGGTCTGACTGTGCCCAAGCAGGCACGGGGCACTCAGTAACTCCCTGCGAGTCACCCACCAGCAGCATCTCCAGGAGCAGCTCAAGGTAAAGTGACAGTGGACATTTCCTGCCATCAGAGTGAGCTTCGACAGGGAGCAGCCAGAGCACCTTGACTTGCAGGACTGTGCAGAGCTGAGGAGACCACCAAGGTGCCCAGCAGATCCTGTCATAGCTCGAGGAATTCCTGGAGCAGCAGGGACCTGTCTTCCCCAGCAAATGAACCTGCAGGACCCCGTGATGCAGATACTGTGTTCATCCTCTCTGAGCACATGCATAAAGATGAACACCCGCTGCATGACTAGGCAGCCACGGTATTAATTAGCAGCAAGTGAGAAAGTAGGAGCAAATGAGATCCTGGGAGAGCCTTTGTTCTGGTACCATTTTAGAAAATGGAAAATCTGGTGTCTGAGAGATAGTAACCCAGATTCGATGCAAAAGGAGGTTTGTTGGTTGAGGACAGGATGGCAGGTGCTGGTGAGACACCGTGGGAGTGCGTGCACTGATGGCAGCACTGGGAGCAGCCCCTGTGGGCTGATGGTGGCTCTGGACTGGGGACAACCCTTCAGCACTCCTTCCCATGGGCCTGGGGATGACTCCAGAGAAGCCCCTTTCCCCTCAGAGCTGGTAGAGATGGGGAGCTGCCTGAGAGCCACCTGAACACAGGTGAGGGCATGGGCTGGTCCCAGAGCTCTCCCACCTACTGGCAGCACCTGTGGGACTCCACAAACGGGGTCCAATCCAGCAGCCAGCACTGTGTTGGGAAGCCAAGGGGAGCTCCTGTGTTGGCAGCACTGCCCTACACCCTGTGCTGTGTACAGCCAAACATGGGTGGCAGCCCTGCCCAAGGGATCTGTGCACACCTTGCACTAAGTGACAAACATCCACACATCAGCCACTGGAGCAAGTGTTTCTTATTTAGTAAATTTATTTTAAGGCATAAAAGCTGAGACAAAATGAGGCAAAGGCTGGAGAATGACTCCCATGATCCCCTCTGTTTCCTGTAGTCTCTATCCCAGAGGGATTATATTCACTCCCTTTTAGTGTTAGATGATGAAGCCCTAAGCAGATACTTGGGCTTTTTTGCAAGCCCTGTTGCTCAGGCTGCCAGGTGGTGGTTGCTGTACATGCTCCACGGGGCAAGAGCTCCTTGTTGGGGCCCAGTCCCAGCCTCAGCAGTCCCTGTGGCTGGGGCAGGATGGTCTCGAGGCAGGCAACTCCTCTTGGGCAGGAGCTCTGCTGTGAGAAACAAAACAGAGAAGGTACTGAGCCATGGTCGGGAATGTCTCAGAGCCAGACACCCTCCTGGACCATGGTCGGGAATGTCTCAGAGCCAGACACCCTCCTGGACCTCAGCACTGCAATTCACAGAATCATGGAATGGTTTGGGTTAGAAGGGACATTAAAGCTCATCCAGTTCCAAACCCCTCCCATGAGCAGAGCCACCTTCCACTAAACCGGCTTAAAGGCCCACCCAACCTGGCCTTGGTTGGATTCCCTCTAAATAGATAGTATTCCCTCTAAATAGTTTGGTGTTCAGTTGTAGCTTAGCTTTTCTCCTGTACCAGTGCCTTTTACAGCCCTCAGCTGGAGTCTGAAGCCATCTCCAAGCCCAAAGCTGCACTACAAGGAGCAGAGTGCATCAGCACTGCACACACCATGCAATTTTAATGCCCTTTCAGTTTCCAAGGATACAAAAACCAATCAATCAGCCACAATCCCTCGCTGCGGGTCTGGCTGCACAGGAGCTCTGTGAGGCAGCCCATGTCTGTGCCCCAGCCTGGGATGTGCAGTGATCACAACACTCTGAACTGGAGCACCCACTTCCGCATGCTGTCATCCCTGGCCCTTGCAGGTATTGTATTTAAGCCACACTCACAGTGGAGCTGCTTGTTGTTGCAGAGATAAACTGCACCCAGGCAGAGCCTTGAGTCCCTCCATGACCAAACAGGCCAGAGACCAGCCACTGAAAACAGTCACAGGCCACACACCAGGGTGATGGGAGTGCTGAGAACAGGGCTGGGTAACCACATGGAGCACACAATTTATTAGCTACTTCTGAAAAACATTCCTGTTAAATCAGGCCTGTCCAGATGTGACATGGAGACAGATTACACTATTGACAGGGATGTGATTGCACCCATGACCTATGGCTGACTGTGTTGCTGTAAAGCCCAGCACAGAGGGAAGGTATTAAGGCGAATTAGTGTTTATTATTTATACGATGCCCACAGTTAGTCAGGGTGGTGCAGACAAGCGTAAAGTCAAGGGCACCACACAGTGCTCTGGAACTGACAGCCCAGCTGACAGCAGGCACTGGGAGTATAATTTAGGATTTTGTGGTGAGGTGACAGCCTTAGAGCCTCCAGGAGCAGTAACAGGAGGGGAGAGCAGACAGGGCTGAATGCCAGGAGGCACATGGTGTAGCTTCTGTCCCACCTTGGCTTTTGGCTGGGCTAAAGTGCCTTTTGGAGAGATGGAGTTCTCTGGCAGACTGGCAGCCCCTGTCCCCAGGAAAGTTGTCTGTTCTCCCTCCCCAAACACCCCTCTGTGGGCAAAATGCTTCTGGTGCACAAGGGAGTGAGCACTGCCCACGAAGGCAGCTTCAGGCATGCTGGCTGGGGCTCCAGGGGTGGCATCCTGCAGAGCTGCCACTGGTTCCCCAGTGTCACCCTAGAATCAAAACAAAAGGAGTAAAGCAGACACGGGCTTGATAAAGAGAGTCCTGGCTGAGTGATGCTGGCTGTCCTGTTAATGGGCCCCCATCAATATAGGAACCCATTACCTAAATGGCTCTCTCACACTAGGTGCCCAGGCTCCTTCTGTACGCAGCTGAGAGAGGCAGGAACATCTTGAGAGCTATTTATCCCACTCAGCTTGATGGGAGGAACCATCCTCCACCACCACCTGTCTCTCCCTTGGCCACAGAGGAACAAAGGGCCCAGCACAGAGTAGCTGCCTGACTTCAGACAGCTTCAGTTGCTCCATCCCCTGAGCAGGAGGCTCTGCCTCCTCACAAGGAGCTTAACAACTGCACAGAGACGGGGCTGCAAAGCCAGCCAGGACCCATGACAGTGGGAGAATATGAGGGAGACACTAATGCAGAAACTTCAGAAATAACCAGGGAACCCTCTTGAATCAGTATCAGTGCTCCAGAGCAGCGTTAGCATTTGCTTTGCAGTCAGAATGACCAGGGAAGATTAAACTCTCATCCAGTGTGACCCACATGGGTGGACGTGTACAGAGGATGAGGCTGTCCCTGCATCCCTGCAAGTGGCAGAGCCACCCTCTGGTGCCACTCAGCACCCGCGACACAGCCTCCAGCCCCAAAAGCAGGCATATACAAGCAGGTCAGCTGAGCATTTTGAAGAGACATAAAACATTTTCAAAACGTTTCCCTGTGACAATAAATTAAACATCAGCTCATTACCACGGCAGGGCTCACTCCAGATGCAGCTCCTGGTGTCTTATTTCAGATTACGATCACATTAAAATGGTCTTGGGCTGGCTCATTGAAAAGGGGGCCTCCCATCAAGAGATCATTGCATCTGACCGAGTCTGCCTGAATCCTATCACAGATCCTCCACTGGGAATATTATGTCCTTGTAGCTGTTCTTCCCAGGAAGGGAACTGGATCTGCTTAGAGCAAATAGAAGCCATTACAATCAGGATAAATTAGTAATGGTGAGTGGGAGAGAGAGATGAGGGAAAGGAAAGAGGGTATTGTGATTTTTCTTGCTATAAAGTGGGTGTCTGAGCTACTTACACTGCCAGAAAACAGCTCCCTGGCTTCACCTCTGAGTCCAGAGCTCAGACTGCTTGCTTACAGCTCAAGAGCTTCTTTGGACTGTTAACAGCTACTATAATGATATTATGGGTTGTTAGATGCATGAAATCCGATTTCTGTTCCTGCTGGTAGCATCTCAAGTTTAGCAGCAGCACAGGGTGGTCTGTAGAGAAAAGGCAAAACACTGCGGTCGCTCTGTCAGCACTGCTGAACACGGGCCTTTTCATCAGAAGCTGCCACACCTGTTGAGGATTAGTTGTGGGGGTCTTTAAGGTGTTGCAGGGGGTAGGACTTGTGGCTCTGTGGTGTTGTATAGTTTCCATTTTTAATATACAGGATGCTAAGTAATTCACTAAACCCTGATGGCAGTCCTGGCAAAGAAGGAAAACTGACCCACAGAAATGTCTTCATGCACAGGATTCCTTCCTTTCCTCCTAAAGGAACCTAAAGCAGGGCTGGTTTAGCTAGTTTGGGTCCATAACAGAGGCTGAATTGCCACAGCCCAGAGACAAGTTCAACCATAATATGATTTTACAACGTTTTAAAAAGCAAATATATGCCTGCTTAAGCAGGCAAATATTTCAGGTCACTTGCAGAGCAGGTGACATCAGCCCCTTTCCAGCAGGAATATTTACTGGAGCCCTCAAGCATGAACCTGGTGAGACCAGCAAACCTGGCAAGCTCAGCTCCTGCTCATATTTGTGTTCTTCTGCTCCTAGGATGCTGCTGCCTGCTGACAGCTTCACCCTTCTTTCAGACTTTACTATCTGAGATGAGGTATTTAAGCTGAGTGAATGGGAAATTAATGCAAAATGAAAAGGAAGTTGGTTTGGGGCTGCCAGATTCCTTTAGGGCTCCTGGAGGAGATATATTCAGCTCTCCATCATTCCTATCCCTCTCCCAGAAGAAAATCTCATATAAACCATTTATAGTAGTTTCTCTATGGGCCTTCTGGAGACTGATGCTCAATTTTTGCACCTTCCAACCAACCAACATGTTCAGAAGCGTGGGTGAAGGTGGCAAACACCCCAAAAGTGGGAATGGCCACTCTGGAGTTACCCACTGTTGCTGAAACCTCATTGCTCCAAATCAGCCATCTCCTGCTCCAGACAGGCCAGGAGCTGGTCCTGCTGTCCCAAAACTCTCTGAGTCCTCCTGCAGCTACACAAACTTCCCCCTGGCAGAGCTGCTCCTTGTGGCAGAGCCACCAGTACCAGGAACCTCCCAAAAAATGCATCCCCTGGGAAAGCAGTGGCTGCTCTTGGCTGACCCTGTGGGAAGGGATTTCTGTTTCAAGGGCTCTCTAGTGGTCAGTGGATCTCGTGCAGCAGCAATGCTGCTGGGAGCTCCAGGAACACGAACCTTGCACATCTGTGCAAGCACTCATCTTGCATGGGGCTTCCCAATTGCTGCTGGCAACCTCTGTGACAGTGCTCAGAGCAACACCAGGTGTCCCCTCTAACACCTGAGGGGTGCAAGGTTAAGGAGGTAGAAAAGAAAAAGGATTGAGCCATGAAAAATCTTCAAGTACAAACCAGACAACTAAAACAAATAATCAAACCAGGTGCTGAATATGCTCATGCTTAGTTATCAGGATCAGAAATTCATTTATTCAGTTTTTGATGCACCAGTCTATTTGATACATTTTTCAACTTAACAAGCCTGTAAAAATACAGCATTTTTAAATTTCAACAGATCACATTATTACAAGAGTTTATTTAGCCACCGTTTTTTTATCTCCAAATTTCTACAGTACTTCAATTTTTTTCCCTGTCTTGGTGAAGGATAAAGCTAGGCAAATTTTTAGTAATGGATAATTAATTCAGCCAATTCTTTCCATCTCTGCTGAGGCACTCATTCAAGGTTCAACAATTCTTTCTTTCTCTTCTTTAGTTAGTTTGTAAACTATTTTCAATAGTTTCTGGTACCTGATATGAATACCTTCTGATACGGATAATTTTGAATGGCCATAGGCCACTCATTATATTTGCCTCAGGAGGCAGAAATACTTTCTAGAATTTTGCTTTTTCTCCTTTTTTTTTTTTTTAATCCTGGAAGATTTCCAATAAAAAGTTATATAAATCAGACAGTCACAACCCCACTCTTGTTGCCATCAGCACACACCTACAGGCCACAATCTCTGTTAGGTTCAGCATTCATAGACAACAAATGTCAGCATTGTAAACCACATGCAACAGGCCACTAACCTTATAGCCACAAAATCCTCTGCTCCTCCACAGGACACTAGCAATAAATGTGCCTTAAATCATTTTATGATAAAGTGCTTTCTGTGCAGTAGGTGAAACACAGAGAGAATAGCAAATTTTATTGCCTCAGAATCAGCTGTGGGACAAAAGTGTGTGTGGTTTGGCAGTGTAATCTTTTACTTTGATAAACTATTAAATGCCAAAGAAAGCTTCTTAAGTTAATCAGGGCTTAATTTAAACAAACAAGCCAGCAAGAGATTAACAAAAAATCCTCAATGGAATCTGAATACAAGAATAGTCTCATAAAGTCCTGTGCCAAGTTCATAAAAGTCATTCTGCTAGGATGAACTGGCCCACTGACCCCCTTTTTCTCCCCTTACTGGCACCACAAATGAAAAAGATGTTAATTTTCTGAACCACCAACAGAACCATTTCCAGCTCCATTGATGCAAACAGCACTTTTGGCAACATTGCCACGTGCTAATGCTGCATGAGGAGGAGGAGCTGGGTTAACTCCACTTTCATGATGGAGAGGAATCAGCTGAACCCACCAGGAAGAGACCTGGACCTGTCTGAGGCACAGCCCCTGGAGTTACCAACCACCTTCCCAGCCACAGCAGAAATTCTGCCCCCAGGAATATCCCAATCCCTGCAGACAGGGAAGCACCAGGAGGAAAGAAGCAGTCCCATGGGTAACTTCACTGCCACAAGCCACCACCCACCCCACGACCAGGGCTCCTTGCAGCAGGTAAATTATACAAACGTAGAAATATTCACATGTTCAGCACCTAAGCTAAAGATTCTTTTAACACTCTCAACTTAGGCCCAGTATTGTTATTTTATCCCACAAAGGTAATAAATGACCAAATCTTGGTGAACAAAACATGTCAGGCTGGAGCCCATTCAAAGTATTTTTGGGCTGACGTGTTACAGATGCATCAGCTCCTGCATTACACAGTCATTGCTTAATTCTGTTGCTCTATGGACTCTCTCTTAGTGCTTTTATTACCATGTCTGGTACATTTCCAAGAATTGTCTTTTTCCAACTGCAAAACCACTTTAATTCTTTATACTTCCCCATGAAAGCTTCTGATTATCTCCCAAATGTTTCCATTTAAAGAAAAAGTCTTGTTACTCCAAGTGTACATTTTCCCATTAATTTATTTACAACCATCTTTGCTAAGCTGAAAATTCACTAGGCTTGAGTTAAATAAAGTAAATTCATTTAAAAAGAATATCAGAATAATTAGAGAGCCAAAATCTAAAGTGGGATAGTTATAAAAAATACTTCTTCATGGCATTTCACTTGCCCTTTGGCAAAAATGCTTCATTTTGACACAACAAAATTTAACACCTCTTTTGCTTGCTTTTTTGTTATTTAGAGCATGATACAAATAGGTACAAGAAGACAAATTGATGACTAAAGAAAACCATTCTATTTAATCACAATATTTACATCCAGAATAGAAATTACAAAGCTGCAATTCAAAATGTATTCACAACACCACAGTCAATGTGCCAGATGCAGAAGGCTTTTTGCAAGCTACTGGCAAAAGGGAAATTCCAGGCACAGACAACTCACTAACAGGCATCAAGTGAAAGAGACACCAGAGGGGCAGCAGGGGAGGCAGAGGTAGGAGACCCCCTGGAAACTGCAGCTCTGCACTCCCTTCACATCCACTCACTCCCAACTTACCTCTCCCAGCAGCTCCCAGTATCTCCTGCATTCCAGTGTGGTTTTCACCTTTCATCCCTGACCTGTGGTGCCAGGCTAACGTGTGAACATCTCCTACCTCCTTAGTTCATACTGAAATGTTTTGCACACAAGGCATTCAGTTTATATTGCACTCAAACTCTCACAAAGAAACTTGTCTGAGGTCACTGAGGAAGCTTGTGGGAAAGCCAGGAAAAGAGTCTTTGCTTGCAAAATGCTGTAAGACCATTCCTGCACTCTTTCAGATCAAAGCAGAAAGAAATTAATATGTAGAATTCCTCACTGTCATGCTCCTCAGGTTGCTTCATTTTCTGCTGCAAATAGTCCTCTCTTTATATTCACCTTGGAACTCAGTTTTCCTCACGTTAAAGAGGTGTTATCACCAGTGACAAATGCAAAGTTCCCGTTCTCAAACTGTGCTGGTGACTTGGAGCAATTGTACACCAAGTACAAAGTGTACCCCTTGCAGGGAGTATGAATAATACCATGCTGCTGCTTCAGTACAACTGCATCTCTGCACGGAAAAAAATGGCACAAGAAACAGCAAAAAAAATAAAAGTATCCATATCTCCTTTTCCTTCTGCTAATGTTCCCAGAGCTTAATGAAATTCAAATATACTGAATACATAAATGATTAAACAAAAAGGCAAATTAAGTTTCTTCTTGATCAAAATCATGTATAGCATCGGTTTGGCATCTTCCATGTCCTCTGCCAGTGGATTAGTACTTAACATGAACACCTCCAAGGTCATGCCCATTAATTGCCTTATCACCCTGACACCTGCAGCCCTGGGGATGGTCTCTTTCTCCCTGGTGCAGGAAGTTTCCCAATTCTAATGAACACACTGGGAATTTCTATGGCACCAATGATGGGTTATTTCAGTTTTTTCCTCCCTGCCAGTGAGCGCAGTGGCAGCAATCCCTCGATCCATTCATTGGCAGCCAACATCATCTCCTGCCAAAAGGCCACCTCCTCCTGTGTGGAGTCCATCCAGTCCACAGAGATGCCATAGCTCAAACCTGAAAGGAACAAGAAAACTTTGGGAGCTACACAAAGAGTTCCCACCCTGTGCAAAAATACTCAATGGGATGTTACTGCTGCAGGCAGTGTCTTAACATAAAAGCTGCTGACTCCCCCTCAGCAAGTTGCACCCTGAGCACCTCCTGTTCTTCTGCCAATGCCCATTCTACGCCAGAGTTCAGGATGAAGTCACTGCGAAAGCCATAAAATGCAAGAACCCTAAACATAACCTGCCAAGGAAAGCAATATTGGGCTCAAGCCCTTTCTGCATAATTTTGAATGGTAAAGAAGGTCTTAAAGGTTTGGCTTTCCCCTTAAAAGATTTTCTTGTGGACAAGGTAGAGTATTCATCAAAATTCTCTCATTTCATTTCTATAGGAATCAAATATACCATAGCAGAAAAGTGTGTACATCAATTCCAATTCAACCAAACGTTCAGGTGCCAATCAATTGTCAATAAGATAGAAGTCTAAATTTAGATCACAGCTAATCTTGGGTTTGCTATTTTTATATCTTATAGTTCTTGCCCCTTCCCTCGGGAGAGTTCACAACCCTCCTGGTGACGTTAGAGGTTGAAAATGGAGAACACACAGGCAAATCCAATAGCCACAGGTGCACCTGCAAGGCAGACCTTCAGCTACCAGGAGCCTTGCCCTCAAGGAACACTTATCCTTGACTGCAGCACTGTGAGATCACTCAGAGAGCACTTCAAGGCTGGACAGTCACCAGGTGGTGCTGTCCGTGTGACATTCCAGTCCATCCCTGAGCACTCTTCCCTGGGAGGAGCACCAGTAGAAGGCTGGTTTGTCATGCAGCCTGTTTTCCTGTAACAGCAGGAAAACTCTCTGAGGGACCCAAGGAGACTCTTGTGTTTTGCCAGACCTCAGATCTGATGTTGGCAGAAAATGTGGGAACAGAGGGCTGTCACCATGGTACCAGGGCCATCCATCCAGGACATAGTGCAGTACCAGTTACTGACACATCCCATCCCTGCTTTCTCCCCAACAGGAAAATACTCTGTAACTTCCCACTTTACCTTGTGGCTCAGCACCGTGGTAGCATTATTGAGTTAATATTAAGGAAAATACTCACCTGTCCCAAGGCCCAGCCTGATTCCTCCAAGGAAATGGTTGGTAAGCTTTTCATGATCCCACACAGTGAGTTCAACACATGCATCCTTCAGATCCTCGGTATGAAAGCCATCATACACAATGGTGTGATTGAAAACAGGGTTTGTGTCTCTCTTTATGACTCGGGTCTTTTGGTAGCTCTTCTTACTGGTGTCTGGAAGCACATAGCTTTGAGAGGAGAAAAAACACAGTGTGAAGCATTGAACATTGACCAAGAGCTTTATCACAGCAAAGAGTTTCCTAGTTTGGCCACAGGTGAATGACATGGGCAGTTCTTCCCTACAGTTCTCTCTTTGCAACACAAAGGCTTTCCAGTATGGAGGCACAGCTTGGTGAGCCTGAGAACAGAGAAGCAAACACAGCCCTCTGTGTGGGCACAGAGCAGGAGCAGCACCGTGCTCATGCACTCACCACTTCACAAAGGAGTCAACTCCAGACGGACGCAACTGCAGCAGGTCCTTGACGTCTTTGACCCAAATGTGAACTTCACCAGAGGGAGGGTTCTTGGGCCCTGCCATTTAGGAGAAGAGAAAAGCTGTTGTGGCACTCAGAGCCATAGCTCCCACAATGACAGGCCTGCTCTGCAGGGACCTGTGGGACCCTCATGGCTCCTCTGTGCTCACTGCCCCTCCCTGCCAGCTCTGTCACTCCTGCAGCTGCAGAGGCTTCTGACACAACCTGCCAGTGCTGTACCAGACAGGAAAAGAGAAGGAAATGCTGAGCCAACCCAACCTTGTGCCTGCCCCACAGTAAGATGGATTCTGTGCTGCTCCTACCACATCACAGCACCTACAGTGCTCACATGCTCATAACAGCTGAGGAGTTGGAAGTTGTTCAGCCCTTCCTCTCTCCCCAACACTTTCCCAGTAAACCCAGATGTGAAAACCAGACGTAGGCTGCAGGCAGTGCTGTCAACCACTGCTGGTTGTGCCTTTGTGCTGATAGCTAAGATCTTGCTCTAATGAGACTGCTCTTTAAGCAGCCCCTAAGCAGATGAGGCATTGCAAGGTGTGTGTTTGCACATGGGCAGTAGTCCTTAATGCATGAACCACATTTACCTAGGCTTCCAGGGGGCACGTACTTAATGGACAAACTCATCACTCCTCGATGATCCACACCATTAACAGCAGAAAGGCTCTGAAACAGAAAGAGTTATGATTGACTAAACAAAGTATTGTGAAGCACAGCAAGGCAAACAGCTTTTGACTTCAGTGGAGGAGCACAAATGGACAAACTGTGATCTTCCATGGCTGGAGCAGCCCATTCTTAGGGCAGCTCCTTTCTCTGTGGGTTTGTTCTCAAACTCAGTCTCTCAGAACCAAAAGCCTGAGGATTCAGAGTATAAGGCTGCCCTTCCAGATATGTCCAGCTGGATATAATTAAGCATCTTGGTTCTGAAAGATAAATGTCCTTTATTTGCTTAAAAGAGATCTCAAATCAGACCTGTGAATCCAGAAGCATGCAGGAAGCTGTACAGACTTTACAAACAGTGCCACCTGGGTATTTACCTCTCAAGGCATGTCAGCTGCTTCATCTAGTACTCTGCTGTCTGTTTTTGAGGGATGGTCTTCATGTGAGTAAAGAGAATGGCAAAGTCATGTCAGAGTTGCTGTGATTAGTGTCAGGTTGCATTTATGAAAGTGTCCCTACAGATCAGTCACCAAAACAGACACGAGAAGGCAATTGTTCCAAGCACTGAACTGCACTAAGGTGTCCAGAGGTTGCTCCCTAGTACAGTTCAGGTTGTTCTGGCCACCACACCTAAAGACCTTAAAGGAGTCAGGAAGGACTTTTGCCACCCTCAAGGCTTCAGGGCTGGGCTAGAAAGCAGGATTGCAGCTGAGACACACTTACCCGGGGCTTCAGCGGGTACCAGTTGAGTTTCCTGTTGCTCCAGTCCCAGCTGGCCAAGTCTATTTCAATCTCTCCCAAAAAACTGTTACGTCCCAATGGATCATTGTGCCAAACAGAGAGATTTAATTTTTGGATCAGCAATACCATTTTCTCTATTTTATACTAGATGAAGAAAGAGAAGTCAGGTTGTTCAAATTTTTCTTCTGTTTCTTTCACAGAAATAAACAACCCAAAAGCTTGAATAAGCTCTGAGACACTCAAACCCACCCCACACATGCACTACCAATGGACTGGCTTCACTCTGAACATCTCTTTTTTTTGTCCTGTAGCAATACTACTACCCTGACAAAGCTTTTCTGCTGAGCACAGGGAAACCTGGCACTCCATTCATCACAGGGCAAAACCAATATTCTTTTAAGAATTATTAACACAGGTCTGGGCATTGTTAAATAATCCTCTATGCTTTGATGAGGATGATCACATAATGCAGACGTTTCTTACTAGTCCCATGCCTTGTGACTGCATGCCAGGGAAGGGGAGGACAAACAGCCCTTGCTCTGACTGCGGGTCCCTACAGCCTCCAAAGATCCGTGTGGTTTTGGCAGAGAAATCTCGAATCTCAGGTGCCACACAGATGGGTGCAGAGGAACGTTAACATTCCAGGCCCCTCAAACCCCGGGGAAGAGCAATGCAGTGTTAGCAGGAGGCAGGCAAAAAATTTGGCCAAGAAGGTGGGATCTGATAGAGGTGCCTGCTACAACAGAGGTTGTCAGAGTGTGGGTTTGTTCTTACCCGTAACACCTCATTGTAAATGGGATTCACTGTCCTCTTCTTCACTGATGTTTTCCTCTTACCCATCCTAGCTTTGTCTGGAAGCAGGTACGTTTTTACGTACCTAGAAAAAGAAACAAACTGCAGTTGGATACTGCCCCACATTGCCAAGCTCTCTTGACATTTAAAGAAAATAAAATCCTCCAGAACACGCAATGGAGCAATGGAGAAGTCACAAGGGACCAGAACATTCACTCACGGGTCAGATCTGCCTTTCTTCTCATCCACTACAGCCAAGTCCTTGCACTGGGACACGTGGACCTGGAACTCCCGGTTCTTTTCATCATAGTCTAGAGCAAATTCCACGGTTCCTTGGGCATCCACACTCCCAAAATCACCACTGTAGACACTGAGCACACTGCCACTCACCTGCCAGGGGGAAGAGCAAGGTCAGTGCCACTGAAACAGGCACAGTCTGACTCGGTTCTGGACAAAGACAATAGCCTGAGAAATGCATTCCCAGAGAAAAAATCTGGCCTTCCCATCCTCGTGCAGTGTCATGTCGACACAGAGATGGTTCACAGCTGTGGCTGCTTTCAAACAAGCCATGGCTGGGGAACCCAAATAAGGATCTCACAAGGATGTGCTATCCTAGACCAGGACTCTGAAGCACTGAATGTTTAAGAAATACAGAAGTTTTTTCACTCCTAAACCCCAAAACTTTGGGAAATGGACTCAAATATTACTGGGGGAACAACACAAGTCTCTTCTCTATGCTTACAGTACAAATAACTGATATCCTCACCCAATGTCATCACTAAGAAAAAAAGATATTGAGAGAACTTGAACTATCTTATATGAACTTGTTATTTCAGGTAGATATAGTCACACAATTGTCAATCCATTTAAAAACAGGCCAATAAGAACTCTATCAGACTAGAAATGTAGGAAGAACTATTCTTTTCTTGTTGCTTACTCACAATGTGCATGGAGCAGAACCAAACAGATACAACCCTGTCCTGAAGAGCCACTGCTCCACCAGAGACAGCTTGTGCTTGCCCCAAAGGCACAGGAACATGAGATTTCTCCAGATACAAATCTGGAGCTAGGTGCCCAGAGTCACTTGCTTTCCCAGAACAAACTGAATTTTGCCCAGACAACTTGGGCTTCTTTTTTCAAGCCTTTGTCTTTCACTGCTGGAAAGTCATGAAGCACAAGCAAAGCTCAGCTACAGAAAGATAATTTTCTACTGCACCAATCACTCATGACTCCTGACAGGATATCATAAAAGCTAACACTGTTTACAAAGCAAATCATTAACCCTCTTGGCACTTTTCTGTGGTACAGTCATGAACATTTATCAAAAAACTTTCCTATTAATTAACTCAATTCTTCTCTGTCTTTCCCAATTTACTTTGGTTCTGAATTTTATTATAACCTCCAAAAACCTGCTAAACATCTCCTGTCAGTACTTGGAGCTGCATTTACCATCCCATCAGGATACTCACTCCAGCAGAGAATCCTGAATGAGATTTTCAAGAACACCTGCATGACCTGGATTCATTTTCAGCTCCCAGATGCTCCAAATTAGGAGAACTCATGTGCCCCAAAGTTTTTAACATGTTTATCTACATTCAAGATGTCTCCCTACCAGCTTTGCTTCACATATATTCTTTAAATATCAAATACACTCCTTGGAGAAACCCGTAACAGTAACACAGCAAATACAAACACTTTTAAGCAGCTCTCTCCCCAGATATTGTCTCTAAGGAATCTTTTAAAAATGCTCAACTAAACACATTGGGCTTTTTTCAGCTTTCCTTAGAAGCTGAAGCTCCAAAACATGCCTTTGCTGTCCAACTCTGAGTTCCCTCTTTTCTGCTGATAAAGGATGAGCTTGCAGAGGGCACTCATCTGCAGTTCTGAACCACAAACATGTCCTTTAATAGCTGTGTGCCTCATTTTCCCACCTAGAAACCCCCTCCCCCACCTCCTGCACCGCCAGGATTCGGAGCATCCACACCTGGGAGAAGGGGCTGTTGCTTACGGGGAGTTTGACCAGTGGCGACTCGGTGGGGCTCTATTTTGAGATGGTACCTGGATTCACTCCTTTAACCCGAGCGAGTAATTAACCACCACTGTTCTGTTAATAAAGTGCCCTGCAGAAAGCAGCAGGATGCTCTGGAGGCCACATCATCAGCATCAGGTGAAATGCAGCGTCACCGTGCCCACCGGAGGAGCCCTGTCGGGGAGCCGCCGGCGCTTGGTACCTACCGAGGAGACAGAAGCCATGTCGGACGAGTGGCTGCCAATGCTGGGTGTCTTTTTGTGCCTGTTAAACTGGAAGCTGATTTCCGAAGCTGTGTCTGATTCAGTCTGCTCAGAAAATAAGAAGCATCTTTAAGCTCTGCCGAACAAGCACTTTGCAACGCTAGAGAGAAAAACCGATCGCTCAGCAGAGTCCCATTAAGCAGAGATAAGGTTAGGAGAGTGGAGGAGAGTGCAGAGAGCCTCCCCAGGGCATCGCCTCCAACCAGCACTGAACGTCATCATTAACTGCCTCCAAACAGAGCTGCATGCCCTGCCTGGGCTCTGGGAAAGGGCACAGAACAGCATGGTGTGAGGCACAGCAAAACACTGAAACTCCTCCAGGACGGAACAGCTGCTCTGGGTTACTGGGGGCTTTTTTCTTAAGGCTTTTCTCATTTAATCATGACAAAACCAAGGCATGCTCTAAAGCAACTACTGCTGGTGTCCAGGAGAAACACTCTCATGAAACCAACTGCCATTCAGTGGATGCTGTGAACACTATTTCAGCCACTTCTGGCATCAACCCACCTCAGACAACAGGACAGGAGAGGATCTGCTCAGCTCTTTGACTCTTTCAGGTTCAAGAAATTGATGTGGTATCAAATGAGGTTTATTGTACGCTGCAGGTACAAAAAAAACTGCATAAGATAGCTTGTCAGAATCAGGCAATTATAAATCACACTTTAGTTTAAAGGCACAAGGAAGGATGAAAAGCTTGTGGGAGGCACTAGAGTACTACCTACTCGCCCTGTCTGTGTCACCTGTCATTGAAGCTGATCCTTCCCAAGACAAAAACTGCTAATTAACATCCTAGAGCTATTTTCAGTGTGTTTTAATTCACTGAGTGGGAGTGTGGAACTCCCTCTAGTGGCTCACCTAATGCCCTTATCAGCACAAAGACGTCGATGTTGCCTGCTTTATGTACACTGAACTTACACTGAGACCACGCAAATCTGCCTCCTTGTCAAAGAAACCAATCAAGTTCACATTTTTATCTCACAGCACACTGCCCTGTAAAAAAGAGGACTAAAAATATTTAGACCCACAATTTCACCATTGCATACACCTCTCAAATACTCTGATAGACACAGAGGTGGACAATAGCCACATTATGTAAAAGAAAAAAGTCAGAAACCTTCCTATCAACAGAAAGATGGTTACCAGACTACTTAAATGTCTAACTAAAACCGATTTTTTGTATCTTTATCTTCTCCCACTAACTCTCTTGAAGATGACATTCTCCATCCCAGAAGAATTTGTTTTGAAAAGATATATGTATATGAATATGCATGTTCATATACATACTTGTTTAGCATGCTAGGCATGATGATACATTCTTTGGTGCTCAAAATGCCCAAGAGCTTCTTGATTTACCACTCATTTGATATTTACTATTTATTTCTATGTCCAAACTTGAATCCAGCCTGCTCCACAGACTATTTGCTATATTTGCAAACAAGGAACTGTAACTCTGTAGAGGAGGGTTCCAAGGATGAGGTCTGGGGCCCTAGATTAGGGGAAGCTGAAATCTTGGTTGTCTATCTGGAGACCACATCCCTGAAGAGCAATGTGGGGCCTGGAGCCTCGAGCCACCGTGCCCTGTGACACGTTGGGCACCACAGGATGGGGCAGAGCTCGGCACGAGGTGCCAGCCAGGGTGGGCACAGCCACAGGGCTGTGCAGTGTGACCTGCCTGCAAGCTGCCTCTGAGAGAGCCCCAGAGGGGACTGTCCTCCCTCCCATAACCAGGGGTTGGACTTGAATTATCTCAATCCAAGCATCTAAGTGGCTTTACCTTTCCTTGGGCATTGCATTCCCATGCTTCTCATTTCAGTCCTGGCAGCCTTGGCCTCACCACTTTCCTTTTAAGCAAGCTTTCAGCTGTCTTTTTGGGCTTGCCAGCTTTCACCCTCTGGGGATTGTTATTGGCTTTCTTTGGCACAGAGGTTGCTGCTGCCTTCCCCTCAGGTGCTTTCCAGGGCTGCAGCTTTCTTGGGCTTCCTCAGGTAGGCTGCTGCTTCCTTGGTTGCCTTCTCTTTATCTTCTCTGGGTTTCTCAAGGAGAGACTGTCACCATAAAACACGTCTGAGCTAGCAGCTGGGGACATCAGTCCAGCCATGGGCTCTGCTCTGGGTGAGGGGACAGGCCCCATGAGCAGGAGTCTGTGTCACAACTTGTACCAGCTCTGGCACCTGGATCAATCCACAGGCTGCCATCACATCCCACAGCCCTCGAGCAGGAACAGGAGAGACGAGCACGAGCTTCTTGCCAACCCTTTGAAGCCCTTGTGTTTTTGCTGAAGTAACAAACCATCAATCTAGCTGCAATTTCCTGGCTCTGAATTCAATTTTAGGCACTATAAAGTCTCTAATTTGATGATGAAACAATATGTCATTTTCCTAGCCTGGTACACACACAGAAGCATGGTGATGAAAAACTGGCATAATATATTACCTTCAGCAAATGTAAACCAAAAAGAAGAAAGAAAGATGTTACTCACTCTCTGTGGTTGTGTAAATGTTCACCATGCTCTTTGCAAGATTAATGCTATTTGCTCGGGCCAGTACCTGAGCAGCAGGAGAATGATCCCCATCTTCCTCTGGAATACACGAAAAGCCAAATCAACATGGTAAATAAATAAACAAGAATGGTCAGTGTGTCAACAAGCCCATGTGGGTGTGGGGGCCTCCCTTGGTCACTCTGCTAGAGCACACTGCAGTTACACTGCACAGGGCTGCTTTCCAAACATCTGGGTGTCTGATGTCTCCCCTGAGAAAAGCTCTTCACACTGTGTCAGGAAATGTAAATACTGGATTAACCCAGTCGCCAAGATAGACCAGCTCTTGTGAAGAGCTTCCAGTGAAACACAGCCATCTGCTAATATCATCCTGAAAGGAATTAATTAATAAAAGAAAAAGCCCTGAGAAATATTAGAATGATCTGGTTTATAAATGGTTGGACTGAATCATCTTAAATGTCTTTCACAACCCAAAATATTCCATAAAGAAAATATTTGCATTGACCTGAAGTGCAACTCAGGATTTTCACAGGAATGTTTTCTGAGCTAGGAAATAAGCCAAGAAATGACACAGTTAAAAAATAAAAATCAGATGAGTCTGTGGAAAATCCTCTCAAACAGGTCTTATCTAGGTACATGAGGACAGAAAATTTTGAGAAAGGAGGTAAGATGCTCTCTCTTCATACATCTTTACTTGGAAGAGAGCAGAGCTGTGGGTAATCAGAGCCCAAATGCAAAGTGAGTTGCAAACAGCAATAATGTTTTCTCATAGTAATAGTCACTACAAGAGCCCATCAAACCCGGAGGAAGAGGCTGCTGAAATGGTGGTACTATTTACACCATCATGGTTGAGAACATGGGATCAGACCCAAGGAAGATCAGACTTCTTGTTCAGTCCTCTTTGATTAAAGTTTAATATCGAAATTCACTTGTGCATTCCAAAAAGACCCAAAATGTCATTTAGACACTGACAGCCAGTGGCTACATCGAGGTACTCTAAGAGCCAGTGTATTTATTAAACACTTTGCCTCACATTTTATTTCTTCTATTTGTGTTAGACTTATCTCTACTACCACAAAGAATTTCTCCAGTCCCACATTTGAAGAAATTCAATCTTGCCAGTAGTGAAATAAAGTGAGTTCCTGTGATGTGCTGTAGGTAGTGCAGGGCTATCCCAAGGTGAGGTGCTTGCAGGTAAGGCACAGGGGCTGAGAGTGGAGAGAAAAGCAAGAGGACATGGCAGTGTCCCCTTCTACACTTGCACTACACTAGATTTGTTTCCACAGCTGTTTGCGAAATACCTTCCACACAAGCTAACTCTGCACAAATTGCAATACAGGATAAATGGACAGATGAAGAAAATGTGCAAAATGCAGAAGGGTTAGGGAAGAAAACAAGGTTACGGATGGCTCTATTTGGATTTCACAGGGTGCGGTCATAGCCCTCAGTACCTGAGTAAACAGCTGAGTCTGTTCCCTGAACAGCTTCCCTCTCTCTAGGTGGTTCACCAGGTGGTGGCTGCTCTGAAGACTCGCACATCTTTTCCTCAGGTAGCTCTCCATTTATTTCCATGTTGTCAAGAGTGCCCAAATCAGATCTTTCCTCTTTCTCATCATCGCCCTCACTGTCTGTGAGCACAGGCTCGATCAGTATCTGCACCCTGCTCACCAGGGACCTTGCAGTAGGCTTGCGCTCTTCTGCCACGACCAGCTCCTCCGCAGGCCTCCCTGGCTCCAACGTGTTTACAGACACATCCTTGGTAGGTGACTCGAGTTTGATGGAAGGCACCCGCACAGGCAATCTGGATTTCTTGGAGCAGTTCTGCACCACCTTCTCTTCCTCTGGCATCAGCAGCTTCCCATTGCTTTCACTCAGCGAGTCATTTCTTGTAACCAGGCCGCCTTTGCTCTTGGCATACGTGGATCTGGGAGTGAGGGAAACCGAGCCCTTCCTTGCAGGAGTGGCACAGCTTGGCTCTTCCTCGCTAGAAGACAACGTTATTGTCCTTTTGTAGGGGCTCTTTGCTTTGGTGAAGGCACCAGGTTTTTCTGCAGCATCCTGGCCTTGCCCAGACTGCACAGAGAGCGAGCGGCACAGCTTGAACTGCCGACCGTCCGCCCTGCCCGGCTCCACCCCCGAGCTCCCCACTGCCACTGAGTCTGCTCCCTTCTCCCAGAAGTTCTTCAAGTTCCTGAAGTGCTCACGGTCGAGGCCGATGTCCTCCTCTTTGCTGCTCATCGAGGAGATTGTGTAGTTCACGCCCTGCTTCCCAGCCCGGCTGCTCTCCCCCTCTGTGGGCAGTGCTCTGGGGCTTGCCAGCGGCTCTTTCTTTGTAAGGCTGTTCTCTGCTGGCCCCACGAGATTCACAAACTGCTCGCATCTGGGGAAGGTTCTGCTTGGTTTCTTCTTAACTGGTATCTTGCTGGGAGCATAAGTTTCTTCAGGTGGAGTTTTTGGCTCCTCTGTAGTGCTGGTAGCCCCATCAACAGCTTCTCCTCCAGCTGCAGGGCTGGGCTGAGGCACAGCATCCTCTGAAAGCTTGGTGGGCAGTGGAGATACTCCATGACCTACAACAACAACAAATGCTTAGAGCCTGTCCCACTGCATCACATCCAATCTCCCCAGAAGGTCTGGGCTGCAATTTTTCAATGAGAAGCTGGGGAATTTTCAGAAACCAACAATATATTCCTAATTCTTTTCCATATTCAGACTCTAGAAAGCCCTTCCATCTGAGAAAGCCCTGAAAACCCCAGTCCTTCTCCCTGCAACAGGGCACAGAAAACATCCACTGAGCTCTAAACTGTTGCTGCGAGTTGTGGATTTGTTTGCAGGTTCCCTTTCAATTTGACAGCTTCCCTACTGGCTATTTGCTATGTTCCAAAACTACACTATACATTCAGTGCTGGAAAGAGAGGGCAAGTTCTCTTCTGGATTAAAGAGTTGAGAGTCAATCACTCAGTTTAAAATGTACTGAGATCCCAGAGAAGTTTTAGTCATCAGATTGCTTTTTGCCTTGTTCCCTGCTGCCCTGGCTGTAAGTAATACAGATGTTGGCAGCCCATTCTTACATGCCAAGGTACTCTTTGTTATTTATTTGTACACACACTGAAAAGCCTCTTGTCTCTTGGCATTTGATATTGAATAACAAAAACACCAATAGCTCACTGAACAAAAAACTTACCTTTTCTAGACAAATGAAAGCTGTTTGTTGCAGTCACAAATGGACTTGTTCCAGTGTCACTCTCTGAGGAAGAGACATCATGTATGCTGGATCCCTGAACAGAAAACAAATCTTATCAGTGTATATATACTGGCAAGACTTGAAAAAATGTATTTTATTTGAGCAGAGACACCAGGGCAGGCAGTCTGTGGAGCCCCTGTCGGTAGGTATAGACTGTGTAAAGCTCCAAGAAATAACAAAACAAAGTGCAGAGGCTGTGCCTGTACTACCTTGTATGATGCAGACAACTGGACAGGAAATCTTGGTTTCGGTTTTGGCAAAATTTTCTGCTCTGTGGTTTCTAGAGTAGTTGTACTGGATCTGTGGGAGAGGAGAAATGCCTGAACAAGGAGGTCTGTGGTAATGATGTGCCTGTTTGGGTGCTCAGGCGTTCTTCAACATCACCTCAGCTCTGCTCAGACGCAGAACTTGCTCAATAAAAACAATGTGTGTCAACTACTAGATTTATTCAGACTTCCCCCTTCTGGGAAGTGCCAGAAGAGCCCAAGGGCCATGCAGAAGGGAGAGGCACTTCTATGCTATGGCCCAGGCAGGAACAGGCCACACCTTGCTTTAGATTGAATGAGAAAATCAAAGCAAGCTTTTCAGGATTTAACCACCACCTCCCCCCCAAAAAACTACTGGATGTTGTGCCAGCAAAGCAGGAGCCCCTTAGGCTTGTTGCCTCTGGATCCTTCATTAAACAACACCCACTAATCAGCTGCAAGAGGTTTCCCAGTATTGTCAAGGCCCATATATAATATTTAACTGGAGCAAGTGCCACCTGTGAAAATGATTCCTCATTCTACTGACAAAAAAGGCAATGAGATGGGAACAACAATACATGAATATGTGAATTTTAATTGCTTCTCCATAGCCCATGGATATTGAGTGAGGTCACTGTCTTGCTCATTGGAGAGCTTTTAGTAGATGTTTCTGCTCAGTCAGCACAACGTGAAATCCTACCAGCCCTTGATGGAGAGTGCTGAGGACTGGAGACAGAGGTTGGCACCAGCAGGAAATGAGCAGTTTCCTCAAACAGTTCATTTTGTTAGTGTTGCTCCATAGCAAAAATTAAACAAATAAAACCATAATTACTTTGAAAAACTAGCCAGCACATCCTGACATTAGAGACAACTTCCATTTCACTGACCCCTTATCAAATCATGCAGGAAAAGACCTTTGTGGGATAAGCACATTAGCACTTGATTATTAGGAGTGGATTGATATTCTGACAATTCCTGGAAGAAGGACTTAAAAAATATCCTATAGAACTTATTACTTATACAGTCTTGGAAACTCAGTTAAAGACCAGAGTTAAATGGGTTGCATTCAATCTTCATTAGAAGTAAGAGCAGCAGCCAGAGCACTGCACATGCAGCAGTGTTACCTTCCCTCTCCTGTATCAGCAACATCCTCAGGAAAGGCAGGACTCGGGACAGCTTTGCTTTCCAGACCCATCTGGATGTGCTTGTTGGCCTCATCTGTAATGTAACAGACAACTGAGAAATGACATTTCATTAAACTTGTAATGCTTGGTGTGTTTTGTTTGGGGAAAGAAGAAGTTTTGCCCAAAGAAAATGAGGCCCACAATCCCCGGGGGCTTAAGAGGACAGAGCTGTCAGGGGTTCTGCCTGCTCTCCCCAAGGATGGGGAGGCCCCAGGGCAGCAAAGGCACTTCCACACCCCACAGGTCCAAGAGGCCAAAGCTGCCCAATGCCCAATTCATGCCAGGAGCCGTCACATCGCTGGAAACCTCCACAGGACGCTGCCACGACTGTCAATAAAGTTAATCCGTTCCAGGATTTAAATTCAGCCATTTCCTGTTTTGACTCAAGTCATCCGACCTTGGCAAACAAAGGAGGAGGCCAATACAGTTAATGAGGAGATCCCTGTTATTTTTACTGGCACAAGGCTCAGCTGTATCTTCTAAGCTCCTGAAGACCCCAAAGAAAAAACAATAGAGGACGGTAACCTTTACAGCAGACTGCCAGGGTATAAAATTACATTAGATATTTTGTTAGCAAATGGGTTTTCTCGCTACTGCAAAACCAAAAGGATTAAACTCTCGAACAGTGAATAAAAACTAAGCTTAGTCTGGTCAAAAAGATCTGCATGTATTTATTCACATGTAGCTAGGTCTATTTTAAAGAGAAAATCTATCTATTAAAAGTACTGTCCTGCCATTGTAGGATATATTTCATTAAACATTACAGTAGAAAAAGCAGTTCAGAGGATTCAGAAGTAATATTAAATAGTATAGCCTCGCTTGTTATCTGGCTGGAAAACCACATGAGGCCCAAGAGCAGGCCAGTCCTATGGTCAGACAAGACTCCACACAGCCAGTGTGGTGCCATCCAGCACCAGCACAGCCTGCAAGTCACAGGAGTGTCCAAAGGTTCATTCCCCCTTGCCTGTGCATTCTTATGGAGAAAAATGCTGCATTCCCAATCTTCCTGTCTGCCCAGCACCTGGCCCTGAGGTGCAGGGACACAGCAGCTGCTGCCCAGAGCTGTCTGCATGAGGACTGCATGTCTGGCACACACGGGAGGTGGCAGCCGGGGGGCCCGTGGTTTCCACAGCAGTGGGAAGGCAGGGAGTGGCTCCTGCTGTAAAACTAGAGCCTGGTTGTGTAGGAACGAGCCAGTTTTAGAGAGCTTGTTTCTGACACAGGGACTGTTCTGCCCATGCAAACGCTGATGCGCACAAAGCATCACTGAACGTTGTTTTAGGAGAGAGAACCCGAGGCATGGCTGGTGGCACGTGCAGGCCACGGCACGTGCGGGCACAGGAAGGCACAGGAAGGCACACTGAGGAGATTTATTGATACAGTGAGCCACATCCTCCTCTTCTGCCTCACACCTGGGGGAGGGAGGTGCCAGCAGGTAGCTGTGCTGGAAGTAAAGGAACCAAAGACGGAGCTCCCCCGCTTTCCCTCTGCCTGTCATGGTTGAAAAGACCTTGACAACCAAAGACTGCATTCATTTCTTACCCCACTTGCAAAGGCACTGTGTTGTACTTGCTCTTCACTGACACTTCCCCCTCAGACAGAGCTCTTCACTCCCGGCTGGCAGAGGCAGCAGGAAGCCTTCACTTCCACCCATCCACATCCCTGCCCTGCAAAATGGCTCAGCCACTGACACAGCTTTGCCTGGCTCCTAGCACCACAAACAAATAAGCTATTTTAGTACATTATAATCCATCAAAACAAGCAATATGCCTTTGCTAAATTTAGGATGAGACAACATAAGAAGCAAATTCCAACAGAAATTACGAGTGGCCTGACCAGTTTAACTTGTTCATACATATATTTTTATATGTGTGTACAAAACTGACAGGCACTCCTGCTCAACACTTTTACTCATTTCCTACCACTCTAAAACAAAGATTCTCCATGTGTGGGAAAAGCACAGCTAACTATGCATCAGGGCTCACTTGCCACAGCAGGTGGATAAAATGGTCTCTCTCATAGGTGATTTTTATCCCTCAAGTATTGCACATAAGCACATGGAGAAGTTACCATCAAATTCATCCATCTGTGCTGCTCTGCAGGCTGTAGTTTAAATATAGGGTATCTATCTGTTTTATAGATTTGTATTACTGCCCATGACTAGTGTTTTCTACTACAATCAATACCAACTGTGAAAACCCTTAGGGATCCCCACAACCCTCCCTTCTGAAGGCTAAACCCCTCCTCCAGAAAAGATCGTTGGGAATTTTCCTTTGCAAGCACAAATTTCCACCCTTCCTCTGCTTACCTTGCAAAGGGAATGCCAGCAATTATCTCTGTGGGGCTTTTCCATGCAGGAATTTTCCCATTTCACTCCCTAACACAGACTCAAGTCTAAAGACTTAAATCAGGAGTTATGAAAACAGATTTGACCAAATGAACTTTCATCACGTTGAAAGCCAACAGAGGTGAATGACTGATCTTTCCAGGGGAAGGAAGAAAGATGTCAATATGGCAAGCAAAGGCCCTTATCTCCTCTAAGGTGAATATATTAGCTGTAGAATCTTGATGCACAATCAGTGATGTAAAATGGCAGAAAGAGGAATCAAGAAAGTCACATGTTATACCTGTGCTTTATCAAAATAAGTCTGAGAATAGAAATAGAGGGGAAAAGGGAAGAAAAAAAGTTGAAAAAAGGAATAAAGGCTAAATCTAAACATAACTATTACAGTAATATAATGACATTTGCTCCTTCCTTCTTGAAACAGCATTAGTCAAGTAATGCACATGCAAAGACTATCTTGCATTATGCTGCTAAGGAGATTATTTTATGTGATGACCCGAGACATCATCTCAGATGTGCACATCAGCCCAAAAAGTTAAATCTAAAACCAAAGGTACTTCAAATTCTACTATCCTGAAGCAGGCAGAGAGCTAAACATGCAAGGCAAAGGGCAGACAATCCTATCCACTGCAGGCTGGTAGCTGGGCTGCAGGTGACAGAGCATTTGTCTGACCTGGGCCCTGGCAGAGAAGCTGCTGAAGCTCTGCCCCTTCATGCCAAGAGGGTGCAAGCACAAATGCACATTCTCAAAAAGAAGAACACACTCTGCAGAAAAGCCAGGCAACTCTGCCAAGATGGAAAAGGTTTTACATGTTTTAGCATTCTGGAGGTATGATAAAATAGTAAATTTAATGACATCATGAATCCATAATACCAAGGATAAAAGCAACTTCATATGAAATATAATGGGCCAGTTCTGCATGAGAGGCTCCAATGAATCTATGCTAAGTTATGAGAGCTGTCAGGGGAGGTAAAGAGCAAAAAGAAAATGAGGCTCTCAGTGAAGTCCCTAGTCAGCATTTAGCTTTCAGAATGTGTCTAAGTAAGGTGGAGCAAGGAGGGGTACCCTAAACCCAGGCAATTCCTGCTACAGACATCCTAGCCAAGGAGGCCCACCAAACAAAGGAGTGATCTATACTGCTGCTCCCCCAGCAGGAATGGGAAACTGAGCCCAGGAAAGACGGCTGAACTGAACTGCTGGAGGTGACATCTGAGTGCTGGACAGATGCCCCTTTGTCAGGGGCAGTAGCTTTCACTGCAGAAAAGCAGAGCCCAGCTCTGGGGCCCTTGTGTTACAGAGGCAGACTTTGCTCAGAGCTGCCTGGCAGGGCCAAGGCTTCCTAAGGGCAGCAGCAGCCAGCAGCTCCCCAGCCATGGCTGAGGGTCTGGGACTGCCCATCCCCACAAACCAGGAGGTTGTGTGACACTGGGCTGTGGGGGCAGCTGGCCTGGCCTCGTGGTGAGGACTGGATGTGAATCACCCCCAGTTCTGCTTTGCACAGATGTTCAGCACAGTTCCAGCTCCAGGCTGATTACATTTGGACTCTAAGCACGGTCCTGCTTGTTTCACACAGGGCTGATCTCTTGCCCTGAGCTGACAAATCTGCTTTGATCTGTTTTACACAGCGCCATGAAAGTTTATCTGCATGGCAAACAACATGCAATGCATCTGCTTCTAATTAGCACATGGTCCCAGATACAGCCTGGCTGTGGCACACAGCCTGGGTACCATTCAGACTTGCCCACAAAGCCCTTTTTACTTTGAAAACCACATTTTGCCTTGGAATTATTTTCATGTAAAAAGCTAGGCATGGCCCCTCTCAAGTGGGCAAATACATGCCAGGAGGAGAGAGGCACCATCTCCCTTTGCAAAGATGTGACTGACCCCACCACTCCAGAGACCTGTGAGAGCATCTCTTGTCAGACCACTTCAGGAATTGGGGCAGGGGGATGTGTTTAAATCACACATGTCAGTTTGATGCCAGAAACTGTCCTACATCATCCCTTCTCCTTTTATTTCTGTGGTAAGAAATGATACCAGTGACCCCTAGCAAACGGAAATTTTGGGGAAAAGAAGCTGAAGTGGGGAAAAGGCATTCACTGCACATGGCTTTTGCTTTGGTCCTCTGCCACACTAATTTTTTCTTTGTGTCTTGATTTTGATAACAAGGGATGTTTTTCTAGTACTGAAAACATAGCTGAAAATCCTCTTATCACAACACAGGGACTGTTTCTCAACAGACTCCCAGTACAAGGAGACTGCCATCCTGGACCAATTTTTTGTGGTCCCTCAATTTGTTTTCTTAAGATGCACACTAACATACTTACTTTCTAGTTTGCCCTTTTTCCTTCTAATTGATGCCCGAAGTAGATCCGGCCCCTCCAAGTCTTCCTGAAACCGTTTTGCCTTCACTTCTGAAAACCATTCACCTGTCACAAACTTCTTCTTCTTTTCATCCTTGATGGAGCCTTGTATCCTCCTGAAAGTCAGTAAGAGCATTACACACCAAAAAGATCTCCAAACTTTCTACTTCCCCTGAGCCACCTTTGCAAAATGTCCATGGGTTCACCTGACACTATGAAGGATCCAGAGATTATTCTCTGCAATCACAAGAGCCAAACCAGCATTAAAACAGCAGCTGATTTATTCTTTATCTGAAATGGGAACAGCACCTTGTAAACACAGGCTTCCACCTCTTCCAAATTTCACAAATCCAAATCAATCACCTGGCAAGGAGATCTGTCCACTTGCTTGGCTGCCCTGAGGATTAAGGAAGGGGTAGGGCTGTCTGTCTTGCACTTCTCCCTTTTATTTGTCTATTAATCTCTTCATGAGCAGCAAAACCTTTTGAATCAAATTTGCTGCAAACTTCAGAAATAAATAATGATATTTAGAGAAGCAACCTGTCCCTGAAGCATTCTCCCTGGACACTGCTCCTTTCCCTGCTCCTCCTGCTATGCCCATTTTGGCACACATGTGGTTAGCTCTCCTTCCTGAGCACGGTTTCTCCCACTGTAACTCGCTCAGGCACACCTCAGGCTGGTTTTCGGCATCTAAACCTGTCAGTGCTCTGTTTGCCAGCCCATACTCTAACTCTCCTCACCACGGCTTGCTGAATTAGCTGCCTTTCAGCTGGCACTGCTTCCCACAGCTCACCACAGTTCAGGATCCCTGTGAAACCTGGGAGGCCAGAGGAAGCTCCCACCTCAGCCCAGTTCTCAGCAGGAAGAGGGGGCAAACCTCCAGATAACCCTGGAGCCTTGAGGGGTCACACATCGCTCCCTAAAGGCCAGGAGGGAGCAGGTATGGGATAACTGGGCTCAAGCCTCTGCAGGGGGCTGGGGGTTTAACAGGAGCTCCCATCTAGGCCACACCTGCCTCCATGAGGGTCTCGAGGTGCTGGGCCAGAGGAAATAGATATTTTAATCTTGTTGACACCAGAACAAGGAAATGCCATTGACTTCATTTTGCCCAGCAGACAGGTGGTGTTGGAATCAAACAAGTCTTACTGCAGGTAGCCAAACTGACAGCAAGGGGCTCTGGGCAGGACCTAATTCACTTCACTCCCAAATCAAAGCCTCCTGTGCAACAGCTTCCAAAGAGAAGTGAAACAAAACCAAAATAATCCAAACACTCTTTTTACCAGACCTCCAGAGGAAAAATTTATTCCATTTCAGAAACAAACAAACAAGCAAAGCTCGAAAGAATTAAAAAACAAACCTTTTTGAAATGGTTTCAATTCAGAAAGAGGTGAGAGCATCCAGACACATACACCCCAAGCCCAAGCTTCTGGCTTCCAGTTGTTTCCCCAGCTCTCACCTCCAAGCAGAGGCCAGGGCACACAGGTTCCCAGGAAACTGTGGCAAAGCTTCCTGCTCCCCTTTCAAGCCTTGAGCATCCTTCCTATATGGGGCTTACTCTTTTTTTGGCTCAACAGCAAATCGAAGATTCACATCCTTAGTTGGAGTAAACTGGGACAGTGCCACCCACACTCACTGAACTACTAATTTCTTGCCATGGAGAATTCGGTGCCAGCTCCCTGAGCATACTGTCAGGCCAGATGGTCTAATGGCTGGCATTTAAAAAGTGACAGCAGCAACAAGCAATCCTGATCAACCAGACCTGAGCTCCAGGGTGGCCAGTGGCAAAGGTGCTGAACTGAGCAAGAATCCCTGGCTCTGGAACGGCTCCCTGCAAACCTCTGGCAGATCATGGAGCCTCTAATCACCCCTCTCTGCATGATAGATGGTGCACACACACCCACCTCAAAGAGCAGTGGGGACACATAAAGCAGAGAAGGGGATGTAAAATCTCATTTTAAAACACACTGTGGCCTTTCTGTGCTACTGAGTGAGTAAAACAAGGTAGCAGCTACTCCCCTGCTAAGACCTCTGCCACCAAGAAATCAGCATTTTTCTCCACAGAACGGGAAAGGGGGGACTGCCCTTGGCATCTCTGAGGGCTGATGATTAACTCAAAAGGAGAGTCCACTCCCGCAAGGAGGGAACAACAGCAGCGACACAAGGATGGCTGAGAAAGCAGAGGTACAGTGAAAAGATCTATCAGGATCTGAGCAACGGGGACAGCACTGCTGCAACTCTCGTTCACACACACACAGACACATGCACTCCTCTCTCAAAGAAGTGAAAAAATCTCCCCAAGGGAGGCTCACATCCTGCTGCTATCACATCTCTCTCACCTGATGCGATCCCCATCCTTCTTCTTCAGCTCTGCATCTCTCTGCAGAACCTTCATCAGCTTTTCATACTCCTCCTCAGTCAGGAAGCTCAAGTCCAACATCTTCCCTACAATTTTCTTCAGTTCTTCGGCTGGCTGGAGCAAAGACAGAGCAGGCACTAATCCAGCCCAGGCTGCCGCAGTGCCATGGGCAGCCGCTTGCAGCTGCCCTGGTGCTGAGCAAGATGTGGCTGAGGAGAAAGGATTCACCAGAGCATGGCTTGGGTGGAACTTGCCTTAGCACCTGCACTTGCACTTCCAGGCTCTTGGCTGGCACGTCTCTCTGCGCTGCATGCCTTCCCCAGCCTGGAAAATTCTCTCAGTGAAATCAGGCTCCTTCGCTTTTCGTCAGGCACAGTTGCAGCGATCCGGGTGCCAACGCCAATCACAGAGGGAAGCACGGCAAGGAGCGAGCTCCCGCCGGAGCTGCCTCAACAGGCACCAAAGCTCATCTCTCCCCAGCACCTCTGGCATGCGCCCTCCTCAGCAGGGAAGTCTGCGCTGGGGAGTTCAAGCATCCCTGCAAAGAAATAGCACCGAGATGCCTTTTATGATACGTGTGACATATGGTAACCGAATGTGTACATTGGGGGTTTTTATTTGTTCTCCAGCACAAGTTCCAAAACAAGCTGCCCTACTTTCCTCCCTGTCCCAGAGCTCCTCACGTGGTATTACCCTAACCAAGACAATGTTTTATTTTAGCGCTTTCCTACTAACAGGTAAACAGTTGACTCAGCATGCTACAAGCAAAATATGCATATCAATTACCAAATTGCTTGCTTACTTTTTACCTCCATTCTTCTTATCCTCACTTCTTTCTGCCCTAAATGAGACCAAGGATAGGCAGCCAACCTTTGTAAAGCAATCAGAAAATGACAGAATAGTAACCTTCAAGCATTTCTGCTTCATGTTATGCTATGAAATACCAGGGGCTGCTCATCTAATACGAGTGCCCTTTGCTTTATGCTGCACTGCTATTTGCTATTCAAACACTACTGGTGCAGATCACTTTGTGTTTCAACAGACAGCGAAAATGGCCAGAGGCTGCAGGGTGTGGAGGAAAGGTAAATCAAGCGTTTCCTTGCCACTTTATTCCTTTTCCTCTCTTCTGGCCAACTTGAGGGCAGTAAGGCACACCTTCAAGGGAGCAAAAGTTCTGCTCCTGTCCATGTAGGCAGTTTCTAGCTCAATCAATTTTTCCAGTGTTTCCAAACCTTTCAAGAGATTGTGGGTTTCATGACACTTTGTTATTTCTTCCAAAGCCACAGCCTTAGAAGTCAGATCATTAAAAATTAATAAATCCCAGTTTTCATGGCAAACATGATCTGAAGGTCATCGGGCCCATTCCCTAACCTCAAAGCCTTTATCACTCTCACTCTCCAATCTGTCCCTTTGAGGATACCAACCTCAGCCCTTTCAGGCCACCTATTTCAGTGCTCTGCTGTCAGCAAGAAACTTCTTCCTATTGCCTACCCCAGATCTCCCTGATAGTTGTGGGCCTGCCCTAGCTAGCACCGGAATTATCCCTTTGCAGCCACCCTCACTGGGCTTGACACCTCAGCCTCCGTGTTAGCCAACCACAGCTCCTTCAGATTCCTCAAAGCTGGTATTTTCATCATTTTTTGTCACTTCTTCAGACTACCTCTACATGGTGCATCTCTTCCATCAACTGACCCATGCAAAGCTGAGAACCAGAGCTCCAGCTAAACTTTGCTCATCTGACATAATTTCACAGATTCACCTTATTTTATGGATGATACATATTCACAAATGTTTGCATTTTTTGTAATGGTGTAACAACACATTAAAAGAAACAACGGGCATTTGACTGCAATATTTACAAAGAAAAACCACAGAACATTGCATGAAAAAGCTCATAAAAGGAATGGCATTGTCATAAAAACTCTTATTTTTTTGTAAAAAATTGTTGGAGGAAAGGAAACGATATTTCCTATTTCTTTTAGGCAAGAATGGCTGTGCTTGTCACACTACAATTATAGCCTTTCTCATCTGAGAAACTATCAATACCACTCTAAACAGTTTAAACAAAAACAATAATAAAAAGTCCTGGTGAATCTCTACTGTTTAAAACTACATTTCATCTAGCTTGGTATGGCTCTTCCATGCTCAGTTTCCATCTACACTCTCTGGCTCTCAGGCACACTCCTACTTCTACAGAGACATTCACAGAATTTTCTGGGACAGATTTTATTTTTGAAAAGGCATCTAGGGACATATCACAGTATTTGCTTCTCAAGAGCTTTTATTTATTTTTAACAAACCCCATGACATGTGGGCTGAAACTACTTCAGAAAATATTTTCAGCCAAGACTCATATTTATTCATCAGTATGGCAGTCAATTAAAAATAAAGGCTACTTCTTGGGGAAAAGGCTACTTGTAGAGAGACTATTCTTTTTCTTTCACATGAAAATATTTCATCTTACTGAAATAGCTACATTAGAAGGAAAAGGTTAACAGAACCCAAACAGCCAAGTCCTCCTTTTGTTTTATGTAGTTAAAAATCAAACCACTTGATGCACCTGAGGTGGGAAAGCGAGCTGGTCCAGAAGACCGCTCCACCGGAGGTGGAGGTTTTGCTGGAAGTGTCAGGTGCTGCAAAGCTGTTGACCCAGACCTGCAGGAATAAACAAGGCTAGGAAATGATCTGCATCTGCAGCATGGCCACGGGGCTGTCCCTGCTGCAGCTGAGCCTGGGCAGCCTCTGATGGGCAGCCCATGTGTGTGTTGGGCAGTGCAGGGCTCGAAAGGAGAACCCCACCATGAACCACTCAGGTGCAGAGCACTAAGGGAGAGTGCTAATTGTTCACATGGGTCTGCAGGCGCAAGAGATGAAGGATAAGAATGACCTGACAGGTACAGAATGTTATCAGGCAGGCACACTGCTCTGTGCCCAGCCATTCCCCTGATTGCTTAATCCACACTCCTGCAGCAGCACCACACAGCTTGGATTTGCTGTTAGATTGCACATAATCCTCTCCTCTCTCAAGGCCTTGCTAATGGACAGTTTGGACACCACAAGGGTAGGGGAGATGTGGTACAAACACCTAAATCAGCAGATCCATAGGAAAGCCAGGACCCCACGGGTGCACACAGATAGAAACACTTCCTGCATGTCCTGCCCAATCCTGGCCTTGCCACCTCTGCAAACAGCTGGGAAGGGAACACAAAAGCCTTGCAGCTTTGTAGGGCAATGATGGGAGTCATTGCACAGTGCTGGGGCAGATTTTACCCCAGACTGAAACCTCTTCAGTGCAAGCACTTTTATTTAGCTCACTGGTTTTATAAACTGGTTTTGGACAAACTGTGACAAGCACAAAGAAAGTTGCACTCTCCTTCTCTCCTGCCAGTGAGAGACCCCTCCTAGTTCAGGATTGCTCTCTGGTGACAGGAGCAGAATGGAGAGTCATAAAAAAGTGAATTGTGTCTGCACAGCCAGCTCCTGCCCGAGGCCTGTGTCCCACCATGCAGAACAAACCTGGGCTGCCCTCAGATTCTGTACCACCACAACACCCCAAAGCAGGGGGAGGCCTGTTGGGTCCTGCCCCTTCACAACACAGCAAATGGGTAAAATGGATTATAACAGCTACAGGAAAGACCATAAATGTGAACAAAGAAGTACGCTGGATGTCCAAAGGACCTTCTCTCCTCTAACTGCTCTTCTGGGGAAGAGAACATCACAAAGATCAACTCACGTGTCCAGCCATGTTGACAAATGCTGGGTGTGGAGGGGGTGTGGAGACAACCAGCAGCAGAACCCATCATGTGGCATAACCGGCTGCATCTCCTGCTGTGATAGCTTTTGATTTCTTGTGGCCACCTCCCCAAGAAGACACCAATGCTTCAGTCTCCAGAAAAGATCTGTGATGGTGTATTACACTGCTGTGCAGCTTGTCAAACACAGAGCCCAAGCATGGGTGGAGAAGTGAGACCTGCCCTGTCATGTGTGCATCTCATCCCTCAACAGACTGTCAGTGTCCAATGTAAAAACACAGGGAAGGCCATATACAGCTGGACTGAAGGTGCCTGTAAGGCACCAGTTTATCTTCAACAAGGGCTAACAGGATATGGCCAGAGCTGTCCTGTGCCCCAGCTTCCTGCAAGGTACCGGGCAGGGATGCCCTGAAACCGGAGCACTGTCCCTGCATTTCACAGCTTTTCCAATTACCTTCTGAACTCACATTAATTTTAAAGCATTTGCAATATCCTCAAAAACCCCACAGTCCCACAGCTTCACTACACTTTAAATACAAAAGTACCTGTTCTTGATTTGTTTTCACCTGCCACTTGCTTGTTTCATTTGATATCCTCAAGTATTTTATTAGAAAACCCAGTAAGGATCACTCTGCACTCACCTGCTTCATATTGTGCATTTTGCAGACCTGTGTCACAGCCATAGCTTCTCTTTCCAGACAAAGGGAGTTTGTTGTTTGCTCATTCCAGGTGTTACTCAGGGAGCTTTGCTCATTCCTCACACCCTTCTCAGCCCCGGATCTAGCTTACTACTGCTAGCAGTGAACTGAACTGCTTAGCAGTGTTCAGGTGCAAAAAGGCTCTTCCCAACAGCTGCAGCCCTCAGAATATTCACCTGTGGGACTGGTTGTGCAGTGCCAGGAGAGCTGGTGTAAGCTGTGCCCAGCTGCAGCTCTGCAGCCAGGAGGGAGACAGGCAATTCCAGCCTTCACACAAGGCACAGCACATGGCTCTGCCAAGCCCTCCGAGAGAGGAGAGCTCTGATCACCTGCAGAAAAGCCAAGAAGATTACTAATAAAAGTAGTGGAGAAGGCTGTTGTTCTGGAAGCTGTTTGGATTTCTTAAAGTAACTCTCTTTCCAATAGTTTCATCAGGTGAAAATTAAAAACTTGCTCGGCCTTGCAGGTGTGAAACATCCTGTTTTGGAAAGGCACATGCTGACACCTTTGTGCTGCATTTTCATTTTATTTTTGGGAGGTTTAACTGAGCTCCAGCTCAAAACAGAACTATGTTAATGCTATGCCCCAGTCCTTCAAAATGCTGCACATCTTCCTCAGCACTGGGACACGCACAGATTAACAATATACACCATGGGCCAAGCAGATTTCATTGACTAGACACTGAGTGGCATGTAATGGGAGAGGAGGAATGTGGGGACTGTAACGTGACAGAGCATGGAATCCTCCACTTGTCATTCCAGCAAAAACTCCAATAGCCACAGCTATTGCCTTGCCAGCCAACATAACAGAATATCTCACAGAATGCCAGCAGGTTTCATTCAGAAGCTCAGGTGTGACCCCAGACATCTTTTGGGTATAACATATAGGTAGCAATCAACCACAACTGACCTGCAGTTTAACATGCAATAACAAAACATTCCATCACCTAGGTAAGCATAGGACCATCTAGACCCACCTCACCCTTTAGATCTGGAGCTGCACATAGGTCCATGTAATAAAGATATGAAAACCTCCTAATGCAAAACATAACAAAACCTGGAATAGATAATACTGATCTCCCAACACTATTCATAGCCTAATGAAAATAGCAGCTAGCTGGAAAGGCTGCTGTCCTTACCTCTTTGTCACACATCACGTCACAATGTAAGGAAATAACCTCCTTTTGCTTTACAATGTAGGGACACTTCCCAGTACCCTCATTAGTCAAGACAGCCCTTGTAGGGCAGGTCAAAACCAAGAGTAGCATTGTATTAAGAATGATGGATGTGGTCCTGGCACCCACAGTCATACTGCAGTTCCCAGTGTCTGCAGTAGTTAACAGCACCAGAAAGACTTAGTGCCAAAACTGCCCTACCTGTAGAGTCCATGATCAGCCCTGTGCCCCTCTCCATCTCATGCTGGAAAGTCCAGCCCCATTCTTCCTCCCAGCTGATCTCTTCTGCAGTCAGTGAAATTTGCAGAGGCATTGCCATCATTATTTTACAGGCAAACCACTGACAGCCATTATAGTGCTCATTGTCATAATACTATGATGTTTAATGGATGCCCTCTGCCAGGAGAGAAAAAATAAAAAGCAAACCATAGGACAGTCTTTCTCTTTGGGAGGGATGGGCTGAAAACCAGCATAAAACCTCCTGTCCGTGGGGCTGGGCTGTGTCTCCCTGCCTGGAGTTTGGTGCTGCAGCCACAGAGAGGGCGGTGTGGTCCCAGTTTGTGCCCAGTGTTGGCTGCAGCCGGTGCTGGCCACGGTCACCAAGACCAAGGGCAGTCCCAGCCTGGGAGGCTGTGAGCAATGGGGCAGCTGCTGCAGGAGGGGGCCAGGTGTGAGTCCCACTTAGACCTGTGGCAGCTCAGCTGATCCAAGTGCTCCCCTTTACACACAGACAAGCCCTCGAGGTGCAAAACTACAGATGGGAACGGTATTGCACAAGCTTACAACCACTGCTCTTAAAGAAATCACTGGCAAGGAGGACAGTGCTCCTAAGGCAGCCAAGGGCTGTCCCACTGGGAAGGCACATGGCTGAACAGCAGACACCCCTACCCAGGTCTATTCTGCTTGTGGCCACACTCACATCACTAACCCTCTTTCCCCCTCTCTGTGCTCACATCTCCCCTCCCACTGTAATAAAATAAATACATAAAATACCTGCCTTTTGTTGTCATTGTGAAGCTCCACAGCATCATGAGAGCTCTTCCAAGGTGCATTATTTTCTCATAATTTGCAATAAACCACTTGCAGCTCTGAACTGTCTGCTCCTCTGCTGACTAAGAACAGCTGTGAACTACAAGAGCAGAGAATGTATTTGCTTTTTGAAAAGCTATTCCACTAAAAATACTGTCACTGCACTGACTGCAATGACATTTTGTCCAGTGTGTCACAGAGAAATGAGAGAAAGAGGCCTACTGTTCCTACCTAAAAACCTCCTAAGCAGCTAAGTCATAGAAATGGCCTTCAGATGAGAGACAGCTGATAAGATAAAGAATAACTGCAAACAAAGTAGGCAGTTGTGGTCTCCCAGAGCAGTCCACATCTAAACACATCTGTTACCATCACACAGAAAATGTCAAGGCCAAATTCTGGTGATGCCAGGCACAATTGCCAGAATTACTCAAGCTCAAACTACTCACAGACTTTATACATATTTTTCTCTATTCAGTGAGGGCCATACATGACAGAACGTGCCATTCCCACCTTAGAACGATGAGCAGCTCGTGTTGCTGATAACCCCCCTGAAGGCAGCTTTGGCAGGCCCCAAGGGGCAGCTAGAAGAGAGCAGCTCTGACCTAGGGATGGCTCTCCACTCAACTGTGCATCCCAGAACAAAAAACTACTGCTCAGTTCATTCTGAGCACAGCCCTGAGTTGTTTCTCTCAGACCAAGGCATTGTTTCACATCACACTTTCCAATAATGTCCAGCATGATGGAGAATCTCTGATGCTTTATTAAAATCTCTTCCCTCCCCCTCCCCTTGGGCAGCTTTAGTGAAGGATGTCCATTGATCAAGAATGGCTCTGAGATGGCACAGATGAATTGCAGGAATTTGTCAGAGCAAGCAGGTCTCTAGCCCAGCCCCTAGAGAGCAGCCAGTAGAAGATATTTTAGAACAACAATACAATGCAAAGCCAAAAAAATGAGCAAACTCCCCTATGCAGTGCACGTGGGGAATGCATAACTGAGGAAATGCTCCACTGACCACATCAGAAATGGGTGAATTCTGCCTATTTGCACTCAGAAATACCTTGGCTTCCAAAGAACATCCCAGACCCAGGAAATTACAGAAGGTTCAGTTAAGGATGCATAAGGATTTTTCCTCCCCTGTACATTTCCACCCAATGCAATGTAACCACTACATGAATAATTATCTCCACTGAACTCTACTCATCTCCTTCTAACAAGGAACTGCATGGGTGGAATTTGCATTACACACAATTTACTTCCTTTTAGCCATTTTTAATTAAATGAACCATCCTACGGTTACCACCTAGGGTAAACAAAAGACTGAGCTTCTCAGTCTTAATCATTATTTCCTAGAGCCAACATTGCCAAAATAAAAACACCCATCAGAGGAGAAGTGTGACTCAGACTCCTAAAGGTCGACAAGTTCTTTCAGTGGTAATAAACTGATAATCCAATGCTATAGTCTAAATATTTGAGAGTTCTGTTTATTTCATAGGTAGGAACTATTTGCAGAGTTTGCAGGATGTAGTTCATTGTAATTCTGTAGATTGCCAGAATATAATTGAACAAGCACAGCCACCTGGGACACCAAGAAATCCCCTAATATCCCAGCAAAGAGCGACGTCTGCATCTCCAGAGAGATGTGTCAGTATTTCAGAGGCTTTGCCCTGCCACCCTGGCGGACCTGCTCTGCCTCTGCTCACTCCCAGCACAGTTCCACTCCCAAGAGCTTCAGTGGAGGTGAGAGGGAAGTCTGTGCCTGCTTTGTTTTCTCCTAATTCTTATGTCACAGAGGTAAAATAAGTAAGTAAGAGATGATCTGAACAAAACCACTACACTCCCACACCTCCACTAAAGGCACTTGGCTTTGGGGTGGGAACCGGGGCCTGTGCTGAGGTTTCCTATAAATCTGCACTTATGTCCACAAAAAAATTAGTTCTAAAAGAATTTGCATTCCCTATTTATTAGTTTGTAACAAGCCTTCACCCCCACAGCGTAGCTGTGAGCCAGTTTAGGGCTTCTCATGGACATCGTGCTGCGCTTCTGCTGCACTGACATTTCCAGCAGAGAAACATCCTGGTGTCCAGGCTTCCCTCTCAGCCAAGGGAGAACAGATATGTTATATCAGCTTTAAAGAACTCAGCTGTCCTACTAGCAGGGTTTCTAGATGCCACGTGGTATGATGGGTACTCCTAAAAGCATCTTCTCAGCTGTTATACTTGAAAAGGCAACAATAAATAAATATATGGTATCTAAAACTGACCAATTAACAGCTTAAAGCTAGAATACTGCAAGTATTTAGGTTAATCACCTCCCTGTCCCCCTTTGTCGTTCACTCATCCTCAGAACCCAGATATTTTGGATATGAAAAATGGGAGGTGGAAGATAAGTTTTGGCTGAGTTCAAAGAAAGAAACTGCAGAAATGGAAGATGAAGAAAAAAGCAACCACCCATGAGAACTTCTGGCTTTTATTTTTGACCCAGAAAAATATTTGCTGACCTCAGCTGTGTTTCCTTCCAAACATAATTTCTCCATGTTTGCCTGCAGTAGTGACATGTCTTAAATTGCTTTCCTGACCCTGCTTGCTATGCCCCAATAATTGTGAGCTTGCAACACCTACCCTGGTCAGGAGCCCTCCGGATCAGAAGCCATTTTATTTAAAAAAATACAATGCTAAAACCACCTCATTTTGCACCATGGTGGAGAAGTTAAAAATATGCCGAGCCCAATTCCTTTGTCCTCCTTGCCTGCTGAGCTCAATGGCATGAGGCACAGTGTGGTGATAAATCCCAAGGGAAAACAGTGCTGTTTGTTTAGGAAACTTTGCATACTGAGGGATCCTTCCTTCTGGTCACTGATTATTTTTAAGCCTCAGCCATGCCTGGATGATTCTGAAATACCTTCATTCCAGTTCTGAGTTAACTGTAAAACAGCAGGGTGCATCTCATTCTTTGAGATATCTGGAAGGTATAATTCCCTTAGACATCTGGGAAAAGGAGTTTTGGAAACACTCTAACAAGTAATCTCCTGATCTGTAGTTTCTAGTTATTGATGCCAAAGCAAAAAGGGGCTACATCCAGAGGCTGGGGTTAGCCCCCACATTAGGGGAGAAAAATGATGCTCATGTCCATGTCTGATCTGGGATCCACACCTTTTTCTCTTCTAATTCCCAAGCCTGTGCTGAGGCCTGGACTGGTCTGTGCTGAGCCTGGTTCTAGCACACAAATGCACTACACTAAAATTTTAACTAAAGCTGTTTTACTTTGTCACCCTGACATACAGTGAAAGGAAGCTCCAGGGGGAATAAGCCCATTGCTGAAGCTGCCACATCACCTGCTTCAACAGACCCTGTTCCATGAGAAAACCAATTCATTCACGGCATTTTTTTAAAAAACTGGCCACTCTCCTTCCAGAAACAATGCAGCTTTCCAATGCAAACAAAACTCGGTCATTAATTCACCTATTGCAGACACGTATATGCTCTAGGACCTGGATGACCTGAGTAGGACAGGAGGTCCTGGCAGCACTCCCTACTCACAGGAAGGAAAAAGGCACCTGCTTCCACTGTCTGTCCCCTGCAGCGCTCAGAGTAGGTGAAAGATCTAAGTCTGTCCAGTGAAGGATGACATCCAACACCTACAGCCATGAGGCTAATACCACCAGAGATGGGTAGTCTCAATTCACAAGGAGATTAATAATTAAGTAAATCAGATGCTACACTAATTTCAACACAAAGCCACAGTTGTCATACTTGGCTCTCTCTACTGGAGAAAGTTACAGTAGGTTAATTAGCTACAGGCACAGCTGTGCTTAAACTAGCACAAATCTGCATGTGGACATGGCCTGTCATTTAGTTTAGCTTAGCATAAAAGTTTAGTCAAACTCAAATGAGAAACCCAAACACAGATTGCACTGATTTAACTAAATATCTAAAAATAAAATCAGTATCAGATGATCATCTGGTACCACTTCCTTGCACAGACAAGGTGTCTCTTCCATCTGTGCAGCTACATGAACACTTAGCAAATCTTGAAGAAAGGTGAGGAAAAAAGACTTTTTGGATAAAAATTACAAGGTCATCTGAACTGTTGAACAATGTAGCTTTCCTTGCAGGTGCTTAAGCTGAGTAAGATTGGGAGCTTTTACATGAGCAGTGACAACTCCCATTCTGCCCAGCCATAACTGTGTGATGATGCTGTTGTGTAAAATGCACATTATGCTGCAGAGGGTACGATGCCTGCCCAGGGACACTCCACACTGGTGACTCTGCTCCGCAGTGTCAGCCCTGTGAGCTGCACGTCTGCAAGAAGGCAACAGCTTGGGCTGAACCTCCTGAAGCGATGGAGGTTCAGCCAGCAGCCACCCAGAGCAGTTCCCAGCATAATCCTCCCTGGATTGGTGGAGGGATTCTAATCCCATCTGTTTTGGCCCTCCAAAATCAACTGCATCATTAGGTTTAACTTGCAAAAAAAGTAAGTTGGTTTTGGACCTAGTGTCACTAACAAATCCTTATTTTTCTCAGGCTCTGATGCCTGCTAACACCCCAGGACAGCCTAGTACTCCTTTCAACTTTGTTGCAAACATTGATTATTGCTTTGTTTCTCCCCACACACACACACACTCCCCTGCTACATCTGTGAATACAGATAACAATATTGATTTAAATGGAATCAAAGCAAGCCTGATGTACAATGAACACTTTGTCCATGTTGTGCCATACTGTGGCAAGGGCTGCCCTTTCCCAGGGATGGAGGCCCATTAAAAGGACATGATTTATGAGTCCAGGAGGAAAAAAACAAGTTTGCACTTCAATTACAGAATTGTGCAGGAGAGCAGAAACTTGGGTCACCACGCGGAGTTTCTCAGATATTCTGCCAAAGGTGGAACGGGGAGGGAGGTAAAGGAGCCCTCAGCCCTCAGAACCAACAAACCCCTGCCTGCTGACACTCTCACAGAGGTTTCACAGGGGCAGGTCAGTAGATTTCCACCATCGGGACCATGCCCTGTGCTATGCCCTGGGGGCAGAGATGCAGGGGTCTACAGTGGTCTATAGCATCCCTGGAGAGAATAAGCTCCACTGAAAACTATTTTATGTGAAAATGACTCACTGCCAAGGCAATCCAACAAAGCCATAAGAACCAAATAGGTCATAGGCCATAGGTTACCATGGCTTATACAACAGCACTGATCACACTGGAGAGATGGCTGCAAACGGAGCACAAATAAATAAATGCTGTTTTTATTGCCATGCCAAGCATTTGCAACAATGAAGCATGAACAAGGAAGTAAATAAAACCAGGATGGAGAGGGGAGACTAGGAAAATACAGACAGAACAGCAGAAGTCACAGGAAAGTGACACATTATGTTCAAGGTTTTTTACAAATAATTCAGAATACAAAGTGGGGAAGAAATGACAAAAAGTACACTATAAATCATCAAAAGCACCCCTTATTTTCTAGGCTTTCATTTTTTCAAAAGTTTTTTATGTCAGATTTTATCTACAGAGAAAGTTGTGGATGCCCCATCCCTGGAAGTGTTCAAAGCCAGGTTGGATGGGGCTTTGAGCAACCTGGTCTAGTGTAAGGTGTCCCTTCCCATAGCAGGGGTGCTGGAATGACATGATCTTTAGGGTCCCTTCCAACCCTAACTATTCTGATTCTGTGATATCTCCTCTGAAAACCGGCAGCTGCCTCACAAATTTAATTTTAGTAGATGGGACAAAAACACTCTGCGACTCTGTAAGAGGCTTTGGTAACGCAATTCATCAATGCAAGGTAAGATACACTTTTATTTAAACAGCCCAAAGTCCCGGCCAGACCCACGGGAGTGATGTCCTATGTCAAGGCAGGGCCCCGCCAGCCCGGACTGCGGAACCAGCCCCGAGCCGTCACCTGCAGAGCCGCGAAAGGCACAGCTCCGTGCCCTCGGCCCCGCCGGACTGCACTGCCGCTGTGCCAGGCGCTGTCCCGACCCCGAGCGCTGCCGCGGAGCACACGGGCACCCACAGCCCGCGTCCGCACCGGCACTGCCGCCCCGCCACGGCCGCCGAGGCTGTCCCCACGTCCTGCCCGCTGTCCTGCCCGGCCGCTGCTCCGCGCAGCCGTCCGACCCCATACTCCGTGCCCGGCGCACGGAGCCCGCAGAGGCGGTCCCGGACTCTTCCGGGAACCCGCGGGCAGCCGCGGCACGGCCGGCCCCGGGCGGGGGGCAGGAGGGAGCGCTACCTCCGCCCGGACGGCGGGCGAGCTCCGGCAGGCACCGGCGCGTCCCGTCCGGCGGCTGAACCCGGCACACGGAATGGACACGGAGCGCTCGCACCGAGCCCGGCCCAGCGCTGCGCTCCCGCACCGACCCCCGCCGCTTACTGGGACTGTGCCCGGCACGGCGGAACCCCACAGCCCTTACCTGCCCTCGGCGCCGCGGGGCGGGAGCGGGGCCATCCCGGGGCGGGAGCTGGGCCAGCCCGGGAGGGGCCATCCCGAGGCGGGGCCATCCCGAGGCGGGGCCATCCCGGGAGGGGCCATCCCGGGCGGGACCATCCCGGGCGGGGTCAGCCCTGGTAGGGCCGTGCCCACTCCGGGGCCGTGCCTACCCCGGGGCCGTGCCCGCCCTGCTGGGCAGCCGCGCTGAAAACCGGGGCCGGAGCAGCGGCAGGGGTCAGGCAGGTCAGCGGGGGCAGGTGGGGTTGGAGGCAGCCTGGACTGGGGATCCTTTCAGTCTTTCCGAACACTGTAATTGTATGTTAAGACACAGTAATCAGTGCCACGCTTGTCTCAGCCAGGGCAGGACCCGCCTTGGAAAGGCAAGGTGTTAGGACAGGTGTAGGGTGTTAGAAGAGCAGATGTAAGTTACCAGGAGAGGTGTTCGGTGTTCGGAGAGGAGGCAGGAAGGCCACCTTAACCCCAGCGCTCTGTGTGAGGCAGCCGCAGGGCTCGGAGCAGGCAGAGCAGCCGCCCCATCTCCTCTTAGCATGGCAAAGTTGCCTCCTTTTGAAACAAAAGCTGTCCTTCTCCCCTCGGTCGGTGCCTGGGAACAGGAGGGAGTGGAGAGGGATGTTGCGGACCGAGCGTTATTCCAGCGTTTAACCTAGGCAGGTAACAAAGACTGAACCCGCCCAGCCCCTGTTCTAACCCAAACCAGCAAAAATTAAGCTCCGCGTTAGGATTTGAAGGTACAGCTCCAGCAATTCCTGTTTATTGGGATTTCTACTCCCTGCTGTTTACCTCGGTAACTCAATCTAGACCTGTGACGCTGCCCTCCTCAGTGCCCCGCCGATCTCCATCCCCTGGCACCAGGGCACAGCTCCAAAGACGCAGTAATGGATACATGAGAAATCTTAGGTGAGGAGGAAAAATCAGGAGGCTCCAGCAGGCCTAGGGAATGTGCCTGCCTCCCTAATTCCCCGGGGATAGTTTACAGTGTGCCGGTGCCACGTTAGGAAAAAGCAGTGCATCCCTGAAAGGATGCGGCGCCCAGGCATGGAGAGCAACACGCAGCTGTCCCTGCTGTCCCCACCCGCCGCAGACACGGCAGGTCCCCCTGTTTTCATCTTCTACAACAGAGAAGGCTGAAGCAAAGCCAATCACACTTTGACATCACTAAGAACTTGAATTTCTGGGTGCTGGACAGCCTCTGCATAAAGAGGCAGGAACAAGAACTTAGTGTAGAGTTTATTTCTGGCCACTCCTGTTCAATGCTAGAGGAAAACGTGACTTGGGAGTGAGTAAATACAGTCCCATGGGGACAACTTTACAACAGCCTGTTAAACCAGGGAAGAAATATGTTTTGTTACCACAGCCTATGCCTCCAATACTTTTCTCACATTTCAGTCTTTTAATATCTTCGAGGAAACAACTGACAGAAATCACATAAAACACTAAAACAGTAGGCAGAGGTGGGGAAAAAATTTGATTTACTTGCTCCTTTCTATGTAGGTTTTCATGGTCCATATCCTAAAATGAATTGCTGATTCAAGTCCAAGGTTTGGGCTATCAAGCTTAAAGCATCAGGAGGTGTTCTGAGTCGGAGAGATGCTGATTGCTGCCTGCCCCTATGTCATTCATTATTATGACTTCTGTCTTCCAGAACAACTGCTGTGTGTTCTGAAGCCCTGCTTCCTGGAAAGTGGCTGGACATCGCCTGCTGATGGGAAGTAGAGAATAAATCTTTTGTTTTCCTTCACTTCCATATGCATCCTTTGCCTTTGCTTTATTCAACTGCCTTTATCTTGACTGGCAGGTTTTTTTTCCTTCTTACTTCCCTCCACCACATCCTGTCCTGCTGAGGAAGGCAGTGATAGAGCAGATTGGGGAGCACCTGGCATCCAGACGATGTCAACCCACCACAAAAAGGTTTGTTCATTCATATTCCCATCACAAAGAAAAATCCCTCAAAACCCTGACGACTTTCAGAGTACATTGGAGGACTCCCCTTTAGATGAGGTGCACCTCTAGTTCAGATGAACGGTCCTTTTGTTATCTTGCCTATGTTGGGACCTTTGCAAGTACGGCCATAGCACAACCCATTGTTTTAAGGATTTTCTTTCTGTGCTATCCTTCTTCTTAACTCAAATCCCATTAAGCCTAAAGTGTTTTTAGTATTTTTAGCTGTGACATTCAAAAAGCTGCCAAAAGATAGCTGAACAGTGTATACCAGTGTGATTAATGCTCTCGGCGTTTCTTCACGATTCAGCTCTCTTAGAGGAACTAAATATGAAAGTGTGACAAAATCACCAACAACTGTTTCATTGGGGGTTTTTGTTCAAATTTTTGCAACCCCAAAATTTCCTCCTCAGCTACATGACTGCAGTTCTAAAATTACTGAAAGCACCAAGGGAAGAACACAGTGCTTTGCAGATGCCATTTACTTCCCACTGTCTTATCACAAAAGTATTTTACTGAGAACAAACTGCTTCTCAGTTTTGTTTACTGAGTGTTAAAATTCTGGTTCACAGCTTGCCAGAATAAAGAAACAAATAAAATCCCCACTCCACTAGGACAAATGCTTCACCAGAAAACCATAAACATAAAAGCAGACTCTAAAGGAGGAAAAAGCCCTGACAAATGTGTGTATGAGCAGGATCCTACTTCTATCTGCCAGAACTGGACAGGAGCAGAATACCAACATGTCTCTTTAGACACATCCTGTGCAATCCTGCTGCCTGTCTTACTTGGTAAGAGAAGGTAAGTCATGTAACAGCCAAAATTCAGCAAGTAAAATTCAGTGCAGGTCAAGTGACACTACATGGAGCTCATCCAGTTTAAACCAGCTAAGAACTTGGCCTTATTTTATTTGGCACTGTGGACTTCAGTTTTTACTGATGAAGAGCTGAGCTGTTTTAATCAAAAACTGAGGCTCTGTGTCCTTTCTCCTGTAAGGTATAAATCTGTATTAGTTGGCAGCAAGAACTATGGAATATTTTTTATACCATCTTGCTCAGCAGTGCAAGATGATTCTTTCTTTTAATGTAATAAGAGTTTTAAAAGAGAAATTGGCTCATGTTTCAGGGAACTTTCTGAGACACTTACAAATCATGTGGCCCAAGTCATGGGAAAGATGTTACTAATTGCTTACAGCAAAGCCAACAGTTTTTGCAGGGCCACATTCATCCCAGCCACCAGTGATGGACTGGGATGGCAAAGTGCATGCAGCCACCCATTGCTCAAGCAACACGAGGGGCTTGAGTCTGCACCACATACAGGGCAAGGTCCAGGCTCCTCTCTGGAGATGATTACTAGAGGTGAGGTGAAGTTTCCCTGTACAAAAGGAGAAACACAGGCACCTGTAGAAAAGCAATTTCCTTCTGGAAAATAGACCTACAAGCCTGAGACCTCCATCCATATCTCAAGACTGGTATTGATCAGTGTTTGTAAAGGAAATGGGACAGTTTCCACATGCATAAGATAAACCAGAATGGGTTGGTTTTGTACTGCTCTGTTGCAATACATTTATTTCTGGCTAGAGTGAAACCAGCACAGAAAAGGAAACACCATGCAGCTCTTACCACCACTGTCACTCCAGGTTTGCTGAACTGAGGATTTGGGTTAGATACATAGCAAAAAGCATCCTGAGAAATCTGTTCTCTGGCTCCCAACAAGTGCAGTAGCCCAGCTTGCAGCAGAGACAACACGGAGCAGAAAGTAACTTCTCAAAGAGGGACAATTAGCAAAGCTTTACCATTTGCAGACAGAAACATGCTGTTCATGGTTAAGTGATACTGCCTGATGTCCCTTCTGCACACCACTGTTCCATCCCTGCCCTCTGGGTGCCCTGCACACTCCCTTCGTGTCAGCAGGAAGCCCTGAGAGATACATGTTTGCTGTTAATTGGCTTTAAAATTGCCCTGTGTTGTGAGAGAAAATAATATATTCTCTCCTGTTGGGAACACATCCAGGCATTCCTCTAAAACAAGCAAACAATAAATAATCTCTCATACAGAGGTTTCTTTGAAATATTAATGAGTTTGCTGTGCCTCTTGCAGTCCAAATCACATTTAAGAAATGGGTTTCTCTTTGGTTCTGAGAGGATGTCCTAAGTAGAGGCTACACTGCTGCACAGTACCTGATAAGGAAAGGAAACACAGAGGCAAATCTGTTTGCAAGATACAAAAACAGGAGTAGGTTTTTCTCTGCTTAATGAGAATATCTGCAGTTAGATTACTGAGCAAACTCCAGTGAATAAAAGTGAAGGATGAAATTATCTACCATGGCACAACCTTCCCCACAGCTGCTGTTTCACCACCAGCGCTGCTCAGCCTGTTGCACTTCATTATGAGAAACCTTTTCCCAGCAGGGTACCAGCACACTGGAGAGCCAGGCCTTTCCAGCCCACCCTCCAACCTCTAGGGCTGGCAGAGGCTGGATTAGTTCATGGATCTGTCAAATAAAATAAGAAATCTAAGCAGAAATGTTCTTTAGCAATACGAAACCATGCTGTGCTCTAACACAAGAGTAAGCACACAAACATTTCAGGTCCATAAGACTACTTGTTGTAATCAGCACTGCACATGGTCAACTCTGGAATTTCTTTTTTGAACTAAAAGTCCACATTTTCCCAGTTATTCTTGAAGTACTGTAAGTAAACACCTGTCTTGAGAGAAGCCCCGCTGAACTGCCGGACATCAGTGTACAAACTCTACTCAAATGGGTCTCAAAACTGCTAATAGGCATAATTTTGAAGGACAAAATGCATTTGGTATCTTGTGCCTTAATAAGCAGTCAAAGCAGTAAGGAGAATTCTTAAGAAGAATTCTTTAAAAAGGAGAAGGGAACCTTGGTTTGAAGATGATTTCTTGTTATGAAATATCAGAACATTTTTCCCTGGCCCCTTACAACAGAACACCTACGCCTTCCTTTCCCCCTGGTTCCATCAATCCAAGCAAGGCTGAAGCACTCACCTGAGCACATTCCCATCTCAAAGGGGTCCAAGGAGGTTTTATCCAGTAATTTACATAAAGCTTTTGTATTGCAAAAAAGGCTATCAAAATAGGCTGTTTACTTAACATGCATAGAATTAACCAGGACTCCACCAGACTTTTATATTATTAAAACATGAAAAGAGATGCCTAACTGCATTATGCTGATATTTACTTAGAGGAAGTATTGCTTTTGCTGTATTTGACCTGAGGGACTACTGAACAAAACAAGTTTGGCTTACAAGAATAAGATCACAAAAATAGCATTTTCTAAGGAAACAGGAAAGATTTGCTGAAGTTCTTTGGAACTGCAAATTAAGCTGCTGTATGAGGGATAACACATAAAAGGTATTTAAAAACTGTCATATGGATTTGTGCTCAATCACAACCAAAAAAGTCCTTTTTAATTGTCAAGAGCCAGCCCTCATATTGAACTCCCACACCATTTGATGATCTCTTTGTTCAGTTCATGTCCTATAAAAGGAAACATTTGCAAAAAATGCAAGCACTCTATGAATGGCATTTGAACTGCAAGAGAGATTATATTATTCAAACTTATTTCTAGAACTTAGAAACTAATTATCAACAATATGATTATTATTGTTATTATTAATACAATGTTGAAGTCGAAATGTCAGGAAGAGGCATTGCCCTGGTTGGCTTAAAAGTCCAGACTGCAAGAAGCTGCTCATAGCTTTTAATCCTTTCTGAAATGATGACATATTCAAGGTCACTGTGTGCTTCTGTAGGGCCATACTTTTTAAAAAATAAAAATTATGTAAGTCATTGATTTGCTTTCTGGTTCTTGCTCTTTTAGGGTATACTTGGAACTATTTTAAGATTTTTTTTCCATGCAATCCACAGGATGGAAGCAACATTTCCTTAATGAAAGAGCAAATGAAACTGACCTTTTGTGTCATTATTCACCACCACTGTGCCCAGAGGTAGAAATTTAGGGGAAACCATTGATTATTGCATGGGTCATGATAAATTTGACTATCCTGGTGCCCCTTAGGTCAGTGCCTCCCATCTATAATATATTCTAATGATGAAACACAGAGGCTAAACAGCAACTTTCTTCAGCACATACGCTCAGTGATGCAATCCTTGTTGCCAGCTCTCAGCCCTGCTCCCACAGGTGCCTGCACATGGATGGCTCCTGTGCTGCAGGAATCTCACTGACACCACGGGACTCAAATCAGGGCTGCAAACGATCATTTGTAAGGTCAGGGGCTTCCTGTCCCAGGAAGACACACTAATTACATGTAATTACTGCTAGCAAGGTACAACCACTCTAATCTATCTGCTACAGGTCAGTTGTCAGCTGGGATGTGACCTGCCTCCCAAAATCACTGTGAACCAAAACCAGCTCTTTCCAGATATGCACAGTGACCGTGACGGATGCCAAACAGAACAGTGCCAGCTGGATAAATGATGTTAACCTGCAGAATGAAAAGGAGCAGAATGAAAAGATGATGCTAATTAAATACCAGTCACATCAGTGGGGCTGATAGATAAGTCCTTGAACTGGGTTTTAAGCCATTCTTTCTTTCTGGAGCTGTCTGCTTATAGAATTGGAAGCTTTTCAGCATTTCATACAGGCTCCAAGAACATATCACTTATTGAACATTATAGAAAAGGCCACCCAGTAGGAGTTTTACATCATCTCCGGCACAGAATGAGTACTCAGTGCTTGGGAACGAAAGGAGCCAGAAAAGAGCCCAACTGCAGTTCTGATAATTTTACAAAGCCATTTCATTGTTGGGGAACGCCTGTACAAGCCTGTGGCTTTTTGCTGTTCCCCTGTGAGAGTGGGAATTCCAGCGTAGTTTATAAACCAAGACTGATGCAGCAAATGGAGCGTTGTGCGGGTGCAGAGGCGGGAGGAGCCCGGGAGCAGCACGGGGGCTGCCCTGGCGCCGGGCTGTGGAGATGCAGCGCCAGGAGCTCCGCAGCACCTCCTGCCTGGCACGGTCACATCCAGCCCAGGCACGGACAAATCCAGCCCTCACACGGGCACATCCAGCCCTGATATGGGCACATCCAGCCCAGGCACGGACAAATCCAGCCCTCACACGGGCACATCCAACCCTCACACGGGCACATCCAGCCCTCACAGGGGCACATCCAGCCCTCACAGGGGCACATCCAGCCCCGGCACGGACACATCCAGCCCCGGCACGGACACATCCAGCCCTCACAGGGGCACATCCAGCCCTGATATGGCACATCCAGCCCTGGCACGGGCACATCCAGCCCCGATACGGGCACATCCAGCCTCGGCACGGGCACATCCAGCCCTCACAGGGGCACATCCAGCCCCGGCACAGGCACATCCAGCCCCGGCACAGGCACATCCAGCCCTCACAGGGGCACATCCAGCCCTGATATGGCACAGCCAGCCCCGACACGGGCACATCCAGCCCTGATATGGGCACATCCAGCCCTGGTACGGGCACAATCAGCCCCGGCACGGGCACAATCAGCCCCGGCACGGGCACATCCAGCCCTGGCACGGACAAATCCAGCCCTCATAGGGGCACATCCAGCCCCGATATGGCACATCCATCCCCGGCACGGGCACATCCAGCCCCGACACGGGCACATCCAGCCCTGACACGGTACCCAGGGCATGGCCCCACGGGACACCCGCGCAGGACACAGAGCTGAACGGAGCGGGACTGTGGGACACTACGGGACACTACGGGACACTGCCACTGGCACCGGCCATGTACCGGGGCTTCATCACCGGGACATATCTGCACGGCTGCCAAGCCCTGGTGCCGCGGGGGAAGGCGTGACAGGGATGTAACTGTGCCAGGCTGGGCTGCCCCACGGCTTTTATTAGCTCGTTTGAATCAAATTGCCGTGTACAACTGCATTAGACAGTTGTTCTTCAAAGATTACACCCTACACACTATTGAGATTCATATGTTTTTCAGATGAAGTCATCTGAGCGATTGCTTTCCCAGCTGCTCCCACGGTGTACAGGCTGCTGACAGTTTCGTTTTCCATCACATCCCTCCACTTTGCAAACTCAGTGCCCCACTGAAGGACAACAAGTGCTTCCAAAGAATTTGAAGAGCGATGTGTAACAAAGCAGTCGGGCTACAGGATCTGAGTCCCAATCAGTTGATGAAAAGCTTTGGTTTCCTGCCACAAGCAAGTCAGAGGCTGCACAAAACAAGTGCTTAGGTTTATCTCAGCTGGTCTCCTACACTGTTTTTATTCAGGATTGCTGATCCTCTGCTCCACAACTTCATCACGTCATCATGCTGCCATACTCAGTGTAACGAAAATAATTAAGATGAGTCTAATGAGATTATCAGCAAAACAGGAAAGGAAGCATCTCATAATTTTTTTCCTGAGAATTAAAACCAACCAAACAAGTAACCTTTTCCTGGGAAGCTCCTGGGAATCAAAAGGAAAAGTCTCATGAAGCCAGGCAAGCAGGTGCTCTTGGTTCTCTTCACATTAGCTTGTTCACCTTAACATACTGCAGCATTTCCAAAGCACTGCCCAGCTTCCGGGAGTTTGCCAAGGAAAGTGCCCCATCATATCCCACCTCAAGCAGCCAGTGCCAGAGCAGTGTGGGAAGCTGGCTGCCAGCAGGCAGAGCCAGGCTCCAGCTGCCACCAGGGACACCGTGGCACAGGGAAGGGCAGCTGGGGCAAATCCAGTTATACAACCATCATTAATAATTAATGGCATATGCAAATATTATTCTGCCTTCCCAAGAAAAAAGCCACACAGTCCCATCAAATTCAGGCTCCTTCAGAGGGCAGCTGAGTTGCAGAGCCTAGATGCAGAAACACATTCTCAGTTCCCTCCAGGGGCCAGTTACATTAATTCAAATGAAAGGGATCCACAGCCAGGTCAAACTCAGGCAGGCAAAGCAATGTTCAGACACAGAGGCTGCTTTAGTCTCCTTCCTAAACTGGAGCATGTCAAGAGAAAGGAGATTTGTAGCAATACATGGAGTAGGGAGCAGCTGAGGTCAGCTCTGAGTCCAAGAATTTTCTTGGAACAGTGAGAATTTAAAAACTGGCTACTTTTTAAAATAAAAAATGAGATGACCTTGTAATCATTTGACAGCATGAACTAGTGTGTTTGAAAGCACAGAACACATCCTTTTAACATCAATGCACCTGAACCCTCCATTTCAGAGACAGCAGGAGCAGGTGAAAAGCCTAGAGTTCAGCTCAATTGCATGAATTTTATACCACTTTTTAATATGGCAGAGTAATCCTAAAATTACATTATCATACCTGTTAAAGCAAGCAGCCACCATATAAATGATGCAGTTCCATGCTCTCTTAAGCTGAAAGCATTTTGCATTTTAGACAAGGACAACAAATGCAGCCAAATTGAAAGAACAATAACACTTGGTAGTTTCAAAAATTGTTAATCTACAAAAATGCAAACGATGACTGAAAAAAGATCTTTCCCTTGGATAAGGTTGATAGTTTATTGCCCAGACACTCAGTGTGAATTTTCCTTTTCTTGTCTTTTTGGGGTTTTTTTTGTTTGTTTGTTTGTTTTTTGTTTTTTGTTTTTCGGTTGTTTTGTTTTTGTTGTTGTTGTTTTTTGGTTTTTGGGTTTTTTTTTGTTTGATTAGCTTCAGTTCTGAAACTACTTGAAAAAGAGAAAAGTCAAAAGAAAAAAAGACATAGGGAGAGTTAATTATATGCAGGGAAAAGGTTACACAGCCAATGTGAATCCAAGGGAACAGCAATGGTACAAAGGCAGGACCGTTTCACTGTGATTTATCACACAGGGGAGAGCTTGCTTGGCTTTGACACTCGAGCCACAGAGCAGAAATGGATTCTCTGATGGTGGCACTTTATGATAGAAAGTCATTCTTTATCCTGCATCCATCAGGGCACTTGTGGTGCTCAGCTCTCCTGCACACAACGTGTTTAAATTTACCATGTATAGTTACACCAGAGGTGCTGCAGAACCATCCCTTGCTTCTGCAACAAAGCTCCTTCCAGCACTTCCATCATCATGGTCCAGCACAGTCCAGGCAGCCTAATCCCAGGGTGTGTGGATGCTACACCAGCATCCCCAGGAGGTCTGGGGCAGCATCACAGGCAGCTGTTTCTCTGTTTTTCTTTTTTTTCTCAGGTCACAAGGCAGGGGAGACCAGAGGAGTGTTACTGTCAACCCAAAAGTCCAGAGCCAGATCTATAAATTTGTCCAGGTGCTTATATTCACATCAATTTCACATGGAACTTGGTGACTAAACTGACACACTGCTGTAGTCCAGGTGTCACAGTTCTGTTGCAAGGGGTTGCACACAAACAAATCCCTTTGACTGCAGCAGGTATCAGTGTCCTAAAACAATACAAGAAAACTTCCTACATGGTCTGTGTCTGTCAAACAGGCTGGATCTCCTCCCACCCTGCCCAGCTGTGTGGAGGCCAGTGCAGTGCACAGGCAGGCAGCTGCACCCTGGGAGCATCCTCCATGGCAGAACAAGAGCTGTGACTGGGTGCTCCATCCCATTTCAGTGCTTGATTTTCTTTTTGTTTCCCCCAGAAAGAGGAAAGTTTGTTGGACAGGGACTTTTCTCTAGGAAACTCTGGCTTTTGAATGGCTAAAAGGAAAATAGACCTTCTTTCTGGAGTAAGAAAAGGGACAATATAAAAACAAACAAACAAAAAAGACGATTCCAGACCCTTTACAAGGAAATGGAATTGTGCTTTTTGATAATAACCTGTGCTCATTCTGGCAATTGAATACAGAGAATTAGTTGTATTTCTGAGCAAGTTACTTTAGGGTGACACGCCATGGTGCTCTCTTCAGAAGAGTTTATGTTATTCGTACCTTACAGACATTCACTCTCGGCAAGCTTAAAAATAACAGTGAGTTCATGAATTTACTTTTTAGGCTGCAAACACTACACAAAAGATAATAAATATATTTAAGCCACAAACAAGACTGTGCAATAATCAAGCAAACTGTACTGTGCATTTGAAAATCAACCTAATGATGGATTTAGAGGGTTAAGGCAACTCTTTCACTGCACTTGTTGGAATCTTTAATTCATCCCTAGCCATCAGCTGTGATACTTAACTAGAGAGCTTTATAAATCACTGGGTTTGACTGGGTTTAGTGTCGTCACAATTACAGATTTAGCTTATTTCAGGAAGAGAGAACAGTTGGAACACTGCTGAGCTTTGTCAAGTGAAACGTGGAATTCTACAGGAAGATTTTAAATTAGGTTTCAGGCCAACAGAAGCAACTCCTAAATATTCTGGCAGTGCTTTGTCTGGATGATGCTGCCTTGTTTGAGGTTTGCCTCTGGGCTTCATTTTTTGATGACTGACACTTCTGTTTAAAGAGTGAATACATGGGAGCTGCTTGAAAGGGAACATTTCTGAATATGTTTCAGTGTACACAGATTTGAGTCACAAAGTCTGTTCACACACAGTTCCTGGTACTGGGCTCTTCCATTTTATCTTGAGATAGGAGTCTTTGCTCCACCCCTAACAAAAGTGGCTGCTGTGCTGCTGCACTTTGGGCTGCTCTCTCCTCCTAGCTGAGCAATGTAAGCAAGAGCTTCTTTGTTGTCCCACTGTAACTTAAAACATCGAACCAAAGCAGATTTTGCTTTCTGTGTTCAGTTCCCCTGAACAGGCCGTGCTGCTCTCCAGGAGCAATGACTTAGAAGCAAAGTCAGCAGCTGACATTTACTACCTTCACAGGAGAGTAACCCTGGAGGGCTTAGAAGATTAATGCTAGGGAGCCTCTGGTTTATGTGAAATGAGCCCCAGGTGGGTTATAGTGAAACAAAAACACTCCTGGTGTTCAGAATCCTCTGTAAAACACGGTGATGGTTGTAATCTTTTGCTATGAGCTGTACCCATTCTGTAACTGGTAATCTCAGCCCTTCATCCCAAGCTTAAAAGGGCACATGTTGATGCAGAATTTGTGTTCTTGGCTCCTGTGCTCTGATCAAACTGAGCATTTCACCCCCCAGGAATGTAGTTCTGTCATTTTTCAAAGCCTTAATTGGCAAAAAGTGAATGTAACAAGAAAAAATACATATTATCTTAGGGGGCTTTAAATGCCAGAGAAAGGACTTTGGGGTTGATAGATGAGAGGGAATTAGAGAATACACTGATGTCGTGGTAGAGATACAGGATCATGCAGGTGCCAGCTTACTCAGCAGGGTGGCAGTGGTCTTTTGCATCTTCTTGAAAATTACTATTTTTGCAAAGGATCAGGGCTCTGTGAGCTATTTGTCAGATTCCTGGGTATTATGGAGCTGCCACAGGCAATCACTGAAATGTATCTGTAGGTTGTCTCATGTTCAGATCATTTGCACTCATCCACAGCTAAATGGGTGGAAATCAGCAGCAGCTCCCTTTTAGGCTTTGGGAGCAGCCAGCGAGAACTCCTCATGTGCACTTGTGATCCCTCCATGCTTCCTCAGTGAAGGTGAATCTAAATGCTTTTCAACTTCTGGAAGAAATCTGAATTTGAATTTCAGTTGTTCAATGTACATATTCCTTTTTGGACTATCCTGTGATTATTGGACAAGATGTTTAACAGTTCCAAGACTTGCCCTTCCCATGGTTTAAAGAGAGGCACTGCCTGCTCTTTGGGAATGCTGTGTGAAGTGCTGACAGTCAGAACTAACGAGGAGACATCTCCAAAACCTTTGGAGATGGCTCATATAAAAATATCCCCAAACTCTGCCATCTGCCCAGAGATTATTCAGGCATCTGCCATGCACAGAAATATCTGGCAGAATAAAATAGTCCATAAACCTGATCCCAATAGTAAAAATGCAACCAGTAACTTAAGTTCCTTGCTGCAGAATCTACCAGCACATCACATGAGAGAGGAGGGAGAGCCTGGTCATACCTTTCCCCTCCAACCACACATGGCCACAATGCTGAACCCCACCTTCCAAAAGGGCTTCCCATGCTGCAGCATGGCTCCTGCCATAGAAGAGGTGGCAGCTCTTCCTGCCACTATGAAGATGGATCATCAGGCATGAACTAGTTTCATGTTTTCAACAAGCAAAGAAAAAAGTCCCTGTCTATGTTACTTGCCTTGGTCCCAGGTGCAGGCACACATGTACAGGCAGTGCTGCCCTCTGCTATGTGAGGCTCTCACTCCAGTGGCTGTGCCAGAGCCAGCTACTCCTGTCACAGCTCAGGGCTCTGAGTCAGCCTCAGTCAACTGACAGAGCACAGAAAGCAAATCTGGCTCCTGCAGGAAGCTGAACACCCTCAGTTCCTAATGAGCTTCAGAGAGGACGTTCTGAAACCAGCAAGGACAAAAAATCTAAGTTATCCTAATTGGTTCTTCAAGTTCTAACCTTCATTCACTGCTTTTTCACTATATAAATCCAGTATTAGCATTTAAATAAAAATCAACATATTCACCTTGTCCCTTTTTTTATTAGTAACATCCAGCTTCATGGATTAAAACTAGATGAAACAGATTTCATTATTAGTTTAGAAGATAACTTTTATTTGATCTTTATTTTGGTATGTTATCTTATTGATGAGTGCAGTATGGAAATTCCAAGGCAATCATGTGTCCAGTGTAATCATTCTGTATAAAACTGTATGAGATACATGTTTTGAATTGAAAATGTACTGACAATGTATTATCTACATATGTCTATTTTTAAAAGGAAATTACAGAATTAACAGGAAATAAAGATTATTCATATTGGGCCTGACTCTACGTAGTAATCAGATTGGCTGTAAAACAGCCCCACAAACACTTTTCTTGTACTCAGTGGAAGTATTTAGGTAGACAAATACTCCAGGGCAGTGGCAAAAGTGGGAGAATTTGGGCTTCTCTGATTCAAAGGTTTATTATTAACCAAACCCTCGGTTGCTCGAACCCCACAAAAGGGTTTCAAGTGAAGTCACACCACCAGTCAGAGAAAGGCACACATGTGATAAAGGAGAATGAAATGGCACACTGACGTGTTGAAACACAGCTGATAAGGAAAACAAAAAACCTACTTCAAAAAATAAAACAGTTGAGTTTCAGCAGAAGCCAGAAGTAGCATCTGAGCTCTTTTCTCTTCCAGCATCAAGGAGGTGCGTGTGACGATGCTGAAGATATTTCCAATTCTAGCTGTCCTTGCAGGTAAGAATAACAAACTGATTGAATTAACACTGGGATAAAGGAACTTGTTGAAGTAAGAGAGCAGGTGAACCTGACTGGCAAACTAGGAGAACATTTGAGATTAATTATTTCAGGATACAATGAAAATCATGGCTGTACTGCCAGACCATTTTATGGAAATCCGCAAACTGACCCCTGCCTGGTAAGAGCTTTTTGCTCAAGGACAGACTTTTGGCTTTGGTGGATTAATGCTTTGCTCTGATGTCAAGAAGAGGCAAAGAGCTCTCGGATGGAGAGTTCAGGTCTTTCAAGTGTCTCAAGGTCAGGTTTTTCCATATTTGGCTTTTTTCTGCCCTTATAGTAGGACTGGAAAATGATGCCTCAGTCCCACAACCATCAAAAAAATTGGTGGGGGGAATGCTTAAATTTAAGCATGCAAATAATCTTTGGAATTCCCTGAAATTAAATGAGGACATAATACTTTGTGGAATCTAGGAATGTTATGGTATAGTAAAAACTATATATTATTCATGTTTCAAGGGCATTTCATTGTGCTGAGCTTTATTTTTAATGCATACAGAAGCAGTCACTTTAATGCTCCATGGAGATGACCAGCCCCTGTATCCACTACAGAAAATGAAAGCTAGTTTCCATGTCTTCTTTTCCAGATGGAATTATCTGGTTTGGGTGCCACAGAAATATTTTAAGTAGTTGCTCCTGAAGTTTCAGTGTTCTAACTCTCACACACATATAAACCCAACAGATTTTTCCTTAGACATGAAAAGTAATTCAGGGTAGGTACCAATAATTTTCAAAGCAATGTCCTCTAATTTGAAAATTCTGGATTTAAGACTAGCAATGTGTTCATATGGATGGGCATCACTGACTAGGGGTTTCTGTCGTGGCTCAGAAAAGATCAGCAAACTTGGATTAATTTCATGAGTATTAAAAACTGCAAAGGATTTCAGTAAAAGTGTGAGATTGCTAATTAACTGCAATGACTTTCTCTGTGGGAAGGAAATAGTCTCACTATAATATTGATGAGTAAAGACGTGGATCAACCATTTTTAACAAGCTATGATCATGTTCACACTAGCTGTTTTCACTGAGTTATTTCTTATTTGTGCAGTTCTTAAAAATTAGACCAAAAGGCCTGTATGTATGAAATGGGATTAAGGGTTGGAAGCCATAAATGCAAACTCCCATTAATATTCATGATGAGGGAACAGACTCTGTGAGGACAGCTCGCTCCCTTGTCAGTCAAAAACTCCATCTTGCAATTAGTGTTGGCTTCAAACAGCCTCACGGGACAAGGACAGTTTGATAGGTTCTGACAGTACATTTTTACTTGAGCAAAGATTATTTCAATTAAATGTATTTCTTCAAAATACTGCTTTATGGAATCTAGAGTGGTTTGTGGAGTCGTTTCTGCTAAAATTAATTTCTTCAGGAAAAGCTTGTAACAGTCAGGCTCTGTGACACTCCTGACTCCAGAACCAGAGAATGATAAAGTAAATACATGGAGCAGATGACTGGAAAATTGATGTTCTCAGTAGAATACCATTGTGTTGAAATATGGTATTTTAACCCTGCAAAGAGCAGAAAATAAATACATGTAAACTGTGACAAGAAACTGTCATCCTCTGGCCAACACTAATTCTTAAAGGTGAGAACAGTGAAGGGAGACACCTAAAGTAACATAGCACAGTATTTATATTAGATCTCAGTAAGGAATAAGCTGCTGTGAACTCACAAGACTCACAGCCAGCCCTGGGATACCCTCTTTCCCCAAGGCAGGTTTGACACATTTAGGTCAGTCTCTAGCCATTCCTGTGACACTGTCTTCACATATAATATAAATCTTGTTGTAGTTTAAACCCATTAATTCCCATCCTAACCACCACCAATACAGAAAGTATATTATTCCTTTCTTCCTTGCAGTAAACTTTTACTACTGAAGCCATCAAACACAGAAAACAGTACCCAAAGAATTCAGATAAGTTCACATACTCTACTAACTTATGAATTTGCAATATTTACATAAAAAGGACAAAACAGATTGTTTCTTTTTAAAAACAATATTTTCTCAAACAAGGCTGTTAATTTCAGCAAAATATTCTTTGGTATTGCTGCAGATTCTGCTTTAACTCTCAAAAGCAGCACCTAAACATAAGATACACAGATCCTGCATTGGGAAAAATATTTTACATCTTTTGTCTCTATCATTAATATTTGCAATAAACCCACAGGAAAATTATTGTAACATGAAATCCTCACCTTGCCTCTTTTTCATTGAAAGCTCCAAAAGACTTATGTTTTCCACACCATTCAAAAGAAATACATTCTCCATCTGAATCTTTAGACCTTAGCTTTGAAGCTGGATTTGGTGACCCACCAAAACCCTGAAATTCAGGCATTTTTCTGACAGCTCTAGCTTTGCTGTCATGTGTCATCATGGCTAGTAATTTACACTGAGGATAGCAACAGACAAATGCTGTAAGGTAGAGCTTGATTCCTTCCATTTCTATGATCGTGTAGTCAAGAGTGACCAGAACACTACGGGGAAGGGCTCACAAGATGTGTTTGCTCCCTTTCTGCTTTGAGCACAACACAAAGGGTTGATTGAGTTACCAAAGAGCTCCATACAACCCACACAGTAAAAGCAGCTCCGAAAAGTTTAGTTTTATTTTTCCGATGTAATAGAGTTGGAAAAAAACCCAGTTTCTGGAGGTAAGCCCTTAGAAACCTAAACTAGAGCAAGGTAATTAGCAAAAGAAAAGCAGAGAAAAGCTGCTGGGCTCCAGCCTGAGGTGACCGTGTATGTAAGGGAGATCAGACATCTAAAGAAATAACTGCAAAAAAGCCAAAAAGGGCAAGAAAGGTGTAAGAGATGGGTGCACATCACACAGCTGTGAATGAGAGTGCAAGCACAGGAGAGCACTGTGAGAGCAGAAGAAAGGTTCAGTTTAACCATCGACTCTTAGTGGGAATATAAGTATCAGCAAACAAGAACAAGTATGGGTTTAGGAACTCTGCTTTTTAAGAATATTATTTGTTGTAAGGGGCAGAGGAATTCTGGGGGGGTTTATTTGCTTGCTTTTACCCAGTCCCAGCTTGTTATTACTGAAATTTCAACACAAAGCCTGAGGGAAACTGCTATAAAGGAGAACAGCCAGATATATCCTACAGCTTTCTTCAATAACACAGTGAGTAAGGCACTCCTGCATGGCTCCCAGAGCAAGCCCCAGCTGATCTCTCCTCACCACACTTACTGCCCACAGGCCAAGCCAGCGGGGTTGTGGTGACCATCCCTGAGAAGACAGTGAATGTCACGACAGGTGGAAACGTAACCCTCCTCTGCACATACACCAGTTCTGCACCGCTGGGAAATTTCTTTATTCAGTGGAGTTTTTACAGTGCCAAAGAGAGCCAGCTGCATACCGTAAGATATTTATTTATTATTGCTATGAAATTGTATTTAAGCTATCCTTAAGTCCTCAAAGAGTCTTGTTACCTTTGATAGAGTTATCCTTTACTACAGACCAGGTAATGTTGGGGGTCCTACCCTAGATACTAAGGATGGGGGTGCAGCGAAATTTAGGGGCAGATGAACAAATTATCTAGGCTCCTAGTTCCCACTGACATGCCTGAACGCTTTCACAAACTGATGAGAAAGTACAAAAGTGATTCAGATGCTCAAACCACTTGCTCCAAGTCACACAGGAAGCATGAAGCAAAGACCAGGTGTCCAAAAATCACACAAGCGCTGCAGCCCCGGGACCAGCTCCCTTTTCTCTTGTCTGGCAGATATTTCCTGCCATTGTGAAAGCTGCTTTCCTGGTGAGACGCCCTTGCCTATGACAATGTGCTGTTCCTCATTTAAGGGTCAAATGAGAGCTCTTTGACTCAGGCACCACAGTTGCCTTTTGGCAGATCAGTAAGAGGTGCTGGGCATGACAGTGGACTGTGGGCACAACATGAGCATCAGGAGTGTTGGCAGCATTCTGCAGAAAGTTGTCACAGCAGGAAATCTGCCACAGCAAACTTGCATTGGTATTTCACGGCATCCCATGGCTGTCACTGTGGAAACAGAACAATTACAGGTCAAGGGCAAATGGTCCCTGCCCTTCCTGAGACCCCCTAGAGGCTGCAGAGCCAAACAATACCTTACTCTGGGGGTATAACGAGACCGTGTGGCAGGCTGGAATGTCAGCACGGATGGGACTGGGAAGGACACCAATACCAGGCAGTGACTTGCTCTGACCACTGCCTGAGCCTCTCACGTGGCTGTAAAGACCTTGCACAGCAGCCTGGTCTGCCTGTAAGGAGTCAGGTATGAGATCTCTAACTGCCTATTTGTACTCACACTATGGCCCAAACTTCAAGAGTCACCATTAATCTTATGTTTTGGTGGGGAAATGAACCCATGAATTTCATTCCCAGCATAACACACAAGGCATGAGTTCCCATCAGCTCAGTCCTGACCCTGAGCAGTCAGCAACTCCTTCCTTTGTAGGAAGAAATCCTGATTACAAGACTTGCTGAATCCTTGAAGACGACTGGGATTCCTTTTCCATGCCCTGGTGTCAGGCTTGTGCTTGTGGGACAATCATTTCCCATTGTTTTTATCCTGTTGCCAACATTTCTTTTCTGAAAGTTCAATCCTCCTGCCTGGTGGGACAGCTGAGAGTTGATGTAGAGATTTGGCTTAGAGGAGTCTCACAGTCCACACTCAGGATATTTTTGTCATGTTCACAAGTTTCCTAATATTACAATGGGACGTTTGCCACTGCTGATAGAGTTGTACCCTCTATCTGGTTTATCAATTACAGCAGAATTAGCCTGTAATTTGCAGAATGTGCAGGTTGTAATGTGTTTGGCATTGAACAGCAATAGCCAGTATGCAAAAAATGGCAATTTAACCCAAGACAGAACTGCTCACTCTCCTGCAGTATATCACAGCCACAGATGATGCCTGTATCAGTGCTGGGCCCATACCAAATTCTGACTCTAGCTGAATGCCAGACTGGTCTATGCACACCTTGCCTGATTAATTGTGTGAGTAGTTGTTACTCATTGTTTGCTTTCCTCAAGTTATAACTATTTTATTAAATGAAGAATTATTCCTGAAAATGTGGTAGCTACAGGTTTTCTAAATTGCACATAGTACAATATATCATAATTTTAATCCAGTATGTTACATCTTAAATTTTAATCACTCATTCAAGTGGGAAGTACAGTACTTACATAGGATCAACCTTGTCTTCTCCAGGTTTAGTTAGAGTCTTTCTATTCTGCTGCATCAAATTTTCCATATTGCAACACACTAAATGCCACACATTTTTCTGGTCACAATCGAGAGAAATAAGTAGATTGCAGTTTTAAGTAGTTTAGAGGGAGAATCACACAGTTTCAAGAGATCCAGGAGGGGAATACCATTTGTAAACTGTGACTAATGATGAGAAAAATACCCCCTGAGAATTATAATCATAAAATGCTGTGGGTGGTTCAGAACACACGCAACAAGAACTAACTGATGCAAGGCTACCAAATGTTAGGGAAAGCTTATGGACCAATCCCTCCAGTGCTCCCTCCCAGCTTCTGCAGCTCTCACTGCAGGCAGTGGGAAAGCTGTGCCTGTAGGGTCTATAGGAAACACTGCTGGGGAAAAGTGCACCTGGATTTCCCAGTCTGAAACTAATTTCATGGCAAATTCACTTTCACGCTGCGACACATTTGTAATGGCTGCATTTGTGATGGATGGTTTGGCTTCTCATTACATAAAGTCAGTTCAGTCTGGAAAGGCCATGGTTTAGTGCCAATCCCGTTCTCCTTGAGCACCAAGGCACCACCTCCTCTCACTGCAGCTCCAGATGTCGTGGGCTGGCACACTCAGTGAGGCTCAGAGGGGTCCCTTTGCTCCCTGCAGTCTGCTCATGCCCCTGGAGGGGCTTTCAGTAACTCATTCATTCTTTTATTTCCTGATCTTGTATCCTTTTACCACCACCTGGCAATTCCTTGCCATTTTGAACCTCTTCACAATAAAATTAATGCTGTTAATGTGAACACTGGGAAGAAAGGACTGTGATTACTTGTGGAAAATATGATTTAAGAAATCACACAACACAGCTGAATATAAAGTTGGATTTTCACCCTCCGTCTGAATGAGGTTGGTATTTCTATTTCAGGCTGGTGACTCTTCTGAGTTTCAGAAAGGACTGGGAGCCTGAAAGTCCACATGTTCTTCTTCTACAAGTTTAAACAATAAGATAATCTCTCTATAAACCTGGCTTTGCCCTGGTGGCTTGGCACATAGCTGGATTAAGTTTCATATTTTGTTCCAAGTAGGAAACATACGCATGGCAATGGAGGAGGTTGCCAGCTTTGGCTTTCATTGTTCAGATAAAAAAATTCTAATGTGCAATTCAAAAATATATTTAATATGATGGTAAAATGACAAACCCAACTACACTGGAAAGACTGGCACCATATCTTACTGAACCCCAGAACAATAGCTTGCATTCTAAATGGAATTAAATTATTTAATTTTATGAAATATTTAGATTCTTCTAACAGATCCATAAAACCCCAAACATTTCCTTATAAATAGCATATATTTGTCCTGAAAAATATGTTGAAAATTCTGGCTCTATTCAAAATTTGCCAATTCTTTCAGCAACTAATTGGATAACATTTTCAAATTCCATTCTTGAAAACTGGAAAGTTCTACCAAGTATTTTGAAGACAGGAGACTTACAACTTTTGTGAAAAAATTACAGAGAATACATCTTCTTCCACCAACTATATTTTAAAATATTCCTGACATCCTACTAAGTGCTATATGTCTTGATTACCACATTATTCACATGGGCAGTACACTCAAAATAAAAAGATTAAGCAGAGGAGATATTCTCAGTAACAAATAAGTGTGGGAAAAAAGGTTGATTTTAATAAATACTGCTTATTTAAACAATTGAGAACATGGCCCTTTCTCTCTACAGTGGCAACAAATAAAAAAGCAAGATGTGAACATTATATACATTTATAAACGTTCCATGTAATTAAGGCACATCTATACCATTAAGAAGTTTTGGCTTTAAGCATTAATGAATAGGACATTTAAATTACTAGATTTTAGGACATAACATACAACCAGAAGAGGCCATAGGTACCCCCTTATTTTACACTGCCACTTACAGGACAGATTTTGCAGGGTTTTGAGATCCATAAGCTCAAGTACAGTCCTGGCTGGAGAGGAATGAGTAAGGCCAGGATCAGGACCAGTGCCGGTGTTAATTTAATGTCCCTAAGCATTCAGCAACAGGTTTTACTTTGCCTCAAGGGCAGGCTGTGCTTTTCATTACTTTGCAGACCTGCTCCTGACGCAGATCTGCCTCCCAGCACCGCCTTTGTGAGGTTGGTGCTGGTTTTTGCTGCTTGTTCTGGTGTTTTCATGCCCTGTTCTGCCTTGCCCCCCCTCCCCAGCGCTGCCGCAGGTGCTCGACAGCCCCGACCACGGCGGTTACACCGCAGCCAGGCTGCTCACAGGCAGCACCATGAAAAGGGAGCCAGCAAACAGAGCCAGGTGCTCACAGCACTGTTTTGGAGACAGCACAGCTTTACAAGATGTGTGAATACAGATCTTTTTACTAACTGAGCCTAACTCTGCTCTTTTCCTGAGAAGTTTCTCTAGTAGAACTAATTTCCCTCACTTGAACTTAATGATGTAAGTATAAAATAATGGAAAACAGAATGCCATAGATATTTTTAACTTTTTCTTCTTGCCATTTAGCCCTTAGCAGCATGTCCTTTAATATTAAATTTAAGTTTTAAATAATAACTCCCAGCCAAGGATCCTGAGAACTTTCCAATATTGAGTGATCTCTATTTTACATCTAGACAAACTGAGGCTAATACTATTTATTCTGCTCACCTAGGGTACATCACAGCCTGGTTCATAAGGTAAAGTCTCAGCTCCTGCTAAGACCTACATCTGTGCTTCATTTCATGCTCTGAGTCACTCAGCTGGCCCCAGTGTAAAGCACCTAAGTAAATGTTTGAAAGCTGAAGCCTCTGTTGACTCTTCACAGGCGAGGCTGCAGCCTTGCAAAGCTAAATGCAACTCCTGAACCTAACCAGGGCCACACCTGGAGCCTCCAGCCCAGGCCACCCACAGCTAAAGTCACTGAAATGATCAGGAACACTACCTGGCTAACCAAGATCAAAATTTTAAATTCACTATAAGAGTAAAGATCATGGATGCCTGTTGCTTGTAGGCAAAACAGAATTATGGATAGACTTCTTATGAAAATGTTCTCTAAAAAAAGAGAGCTTGTGGCACATTGATCAGCAGCAGGGGACAAGGAGGGAAAGCCCAAAGGAGGAAAGGGACAAGAAGAATGGCCTGAGCACAGACATGCTGGCTCCTTCCACCCTGACACCCCAAATTCAGATTATCAGAAGTCCCAATGCCAGCACAACTCCTCTGCCCAGAACAAAGCAAGGCACAGCCGTGGGCACCGGGCTACCACATGGGAGAGCCAGAGGCCAGCCAGGCCTGTATGTGTGGGGTTTTCATAAAAGCTTTTGAAAGAACAAACTCCCCTCCATGCAGTCTGAGCAGTTTGGGGGACACCTTCACACATTTTCAGCCACAAGACACCTGAAATCCTGTGTGGCAGAGGCTGTCAGTGCTGCAGGGGACACCAGCTTGGGAGCAGAGCAGTCCATTCCAGCCCATGAGAAAGATGAGCCTGTGTGAAGCATCTCCTGAGGCAGTACAGCAAAACTTCCCAGAAAGAGCCTCTCTCACACATAAGCATTTATTTTTGCCTAGAGGTGATTTTTTTAAACTGAGTTTTATCTAGCACTTACATGACTGAGCCAGCACTGTAAGGAACAGCTTCATGGAAAGCAGAGGCAACACCTCCAGCGCAGAGGAATGGAGATGCTGTTGTCATGTCACTGCAGTTGGAGTGACTCTGGATGTCAGTGGGACTATGGTGGCCTGCCTGTGGTTATTACAAAGGGAAGTGCAGACAAGCAGAAAATAACCAGATTGTAACTGGGGTGTTTGGAGCAAACATTAGACTTCAATCTTAGTTTGCCTAATTTTAAGTAAATCCTAGGAATAAGCTCCTATTGCATCTTGCAGTTGACAAGGCCTGAGATACTTTCTGCACAATACACTGAGCATGAGGCACCCTGCCCTTGTGATCAGCACGGATGGTAGGTGGGGAGCTGTGTGGAGGAGTGGTTCTTTGATTTTGGGGGAACATTGAAAGTCTCATTTAACTCTCAGATCAGCACATTTTTACTCAAATACAGCATTCCCCATGTCATGGTATTCTGAGTATGGATGAAAAGTCAGTCAGTCTTTGTCAAAAGACGGTGTATGTGACAGATGCACGGGGAAGATGTAGCTGGAGATACAAGGTAAGAAAACAATCCCCATAATATTAAGGGGGAAAAAAGAGCTAAATAGCTTCTACTAGATTTGTGCTACTGTGAAACCTGTGTTCATATTCTGTATTGAAATCTCAAAACCAGCACATGACTGAAACAAGCTGATTCAGGTGCATCATTCAGAATTTTTAACTCACCCTATTTTTTATTTCCCTTTTCCCTGTCAAAATTATTTTGGAAGTTGTGTTGGGGTTTAGTCCCACACCTATTCTAGGTGGCTGAAACAGCACCTCCAGGAATATTCTACCCAAAGGGTATCTGAAGGGTGTTTGCACCCACCAGGAGCCTCTGGGCTGAATGCGAGCAAGACTGGATTGCCCAAACTTGGGGCTACATATTTACATAGGGAAAAAAAAACATGCTGGGTCTCCTTTCTAGAATATAAAAACATTTTGAGATGTGATGGATCTTGACACTGAGCTGAACCAGCTTCCTGTCTCTCAGCTGTCAGCTCAGTGTTCCAGCTGTAATCCATTCCAAACTCTTTGACTGCAGCAGGACTCCTGTCTCACCATGAAGTACAGGGTACAGCCCGATGTAAACTGAGGTCTAATAATAACTGCTGAAGAGCAGTTACACCAAATGCACCAAGAAAACACGTTTGTGCTTGATGCACTGCAGGAATTACTCACTAATAGTTCAGCCACAAGAATGATACTGTGAGAACATGAAAGCGGCTCCTCCAATGTGTTTGCATCCATTAAAGCTGCTGAATGATTAATCCTCTAAAGGCTTCTGACTCCCTCCCTTTCTTCTTCTATCAATGCACTATTGTGATGAGACACTTCCAGCCATTGTTAATATCCTCAATTCTCATGCAAAAATCCCAGGAAGGCAGGACATAATATCCCTACTACCTTCTGGTAGATCAGAGTTTTGACAAAAATGTGTGAAAAGAAGCTGTGGATGAAATAAGGGATTTGGGCCCAGACTTAGTCATGTGACACATGCCAAAGAAACCAAGACATGTGTGAGCATTTGCTTTCTTACCTACCTGAGTTCAGAATCTGAGCTTTGGGCCTTCATTAACGCTCTGAGTGTGCAGCATTTGTTCTCTAATTAGATCGTAAGATGCTTAAGGGAGTGATGAGTGGGTTTTTTCCCCTCATTGTTATTTTATAAATTCTGTCTGTCCTCAGAATTCAAAAAGAGATCATGGTCTCAAACCAGTAAAGCCATTAATATCCTCCATTTTCTAGTAGCTTGAGAAAATGTCAAACAGAAAATGACAAACCAACCCACTGACAGGGCCCTCTGGACACTGGAGCTTTCCAGCTCTCCAGGCAGGTACTGCGAGTCACATGCCAAATTCATCAGAAAAACATCATCCTACAGGATGCTAGACCTTTACATGTGCTGCTGGGGGAAAGGGAGAAGAGGCTGGGAGAGGAAAGACAGGTACTGGAGAAGAGGTCATGTCCTGAAACTGCTCCCAGTCAAGGAGCCAGGATTCTGTGGAGATTAAGCAGGACACTTTGTAATGAACCTTCAAGTACATCTCATAACTTTGATATCCATAAGTACTAGGCATGTTCATCACTGTGATTCAGTGACTCTGGGAGATGGGGATGGGAAGAGTATTGACCTAGAAATTATGAATGAGTCCATTCAAAGCCATCTGAAAGACACATATTTACACAAATTCTAATATATGTTTGTCCTGGCCTAAGAAAGAAGAACAGCAGAGGGAGGCATGTTTCTTCCAATTTCCTGCCTGCTTTTTCACACACCCCCTTCACACCCTAAGGAAGATCTTTCTATAGAAGTTGTACAAAGAAAACCTGTAGGTGGGTTCCTCACACTCTGCCAAACATCTGGCAGCCTTTGGAAGTCCTCAGCTCAGCATCAGCTCTGCTGCCTGCTTCCTCTGCAGGCAAATACTTTCCACACCATTGCTCTAGAAGACACTGCCTGTGCACATGAGGAGTAACCATAGCACTGCCCCAGAAAGCCTGGAAGGATGGCTGGAGACAGCAGGGCACTGCCTGGCCCAGGGGTAGAGCAGCCAACTGAGCTGCAACCCTTTCTAAGGTCAGGGAGATGCCTTCTGGGCAGCTTTGCTGTTAGCAGAAAGGTGTCTCAGATTAGGGACAACAGTTTTAGGAGTGATAATCTCTGCTCCTCTTTCTGTCAGTTGTTTCCTTGGTCACCCAGGCAGCTGCTTCCATGAAATGTGAAAAGGCACCATTATATAATAACTTCCATGAGCAAACTAGCTGGTAAGAAGGAGCAACAGGCATTAATGCACCCTCAATACTGTTTCTACTCTGGTAAATCATCAACTTCACTAGAGCTGCCCATGATTTGCTTGAGGACATAAAAAGCTTGGGGTTTTTTTTTGGTTTTTTTTTGTTTGTTTTTTTTTTAAGGGACAAAAAAGCCCAGTGCAGCAGATTTGTTTGTTTGTTTGTTTTGGGGTTTTGTGGGGGTTTTTGCATTCAAGATAGTGCATTTAAAATGAATTTATCACACCAGATTAAAAAGGTTTCCAGAAGAAGTCTTCCATTGACTAAATATACAGTGTTCCCTTACACACATTTTATGTAAAATGAAATGAAATGTCAATGAGATGTGTGTCTGTAGGAGGAAACATTAGCTGTCAGTTGCCCAAAACCAAAAAGTTTTCCATATCTTCAACAGAAAACAAGTTTTTACTTTTGAATTGGGACAGAAACACTCTTGCAAAGATTTTCATTTCAGTTTTCTGAAAGCCACAAACCAGCTTTTCAAGGACAGCATAAAACCCCTTTGAACTAGGGTTTAAAACACCCATTTTGAGTCCATTGTTTTAAATGGACTATGAATTTACAGGCAATTAACAGAAACATATTCCTCTTAAATGAAATTTCCTGTGTACACAATCCAATCATACCTCTGGGAAAGATATACACTCAGTAATTAATCAGAACGTTATTCAGCCTTTTTGGTGTTTACCACCTTCCTTCAGGCAATGAACTCCAGAGCCAGTGAGATAAGCATCGAACAGGAGAGAACAGAGAACAGGCAGGAGCCTGCAGAGGAACTGAACACATTGCCTGAGAATGTTTCACTGCCTTTATGTTCATGGTGGGGAAAATAAAAAAAACTACCCAGAAAGACTGTTTGAATCCATGAAGAGAAGAAAGAGTCTCTGCTGTGTTGACACCTGCCTCAGATTTAACAGTGTACACAAAATATTTTCTCTGCTTTCATTGAATCAGAAAGAGAGAACACAGGAGATTAATTTTTCAGTGCATTGTATGAGGACTTAAACACATAATTCAACCTCACTCCTGGTCAAATATACCGAGGAGCACTAGCTCCTCTACAGAGTTTACTGGCATGCCCTGACTGCATTTAAGACTTGCAGTGCCAGTCTTCTTCCCAGGAAGATGTGTGCTGTGGCTAAATAAGCATTCAGTGGACCCCTTCTACTACTCTTTACTCTTACATAAATCCCAGATCACTCTGAAGTAGGTACATTGAGTAGAAATTAGCCCCTTTTTCCAGCAATCAAGCTTTTAATAGGGTATGATAGGACTACCACTCTCATGCTGCAGCAAGACACACATTACTTAATTTAATTCATTGTAGAGCTTAATTTCACCTTAGTGTAAAGAGCTGATGGAACCCCTTTCACTGCCCTACTCCAACAGGTGCAGTTGGTGGAGAGGAGATGGAAATTTAGCCCACCACTGCTGAGAGCTATCCAGGGACATCAGCCTCAGAAGAGTGTGAAGTCAGAAGTCACAGCTCTTGTAACTTCAGACTCTTGAAAGAAACAGGGATAAATAATACTCTGCTAGTGCTCAGATAAATGTAGAATGAGACTAATGTGGCCAGTATGGTTTTGTAATCCCAGGTAGACAATGTTTTTGATGAAGGATTTGTTTAAACCAAACTCCCTATTTTGAACACTCTCCTTCTGCAGGGAATACAGTGTCTCCATCCAGACTCTGGTTTTGTGAGAGAGTTCCATCTCTAGACATTTGCAAAGCATAAAATCAGGTTTAAAACTGGTGGTACTGCATGCACACAATGGAAACTGGGAGGAGTATCCAGCTTCAGTAGACTTTCTAACCAGGTCTGACACTGAGCTAACCCTGGACCTTCTTTTGCTTCCCCACTGCAATACCAGGGTTCCACACCTTGGGAATGCTTTGGTATTCAGAGCCCTGCATCAATTGTACCTGGTGTTTGTAATCCTGGGGCAGGGAAAGTCTGGCTGAGGAGTATGCAAAATTGCACTTGAATGGGGCCAAGCTGCAGTCCTGGAGCTGCTGGTGCTGTGCAGCCTGGGTTCTGACCTTCATTTCAAAGCCATATCTTTGCATAAACCAGTTCTGCTCTGACAGTTTTGGGGTGTACCTTGCCTTAAGCTAATAAAGGCTTTTAGATAACATTTCTTAAATACTTCAGTCAACACCATATCAGGGAGGATAGATAGTATTAAGAATAAATATTCTTAATTCAAAATGCAATCAGTTGATCTGCAAAGTAAAGCAAATTATACTTCTTGCCTGGGGATCTGCAGTATCCCTAAAAGGCAAAGAACTTTTACCAAAAGGAAATTTTTATACCAGTCAAGTAAGAATGGCCTGTGAAGAGGAGTCTGTGAAGCCTTTTCCTACAAGCATTTTCCTATTGTTTCCATTAAAAAGCATGCTGCTAGTTCAACTTCAAGTAATTACATTTACACTGATGATTCTGGAATACTGCCTGTAAGAACAATGTTAGATCTATTTGAGTCACAACCTGTAATTCTATATGGTCACCTCTCACCAGTTTAAACAAATGACTGTGCTGAACTGTTCACTTTGACTCATTTGTGCCTGTAGACACTGGGGGAACATATTGCCCATCCCAAATACTGTCCCTTTTATACAAAAATATCATTAACACTTCCAAAAACAATTAAAGAATCATAGTTTTCCACTTCTTTGTTCTTTGAGATCTTGGTTTCAGAGACGTTAGATTGGACAGAAGGCAGGTACTCCTTGAGAATTAATATATTCACCCCAGAGCAGATGAGATACTGCAGTTCCTAAACAGACTCAGGGCCCAAGGCTGGACTGCCATCCAGACTCCACAACTCTACCTCTCCTTTCTATCAGCAGACAAAAGTTCAGGCTTATGAGGCCACTTCTACTCCACAGTGCTGATAAGAGCAGTTGATGCCACTGAAATCAGTGAAATCGGTCAATGTTAAATCAGCAATTTTTACTTGGGAGGAAATGTTGCATTCCTTAGAAACATTTATCCTTACTATGTCTATCATTTGGCAAAACATTTTTTTATTACTTAGTAAAAGGGGAACTTCTTGATCCCAAATAGGAACCCCTCCAAACATTGAAGCCAACAGGTATTCTATACTTCCTCCCTGGTATAAATTCAAAAAACAAAGACAGTCTGTGACACTGCCTCCGACACTGATGACACAAATAAGAACAGCATGGCTGCTCTAATTGCATGTGTGATGACTCTGCTCTGTTCTTATACTGCATCCTTATGGCTTTCAAATTTACTGCCAACAGATCAATTGCCTTGTTTGCTTAGACATTTGTCTTGTGAATTCATTTCAGTTCTCTGTTTGCCAGATTCTGTGTTTGGAAAGCTCTGCAGCCACCCACTTTTTCCAATGAAAGGTCCATCCTTGTCATAATCTTCTACTGAGCCGCTTATTGATGATATCACAAATTATCAGTGCTTCACTTAATACCATTACTCACTGTGCAAGACTTAGCATTTTTTCACAGAATTGTCATACGATGGTCAATGGTCTCACCTTTGTTTTCACAAATGCATCAGTCTGTGCTTGGAATACCCACAAAGCTTTAGCTACTGTCAATTACACAGCTAAAAATGCCATTTCAGAAAAGCTTGTCTTTTAAGAACCTTTAGAAATATGTATTCAAATGTACCATGTTTTCATTTCTGCTTTCTTGGGGGAGGAGGCAAGAAAGGGGGTGACATTGCTTGGCTTTAATCAGAAATCAAATGTATTCTGAGTATCGAACAAAGCAGCAAGAAGATCTTTTGTTATTAAACTAACAATTGTTTCTTTATCGCAGATCTATTATTATTCAGAAGGCCAGTCTTACTCCTATGGAGCATTTAAGAACAGAATAACAGCTTCAACAAGTCCAGGGAATGCATCAATAACAATCTCCAACATGCAGCCCTCAGACACTGGCTCCTACACCTGTGAAGTTTTCAGCCCTCAGGCTGATGCTGGACAGAGTCAAAAATCCGTGATTGTCAATGTGCTGGGTAAGTGCCTTCCCTCTTTATTGCTGTATTGTCATCTCCTTCCCATGTTATGAAACACTGGATTCACAGCTCAAAATACATGAGGCCAGAGGGAATAACAGGCTGTGGTAAACAAGGCCCGTGATGCAGAGGGAAGCTCCCTGAGTCACTGCTGCAGTGTTTCCAAGGGCTGGGGAGGCAGGCAGAGCCTGGGTGCCCTCTAGCTTCCAGCCACCGCTGACCTGGTTCCACTCCACAGCTGCCTCTGCCCGAACTGCAGCCAAATCTCCTGCTCTCACCACTGGCCTTCAGAGTCACTCTGTGTTCTCAAAATTTGCCTTATGTAAGCAGGTAAGAGGGTGGCTGGAATTACCCAGCTTCACTCCATTTTTCATACTGTAAAACAAAGTGATACTAGTTTTGATTAAAATAAAACACCTCTTTAGCCGGGAGTGACAACTTCTCACTGAAACCATTACATGCAGCCAAAACAAACAGTCAATTACAATTACAAACAGTCCAAAACTTCACTAATTTTACCTTATGTAGATCATGGTGACTTGTGTAAATCTAGGGAGAGGCAGCAGCACAACTCAAATGTTCTGGCTCACATCAACTCCCAAAACCTCTAGAAACTTAGTACGTGTTGGATGAAAGTAGTACAAAGTGTGTTTTGCATGGAAGAAAGCAATAGTTCAACCATGAACAGGCAGAACAGAGAGGATGGAAGGTTGTGGAATGAGAGATTTCATTTCCTAATAAGAGAAGATTGTACTAACCCTGTCTAATAATTCCTTTTATCTTGAGAATTCGTACCTGGCCAGAGTGACAAATCACAGACATATGGGAACATGATTACAACCTCACTTGCCTACCTCTCAAGGAAAAGAAAAACATATATGTAAACTCATTCCCTGAAAAATCCAACTACTACTGATAATTCTCATCTAAAATTCCCCAAATAAATAGTAAATCTTGGAGCAGTTCAGTAAAAGACTTCACTTTTCACATGTAAACCAAGAGAAGTTGTTGGTTGGGCTGTGTTCATTGCTGGTAGTTTCCTTAACAGTGCTCTAAAGAACCACAAAAGCACATCTGTAGGCAGGAAATAAAAAACAATGGGTGTGAGTGAAGACAGAATCTTCCCTTTTGTGCAACATGAGGACATTATATAAAAACAGATATATTTTTTACCGAAACTGTAGCTGATTAATTTCCTTCACAACTGTAATAACTGAAAGAATTGGGCCTTGATCCTTTTCTTTTCTGTGGAAAAGCTCCTGCTATGTCTCTAAAAGAAATGATGCTGCTCTGTGGCAGAATGGTGTATGGTGAATAGTGAGTGGCCCATCATAATGAAAATAATTTATAGTCTTTGTCTCAACACCTTCCTAATAACAGTTAGTATGCAAATGGAAGACAATAAAACTGTATCCTAGGCCATGTACCTATATTTAATATTACTCAATTATTTTATGGGAGAGGCTTTGGTCAGTTCCATAGGCAAGACTCTGCTCTTGGATGGAAATCTGTCGATGGGGTTCAATTCCATGGTACCAGAACTTGAGGTGAATGTTTGCAGCCCTGGGTACACACCCGTGATGTGTCTGTTCTTATTTTACAGTCAAACCGTCAAAACCTTTCTGCAAAGTAGAAGGAACAGCTGAAAAAGGCCATCTAATCTACCTCCTATGCAACTGTGAAGAGGGGCTGCCTCGCCCCACCTACCGCTGGTACAAAGTCAATGAGAACACCCTCAAGCCTGTGACAGAACAATTCAGTATGTAACTACAGGACTACCACACCATGTTCAGGATCTGAAATTCCAGCATTTCAAACACTGTGTATCACAGAGGCTAATTAAAATGTTCCAATGGTTAATGTCACAGAATCATATTTTTACTTATTCAAATTGACTGACAGCTGTCAAAAACACAGGACGCTTTTTCTATTTAATATAAAAAAGTTGAAGTCCTGCCCATGCTTTTAAATTGTTAAAATGGGAGAAATATTTATGCCTTTACACCTCTCTTCCCTTAAAATTTTGAGTGAGTTTAAGTTGAATCAATTTGTCACTCAAGTACTAGCACATCCTTCCCTCCCAAAAATTTTCTGTACCTGTTACATGTTTATTTGTGGAGTTACACAGATGATCACAGGGTTAAGGTGGGTAAAACATCAGCCAGACTGATTGGCAGAGTAGGGGCTTCTGATACACTCCCACAAAATTCACTGGAGCAATTTTCAAGGAAAGTAAATGTTTTATATTTAAAGAATATAAAAACCCACACAAATAAATCAATAATTGGTGAACCCCTTTTCTAATGTCTGAATAGCTCTGTGTTACCCACTACAGAGAACTGTTTGCCTCTGCAGAATACAAACAGTAATGTGTTCCTGCTCCCTGCTTGTCACAGATCCAAACTCTGGCATCCTTTACATTGGCAACCTCACCACCTTTGAAACTGGCTACTACCAGTGCGTGGCCAGCAACTTCCTGGGGAACAGCACCTGTGAGCTCGACCTAACAGCAAAACGTAAGTGGAATGCATGAAAGTAATCCCATCTTTGATGGAGGACATCCACAGCCTGCAAGAAAATTCTCTAACAACTTTGAAGCTTAGATTTTTTTTTTTTCAAGTGAGAACAGAACAGGATTTGGAGAGCTCCAGAGTTTTCATCCAGGCAGGCCCAGAATTTACACTGACCTAGAAAACTGATTTAACATCCCCACCTTAATTTCCTGCAAAGAGCAGGAGCTGGACCTGGTTTTGACTGCAGAGCCTTTACTGACAACAGACAGACATGGAGTTTTGAGCAATTTCTTCCAGCCAACAGTCCCACTGAGGTCTCTCCACTCCAGAAATTACAACCATCCCTGAAATGTAAAAGGACTGGGGCACTGTAGATGTGACCACTAGCTGAAAGACAGAAATAAAGGCAACCTGGGTTTCAGTATATGTTTGCAGTGACTGAAAAGCAAAGGCTTTTACCTCTTGTCCATGTTACAGCTCGATGTTTCCCTTAGCCAGGCATGAACAGAGAGTTTGTAGGGATAGGGAGCTACCCATTGAGAAAGGAGACAGCAAAGACAACACAAGGACAGAGCTCTCACTTTCCTAGAGAATCTTTGGCCATTGTCCTGGAAAGAGTTCTTTGAATCCAATCCCTTCTTTCTGCTACAGGCTCCTGCACTATTTCCATGGGATTTTGCTACTACTGCAGTCAAAAAAGTCAAGTAATCTTTTTTTATCTTTCCAGATTCAGATGGTGGCATTGTTGCTGGAGCATTGATTGGAGCAATTCTGGCAGCTGCTATAATTTGCATTATCGTCTGGGTCTTAACCAAGAAGGCAAAAAAAAGGAAGTCACCAAATAATGCGATGCAGTAAGAATTTCTGTTTGCTTCATTTTAAGACAATTATTTCTGTAAAGCACTGCTGATAATCCAGAACTAAAGTAAAATGCATAATACAAGTTTTGAGAAAATTCCAGAGTGAACATCTGCTTTTGGGGGAATTTTTATCTGCTGCTCTTGTAACAGAAGTTGACATTGCCCTCTTCCCTGTTTTAACAGGCAGCTACCACTTAGCAGTATCTAAAAGAGTGAAATAAATATTTTTGAACAACACAAGCTAAAGTGTTAAGTTCTAAAACCAAGTCTTTATATTTAAAGTTAATAAATGTTAAAAGCAGGTGGAGGGAGTCAAAAAAGAAACAGCAGCTAACGGTCACCTCAGCAAATTTACTGGGATTTAAACATGGAGGGCTCAGTTCAGTGCTATCTGAAATTAGGGGACACACACTTGGAATACTCCAAGGAATCTCAAACTGCAGGAAACACAGGCTTTAGACAACAGAATGGAGCCCAGAATGTCCATTTTGATCCTGCTCTGGAGATGTTTTTTTTCTCTGTGATTTGGTTACTCATTTTTCCCTTAAATTGCCAAATCTTCAGAATAGGGATAATCTCATGCACTATATAGACTGTATTTAGCCCCTTGATGTTAAATGCTAAATAACTATATGCAGCTGAGGCCAGAAAAAACCTGTGACTTCCTTATAGCACAGGTCTAAGGCTTCCCAATATGGAATTCTGCTAACCCAGACCAGTGATCAGTCACACATGCACCTGATTTCAGCTTTCAATTGATGTAGCATTAACATCTAGTTTTGTACTTGGATCCTAATAAATCTTACTACATTGAATTAATCCACTAGAATCTGCTATTTTTTACCATGTGAAAGTGCTTCAATACTGGGAGTTTGTTTATCATGGTTTTGATAAGATAAATGGAATTAATACATGTTACTAAAAATATTTTTCTAGATTTCTGTCTTTTCTAAAATACTAAATATATTTTAGAACACTTTTCTAGATTTCAGTCTTTTCATAATTCTGTTCTGACTGAACTCTATTTTTTATGCACTTCAATGGGACACCAGATCTGCATGGAATTTCCCAGAAACCTCACACCAAGCAGTGAATTTTCCTATCCCTCCTCAGATGCTGTTTGCCAGTGCTCAGTTTCCCATTTCACTTCCCTGGCATAAGATTTACACATACTAAAATCCATTTTATTCTAACAGGATCACTTAAACCAGAGATACAGATGTCTTACTAGCTAATATGCTGTCACTCTTTCTGTTTCAGCACCAGCAGTGCTGTAACTTCTTCACACAATTGTAATAACATGGGGGTTACTGTTCCGATAGCAAATACAGAGATTCATTCTTTTGAAAGGCTCTGTACATGGGATTTCAACATGTGAGATCACAATCCTAATCCTGTTTTCCTGCAGAGAAATGGTTCAGAAACAATCCAATGCAGACTATGTTCAGGTACCCAATGAAGAAAACATTCCTGCAACCACAGTTCCATCGAGCAATGCAACAAATGAATACCCAAGTGTTGATGAAACAGCAGCTCCTGCAACACCTGAAAATGACGAGAAGCAAGAAGCAGAAAAAGAAGAAATAGCCTAGAGTTTATTTAATGGAGTTTTCTTTGTCACCTTTGGACCCCTTTATACAAAAGTTGGTGTCATTGAACTAACATAGACACATGACTAAAACTTACACAGGCATTTGTATTGTGAGCCACTGGGGTGGATTGAAAAGGGTCTATTACACAGGCACTCTGCAAATAGCAGAAGATTTGGCCTTTAAAGTTAACCAAAATTCTTTTATTATCCAGTCATACTGTACAAAAATGTAAATATAAAAAGAGTATAATCTAGATTTATCCAACCTATTTTGCAAAACTAATTAGGAAATGGATTGAAGCATTTGTCAAAGTAAGAGCTTTCCAGTCAACCACCAGTAATACTGTGTGTCCACACAATTCAGAACCATAGCAGCCTTCTCCAGAAATAGTGTTGGCCAACCTGCTTCCTGTGCACCAAGAACAATAATTATGGCCAGTATATTGCAGTGTTTAAAAGAACTGATTTTGCACGTCAGAAGTAAAAAGAAGGTACATTAATGTCATCAGAATGCTGAAAGAGATGCTAAGAGCTGAGACAATGAAATCTTGTGGGTCTGAATTCCACTTAAGCTAAAAAACTCTCCTGGAAACTTACCCTGCTGCTGCCTGACATGAATACATTCTGTGAACAGTGACCTTCCTGGCTCAAAATTCCCAAGGGCATCAGCACTCCAGAGTTGTGTGTCTCAGCAGTTTTGGTTTTCAGTTTAATGGAACTGGCATTTGGGTGCCCAGTTCAGATACAAATGACTGTTCTACATAACAGGAGCTGGAGATCTAAATCTTTTGCAAGGCTTGTTCCTCAAGTAGGCTCATACAGCATCACATTCCTCATGACACACAGATACAGCTGCTTTCAAAACTTAGGAGTGATAGTGCCTTCTATACAGCACAGGAGTTTGGATTGCTTCCTCTGCCTGAGATGATTTAAATCTATTTCCAGGCTAGTCCCACCCACTGAGCAACAAACTCATGCTATTTTTCTTCTGGTCTCTTATCCCAGTGTAACAATCTATGTTCTATAGGTGAAAGCATCAGGAGCAAAGGTAAGTGGTGCAAAGCACACTGACAACCCAGCAATCCAGTAACAAGCACCCTCTTGGAAGGAGGAAAGGGAACTGAACCACACACACACCTGGGTCACCAGACAGCCCTTCTCTCTGGGCCTCATTTCTAAAGTTGCACAAACTCAGATTTTCAAAAAGGCAAAGATACTGCTTTCAGAAGAGCTCAAGGCCCACAGGGCTTAGGCAGGTACAGACCCACAGCCTCTGCAGCTCCATGCTGAACTGCTTGAGGCAGGTCCTTGCTGACACAGGCAGACACTGGTTTCAGTCTCATGCACTGCAGGAAAGCCTATCTGGCTCAGGGATCTGGAGGTTTTTAGGACTTCAGTCTTTCATAGGATCTAATATTCATAAATCCTTTGGTGACTGTTCCTAGACTATAAACATTAGTTATATGCAACATTCATCTTCAAGATTTCTGGCCTAAAATTTTCAGGTTCAGTTCCTACAGTTGTAAGTATGTTTATTAAGACTGTGAGCTCAAAAGAAAAGAGAAAAAATAAGATAAAAGAAAAAAAAAGAAGAATTTATGGCAACATATAAGGATGCAAGGCATGAGATCCTAGTTAAGATTTATTTTGGATCTTCAAGCATAACTGTATTCATTGCTCTTTCCTCTAAATTTTCTGGCTTCCAAATATTTTTTTTTATAGGTGTGTTCTAGTGTTTAGCTTCATTCCAGATAACACAACTTTAGCTAAAAGATGCTTGTGCCAGACTGTGAGGGTCAAATCCTCGCTAATACCAACACTGCCATGTTGCACCAGTGGAACCCCAGACTCCTCTCTCCCCAAAATATCCAGGGTAAATCTCAAATCAGGATCTACACAGAAGTCTCCTTGATCAGGCAGCTCTTATTAACTCATTGTGCCAGGCCAATTCCTAAGTCACATCCTTCAATCCAGGTTGAGCAGCTTACTGAAAATGTCTTATAGTGACAGCCAAGTTGTGTAAACCTGCAGGATGATTACATTAAACACACTCAGAAACAGCAAGGGAACAGTCAGTACTATGTGCTGCTCTTTGGGTGCTATTTCTTACTGAAAGTGTTTCCTGATGATACAATTCAAATCAATTACTGGTCCAAAGGAGCCCTCAGCTTGGCTGACAGCAGCAGTAATTTAAAATAATTTATCTGACATTCCTAGGCATTCTTTTACTCTTGCCCTTTATGGGAAAACATAGATGTCTTCATGTCACTGCTACAGCTGTATTAGTTCTTCTAAAACCATCCTCTGCATGTACATTTTCTGGACACATTTTTCTTATTGCTACACCTTTCCACATCTCTGCAACAGCACTATCATGATCGAAGAGGTGACTCTATTCTGTGGTCATATTTCTTTTACTCTTTCCTTCATCTCACCTCCACACATTTATCTGCTGATATTTCCTTACATAACTTGCTACAGTAAGATAGGAGTGTGTGCTGGGGAAGTTGTCAGTACCTTCTAACAGATTGTAGGATCTTCCAAGAATAGTACATTTTATATTTGTCCAAAAAGTAGAAATTGTTCAAGTTATGTTAATGTTTTCATATAGAGAAAGGAACAATTAACCATGTTCTTGACTAATGATTCCTCTCATAATTGTAACCACGAGTAATAGATGCTAGTAAAAAGGCAAAATAAGAAGCAAAACAGGCTGCTGGGAGTAAGGAGGTAAGGCAAATAACATGCATTTGGAGTTTCTTACCACAGTGAGGTGTTTTCTGTAAGCCTTCTGGCAGATGTTTGTTCTCATTAGAGAGTCTCTAAAGTTTATTAAAAATGATGGGGGCACCATTCCTAGCTTCCTACTGATACTCTTGGCAAAGCACAAGTCAAATTAGGTATTGGTCCACAGTGTGTAGCTCTAAAACCCTGCAGAGCCGTGCAGGATGTGGAAACATTTTTCAGAATTTGCTTTAGATGTTTCAACACTCTTTGCTGCATGGCCAATTTATCCTCCCCTAGGGAGCAGGGGTCATTAATACAGACACCCATTACTAAGCCAATCTTCAGGCCACCATCTCCTAAGGAAGTGGATTTACAAAGCTACACAGCTGTGGCAGGGTTTTTTTGCTACACAAAGAATGAACACAGAACTCTTAGCTTCAGCTGTTCTCAAATCAAACTTTCAGCAGTGCCTGTGCAATATATAAGAAACATTTACTCAATCAGGTTCCTCCTTCAATCAAGGTCTGCATGGCCAAAGTTTACTGTACATGCAAGTTATCCCTTCTGCTCTTAATGAGTCCCCTCAGTGAAATTTAACCTGCATTTTGTGATCTAAGAAGCATTTAAAGTCCTTGGTGAAGGTGTTTGTTTGGTTGTAAGTTTCTGTCCTGCTTATCAAAATAAATTGCATTACCTTAATCCCAGCAAGTCAAACTGTGGAAACTGCCAGCTTGCATTTCACCCTTTCCTTGAGGCTGAAGATCAAACATGTTGCATTTCCATACTGTGTAAGGGATGGCAGGTTTTCATCTCGCTTGCTGTTCACATCCCAAACCTACCAGCTATTTAGAAAATACTAGTTTTCTTACATGTAAGTTTAATAAAGTTTTATAATACCAAAGACTGTTGTTTAGGAAAGTTCTTTATTTCACAGAATTTCATCCTTTGTTCCAGGGGAAATCTGTCCACTGGTGTCAAAAATTATCTTACCAACATCAGGACAGGAAGTCACTTTACAGACTCTGCCTCGTTAGCTCTGCCTTGTAATAACTTAATATCAGGATGTGCTCTGAGTAAATAAAGATTAAACCAGGCTTCTGTTATAAAATAAGATGGCAAACTGCAAGTGTCAGTGCTGCTTATGGGAGTCAAAGAGAACAAAAAAGGAATCTACAAAAGGAGCAAGAGGAAAAAATATTGAAGTGGAAGTACATCCCAGAGGAGTATCCAGAGCCATCCGTTATAAAACAGTGTATTTGCAGAGGTAACCCTGAAACTGTGCCTGCATTCTGCAAGCAGTCCAGTGCACTTGATCAAATACATGTATTTAAAGACTCAGAGAAAAACAGGATAACAATCTGTAACAACAGAAAAAATTTAAACACTCAGATCTCACTTAATACACCAAGAGTAGCAAAAATGGATACAATTATCTAACTCACTCAGCCAACTGCATTCTACAAAGAGAAATACAGTGTAGTTTAGAATCATCTGAAGAAAAGCAATCAGTACCCACAAAACAAAAACAAAACCCCACACACTAATCACAAAGGCTGTGGAAAAAAACAAAGACTCTAGAAGAAAATAAAAACTGTCTTTAAATGGTTAAAACATTTTTGGTCCTGTTTCTTGAAAGAAATAATTCTAAACTGGGATCTGAAATAGAAGGAATACAACATTTATACACATCACACTGTAAACTCAAAGAAAACTGCAAGATATTGAAAAATACTTTAAAATCAGTGAACTATTTAATTAACAGGAAGTACAAAGAGTTGTTTTGGCACTGCACTTGAAGAACAACTTCAATAAAAACATTTAATTACCATGCTGATACCATACACGACATCCTAGTTGAACTATCAAAATATGAAGTTTTTCAGTCTTAAATAGAAGTGCAACAGGAGAGAGGCTGAAGTGGGAAGCCCCCTCTAGCCTTCCACCATTCTTTTAAGGATGGCTCCCAGGCCACCCTTTGCCACTTTCAGTGGGGTCAGCTCTTCTTTATTCTCAATGTGAATACTTGCACCGTGAGACACCAGCAGCTTTGCCTCCTCCACTCTCTCTTCATCGCAGGCTAAATGACTGCAGTGAGAACAAGAAACCCAGAGCCATTGTTAACCTGTCCAAGCTTATAAAGAGCAATAATTATGTCATGTCAAAATGACAGTGTCAATGTTGGGGGGAGATACATCTGAGAACAACAAATCCACAAGCAGCCAACTACCTAGACAGATTCCAAAGCTTGCTGTCCAGTCCCTCTGCTGTCATTAAATAACTCAAGAACTTTCCTCCTGCTGCTCTCCTTGCAATGTTAAGACAGTTCTTTGGGTTAGCATTTGGCTCTGCAGTCAACAAAGCTAAAGAGAACAATAATCCATGGTGAGAATGGAAAATGGCACTCTCTATTAAACCAAAAGTGATAAATTGTCTGATGCTAAAAAATAATCTGAAGTAATGTGTTACTGCAAATGCAGCAAATGCTTTTTTCCATTTGGCAAAGTGTCCTAGGAAAAATTGTGTGCATTCCAGGGCCACACTGGTGTTTATGCACAGCTAAAACATTGCTTTTGATCTTATTCACAGCAAAATCTGGATTCCACTGTGGTTTTGCCACCAAGTTCAAAGCAGCTGTAACCCTTACAGATTCAAACTGATCTCTAAGGTAACAACAAACGCTGGGCTGATTGTACTTCAGTTGCAACTTCTTTTCCTTAGAGATGCGAAGAAAAGCTTCTAAAATGTGTTCTTGCTCAGCAGGACAGAGTAGACCAGCCTGCAAGACCAGTTTCCTCTGACTCTGATGTCATGTGCTCACTTTCTACCTTCTAGCAGCAATCAATGTATTCTAGATTATTACAAAAGGTTTCTACACCCTTTAAGTAGATGCAGTAACAAAAATTAAAGTATGCATGATCAGACACACTGAGGCAAAATACTACGTATGACTTTCTGAAGTACTTTTTAATTGCACAGGGATGTGAAGCAAGAAAGTATTTTGAGGCAACGGAAAGTTTTTTAAAACATGACATTGAAGTAATGGGAGTTTCATTTCACAGAGATTACACTATATTAAGCAAAATAAAAATAAAAAATTACTTACAGAGGAGTATTCCCTTCAGAGTCCCGTATATCCAGAGTTGCATTGTGCTGCACCAGGATCTGTACCATTTTTAGGTTTCCTTTGGCTGCTGCTCTGTGTAATGGGGTGGATTCAAAATGATCTGTTGCATCCGGATCTGCTCCGTTCTCCAAAAGCATGATTGCAATCTGAGTATGTAGAAAGAGAAAGGAGCAGGGGAGGAGGATGTGGAGTTAATATATCTAAATCCATCTTCCAAGAGCACCACCAGCTCCTGTAGCTTAGGTAAACATACCTCCTGCTTATTTTTGGAGGCTGCATAATGCAGGGGTGTGCAGCCATTCTGATTGACAGCATTTACATGAGCACCCTTAGCAATGAGGGCTTTCACAATTTCATCACGGCCTGCTGAAGCAGCAATGTGCAAGGGAGTCCAACCAGCCTACAGAGACAAGAAGAAATCCACATTATTCAAACTATCAGTTTCAGGGAGAAAAACATGACAATGCATAACCCAGACAGACGTGACTACTCACACTGCACATGTTTTTACCAGAGTAAAGCTAAACATTATGGATTTTCACTAGAGACAAGGCTCATGTCTTCATACATGCCAGCATTCAGTACCCAACAAAAGATGAGAGTTAAATGACAGAAATCACTTCTGCTATGCAGTTACAGATGGTATCTTTGCAGAACACTTTGTCCCAGCAGAATTTACACTAGTGCCTTTTTAAGAACCAACAGGATTAGTAGAAAAAGGTACTAAAAAGTTTCTGCAACCTTTTCTATATCCTACTCTCTAAACCGATGAGACATTTCCTTTTTTATGGATGACGTTTAGGATGCCTTGTAATGGACATAAGTATTTCAATTCTTCCTCTAGAGCAGCAGCAGGCCGTCTCCCTTCCAACTGTGAATTCACTGAACCTGCACCTGCTTTATCCTGCACATGCCTTTCCCAATATGAGGAATCCTCAGGGTGCCTCATGATTTGGCACAACATATTTGAGAGATCACACCGAGATAAAGGCAATATGAAAACCCCAACAACCACCCAAACACCCCTGGTTTTGCAACTTCCTTCATAAAAACAGTTCTCCTAAAATTCCTGGGCAATAAGCAGGACTCCAGTCTCCTCCTCACGCCTATCTCCACAAGAACTGTGAAATACTTCACCCTGCCTGCCTTCCCAGCGCACACAGAGCAGCCTGCGCTTTTCCAAGTGCCAACCACCGCGCCGGGCGCACCAGCGGCCGGGAGGAGGGGGAAGAGGACGGAAGAGAGGAAGGGAGGCGGCTCCGGGAGCAGTCCCCGGCCGCTGTTAGGGCCCCTCTGCAGCTGAAACCATGACAGCAACGGGGCCCAGCAGCATCTGCGCACCCGGACCGCCCCGCACAGCGGCCCGCGGCTCCCTCAGCCGCACCGGACGGCCGCGGCACTCACATCGTCCTTATCGTTCACGGGCACGCCGAGCCCGAGGAGGAGGTCTGCGACGTCCGTGTGTCCCGCCGAGCAGGCCCAGTGCAGCGCGGTGCGGTGATCCTGCGGGAAGGAAGCGGTGAGCGGGGCGAGGACGGAGAGCTCCCGCGGGGAGCCGCCCCCAGGCCGCCCGGGGCCGCAGCCGGCTGACCTGGTCGGCGCGCGTGGCCTGGGCCCTGTCGCGGAGCAGCAGCGCCCGCAGCTCCTCGAGGCGGCCCGCGAAGGCCAGGTTACACACGGCCACGTCCGACACCGAGCCCTCCATGCTGCCCCCGCCCGCGGGACAGCCGAGCCCGCGCACCGCCAATCAGGAGGGCGCCGGGACCCAGTCCAACCAATCGCGCCTGCCCGCCTGCTCCCCTCGCCCCTCGGGCCGCGAGGGCTGCTGGGGTTTGTAGTCCCGCAGGGGAGGGGGCGGCGCGCTGCCGGCGGGCGGCGGGACTGCAACTCCCAGGGCGCCTCGCGGCGCCGCCGTGTTGTGCCTCCGTGTCGGGGCGAGGAGGAGGAGGAGGATGGTGACAGCGGGAGGATGGAGGCCGGTGAGGGGCGCGGGGCGCAGGCACGGCCGGCGGAGCGGCGCTGAGGGGCCAGGCTGGTGCTCCAGGGCTCCAGCCAGGCCGCGGGCGGTGGGAGGCGCCCGCGGGCTGAGGGGCGGGGTGTCGGTGCGGTGCCGTCCGCCCTGAGGGGTCGCCTAGGGCGGGGGGGTCCCGCGGCCTCTTCTGGGGCCGGGGGGCTCAGGTGAGGGCCTGGGCGCGGGGAGGCTCGGCCGGGGCGAGGGGCGGCCTGAGGCGGGGGGCCGGAGCCGGGTCTGCCAGCCCGGCCCCGGGAGGCGCCGCAGCTCGGGGGGGAGCGCTCTGCGGGAGCCCCGGGAAGGGAAACGCCGGGAAGGGAAAAGAGAGCCTGGCGGTGCCTCCTCGGGTGGTCCGAGGTGTCGTACGGCAGCGAGGGCGAGACAGGCGGCCGCGAAGGGGGCGCAGGTGTCTCCGGCTGGATTTCGGGGGGCGAGAGTGTCTTAAGTGTTTGGACCCAGAAATAGATAATTTGCCCTCCAAGTGCAGTGAGCGACGGCTTTTCTGTCTGAGAAGGCAGAGCACAGTGCGAGAAGTTGTTTTGCTGAGCTGACAGCCCTAGAGGAGTCTGTCGTGGTGTTTCACCACTGCCTGCGGGGAAGGTGAATGTCGGGGCTCCCCGGCACTGCCGGCCCCGGTGCTCCAGCCGGAGAGTGGTGTAGCTCCCTTTTGATGGCTGGAATGTATGTATTTTTTTTAAATGGAATCTTAGTTTTTTATATATATTTACCTGCTGTTTATTCACTCTTTGTACTGGATGTATGTGCACTCACTTGAAAAGTAAGATTAATTGTTTGCTTTCACTTTTAACTTCTGATTTTTTAGCATATAGTCCTTAAGATTGTTGTCTAAAATAAATTATTTTACATGAATTTTTACAGTTGAAGGGTTGTTTCACTCTTCCAAAAAGCACCATTTTAATGATCTGGAAAATGGTTGGACTGTCTTCTTTTAGTAATATTGGTTATCTTTTGTTATTTTTCACTAAATAGATGTGTTATTGAATAATAACTTGAATACATCTGTGTTTTTTTCTGAAGTGTTTCAAATTGCTGGTTGGGAAAGTAAAGCCAAGCCTTGCTAACACTTTTCACATGCTTCCCATTAAGCACGAGGCTGTAATCACTCTGATTTGTATTTTTTGTACGTTTCAGAACAAGCCATGGTTGCCTTAATTTTTTTTTTCCTTTCCTCTTTTTCTTGAATCAAATGTCATCCTCACTGCAGTCATCCTGAACTTCTGTCACTGGTTTCAGTGAGGCTGCTTATAATCAAGGTGTTATTCCTGGTGTTCTGTCAGCACTCACTGAGGATTTAAATAAAAACCAAGGCATTGGATATTTCAGTGTCAGAACAGCTTTTAAGGGAGAAAATTAAAAGCAGCTGCTCAGAAGCCCCAAAGGCTGCAAAGGCTTGCTACAACTAGTTCAGTCTGAGAGCTCCAAGTTGTGCACAAAAGAACAAGGGGATAAAATGGAATTTGAATTTTGTGTATTCCTGTTCAGTTTTATCTAGGTATGAAAACCAAATCACTATTTTGTCAGACTACTTAGAAGAATTTCCAGAAACTGATGAGCCAGTGTGGATTTTAGGAAGGCAACACCACCTAAACACAGGTATCTTTAGAATTAACATCTGTAGAATATTCATAGATTCGCATGCAGCAACAGCTCCTGATTTCCTTATGTTCCCTAAATGTCTCATGAGGGAAGTTTGTTCTTCTTCATCAATGAGACACCAGGTGTAAGCAGTGGAATTCCTCCTGTGCAGAAACCAGAACCAAGGCCAATGTCCTTCCAACTGTAACTTAAGCAATATGATCACACGCATAGCAAAGGCTGTCAGATGTGAGCCTGGTCACTTCCCAGCATCAGCTGCCTCAGAAATAAGTAAATAACTTTGGGGAAATGTTCAGCATTGCTAATGTCTTTTTTCAAATAACAATAATAAGTTAGTCTGTGGCACATACTGTGTTTTGGTGAAGATAAATACATGACCTAAACGTTAGAGCAGAGCAATGTGTTTATACAAAAATAAGATTTTAGAAATTAGTTTTGCTCCCTGGGCAGAAGACAGGGGCATCCTCCTGTGTTACATGTCAAAGGCAGTGGCCACCACTGCAGGCACAGTGTTCAGGACAGTCGAGGGTGCTGCATGCAGCCTTGATCAGCTGGAGAATCCTTTGGAAAAGCCAGCCAGTCTGAGCCACAGCTAAGGGAAAATGCAGCAAATAGGATTCTTAATCATTCTTCAGAGCCTTTGGAGAATTCTGTAAGTGCATGTGTTTAAACAAACAAACAAAACCTAACAAAAAAGAGATTTAATTAAATTTAACCTTATTATTAATCTTTTCATAAAATTATTTTCTGTTGGGTTTGGGGGTAATATATAATTCCGTGTTGGTTTGCACGTAGAAATTCTTAACCTGCTTTACCAGTTCTTTCCTTAGGATATAGTTCTCCAGAGTTGTTTCATTCAGGCTGGGCATAGTCACTCCAAACACCTTGTAAAACTTCATTGGCTAATAATTATTTTATCTTTAGTAAGTTAACTTTACTCAGCAGTCTGTAAAAGCTCTCTGTGTTTCAGCTGCTAAAAATGTTTTAAATTTTAAGTGTCTTGTATGGGAAAGCTAACAGGAGCCTTCCATGCACTATATATTCACTATACAGGGATTGTTTGAATTTTTCAGTTTTAAAAGTCTGTTTTAATAATTTCTTTTCTCTTAAAATTATTGCAGACAAATCTAAGTTATTGTTGGATGTAAGCGCTCGTCTCTGGTTTACGTATAGAAGAAAGTTTTCACCTATTGGTGAGTATGCAGCATGCCAGCTGCCTGGTTATAGATTAGCAGGATTAGTGATGGTGTTGGGGACTGAAAAGTTATTTTTAAAGTATTAGAACATTTTGAGCATAATTTTAACTGTTCATGCAAACAAAAGATGAAAGCTATTAAAAATCAGTGTTTGCTGGTACCTGTATATAACCAGGTCCTGGTGTTTGTGAGGCAAGCAGTGAAGTGACACCAGTGCTGTAGAGAGAAAGGAGCTTGCTCAGTGCCTTTGATCTATGGGACAGTTGTTAGAGGTTTAACTGAGCTTCTCTTGGAGGCTGGGCTCCGTGTGGCACCTGTGCTGACTGTGAGCAACTCTGTTGCCAGGAGGCACCGGTCCCTCGTCTGATGCGGGCTGGGGATGCATGCTGAGGTGTGGGCAGATGATGCTGGCCCAGGCACTGATCTGCAGGCATTTAGGAAGAGGTGAGTACTGTTGCTGAGGCAACTTTTGTGTTATTTGGAGACTGTTTATGTAGCTTTCCATAAAAGCATAAAACCTAAAGTATTAATGAAACTTTCTGTGATGCCCCGATAAAGTTACTAGTGTACTATTCTTGTCTGATGGGGTAAAATCATGTCAGCCTTAAGCAGAGAAACAAAAACAGAGGAAGGACCAACAGGGAATCCCACTGTTATTATTTTATAAATCTTTTTGAGGCATACCCAAGTTGAAGCCAAGAAAAAACTTGCCACCACAGGTCTGAGTTCTTCCCCTCTTCTCACTACATAGCCACCAAAATGCTGGCTCAAAGTGACGGTGTGAGTAGTGACAGTGATAGACACCACACAAAGTACTTCACAAACCCCTCACCCATCATCAGCCTGAGTCCAAACCCCACAGCAGACCCCACTAGTGCTTGCTCTTAATCCTGTACTAACACCCTATATCCCAGGGTCACGGGTGAATGTCACAGGTCTGCTCTGTGTGTCACTCTGCTGTCAATTACCTTACTGTGGCTGAGTCTGTGATCCTTATGCTCTTTTGTTATGGTTTCTACGGCAGCATGATTTGTGGATTTACCACTTTGATAACTGAATCCATAGAAGGATTTATCCACTTGAATAACTGAATCCACAGTACAATACTGCAAAGATTTAACTAAAAGAGTAGGCAAACAAACATATTACCTGAGAAAAACTACAACTTGAACTTGCAGTATGGATCTGAATAGCATCAGTCCTGTGTATGTGCTTCTCTGTTAGTAAATGTGAGGTAAGTACCTCATGTTAGAAGCAGGAACTCACATGGCAAAGCCATGGTTTGGATTTTTCTGTGGGAGAGGGCCAGCATTGTGTTTGGACTTTGCTTTATGAATCTTATTATCTTACAAATGCTTGCAATTCTAACAAAGTCTAAACAGAACAGATAGTTTTAAACTGTCTTAGAAGCTCATATAGAGCAATAGCTACCAATTCTCAGCTGTGATCACTCAGGATATATTTGCAGTTGGCATTGTTATTTTAGTTTCCCAGTTTTCACAAGATAGCATGTGATGATAAAGGACAGCTTGATAATAAACAACAAGGTGTGACTTCTAGGATCTCGAAATAAAATGTAAATATTAGAGATGGATTTTCTTTTGAACATCTCATTGATGGCTTCTGCATTCTAGGAATTTGATCAGTACAATGAAAACATTATTTTTTAATCTGTATATTTTTTTTTTCCTGTAAGATTGGCAATGGGAAAAACACAAAAAACAACCAGAAGAATATCATCGAATCTTACGGTGCTTTCTAGATAGAAAAGATTGCTGTTACTCCATCCACCAAATGGGTAAGAACACACATCAACTTCTTTTTGTCTACTGAAATTCCGATGGTGTTGCAACTTTCTCATTTAAGTTAATTAAAAATTTTGAAAGGGTGATTATGAAGACAATGTTTATATTTATATATAAATAAAAATGCATGCAAATGAGTACAAAGTATAATAATTCAGAAATGTTATTCGCTAAGACCTAAATAAATCTGTCTGCTAGAATTTAGCTCCTGATAAAGTGTGCAAGTTTTGGGTAGTAGAGTTGATAGTATTAAAATAGACAGTCAAAAAGCTTACTGCTGTAATTTGTAAGTAAGGACATATTTGTAATTCTCATTACAGTTTAGGAACTTTCTGTAAGGGAACGAGCAGTCATTAAGTTTTGAAAAGAGCATAGATTGAGAACATAATTGTTGTTAAATACAGCTTGCACATGTTCTAGAATGTTTGTCAGAATATTCGTAGGCCATGCTATTTGACATAGACTGTGACCAGCCTCTCTGTGGTCTTTTCCTGTGTTTTCCCTTACAAAAACAGCACAGATGGGTGTTGGAGAGGGGAAGTCCATTGGAGAATGGTTTGGACCAAATACAGTTGCTCAAGTACTGAAGTAAGTTGTGCCTCTGGCTCCCTCCAAACGTGCTCCTGGGGCTGCTGAGCTCGGAGACCGCGCCGTGCTGCCCAAGGCTGCTGGAGCAAACATGGCAGCTCCTCGTGGTCCGGAGCAAACATGGCAGCTCCTCCTGGTCTGGAGCAAACATGGCAGCTCCTCCTAGTCTGGAAGCCACACTAGAGATGACTTTGCTGAGGGAGGTGCCAGATTTCAGGAGGCTGGACTGCAGGTCCGGAGTGCCATTTGCCCCGGGACAGACACATTCTAATGTGGGAAAGGAGCTAAAGGATGTCCTGGCCTCCAGCTCCATTCCCTTACCAGTTCTTAATGGCTCACATACCAGTTTTTTGGGCTTATTTTAGACAACCAACAGTGCATGTGCAGCCTAAGAGCTTCCTTCCCCAGAGTTTTGGATGTCACACAAGTGGACAGAAACCTGTGTGCCATAATTCCCCCCTCCTAAATTTCAGGTGCCAAAATCTTGAGCTGCTTTGGCTTTTAACAACCTGAAATAGTTTCACTGAATTTAGTGGAACTTCTTAAGCACAAAGTAATGTGAAAAACTGGCATAGGAATTTTTTCCATCTCTATGTGATGCCAGGCACTATGGGCAAAATCCCACAGTAGAGGTGGTTAATTGTAATAAAAAGTAATAAACTTAATTATGTGGTTGAGTTGTTAGTATCCCTGCATTTGGCAAAAGGACAAGACAGTTTTCACATACTATAGTGTGTGTGTTTTTCCTGGAACCACTCATTATTGTTTTTTTCTAAATATTTTAAATAAAAAAAGTTATCTTCTTATTACATGGAGACTTAAAAAAACCCAGCAATTTTTTTTTTCCAAAGAAATTACTCTTTTTACTCAAGAACCATTTAACTGTCCTGTGTTAAAAGCTACCCTTGTGGTCCTAACATGCTTTTATTAATTACTGCCTTTATATTTTCTAGGAAGCTTGCTTTATTTGATGAATGGAATTCATTAGCAGTTTATGTATCTATGGACAATACAGTGGTCATCGAAGACATCAGTAAGTGAAACAGGAGTTTTTGCAGGACTGCTGTAGTGTCTCAGCAGATGAGTAGCTCAAGCTAATGGCAAATTTGATTGTTTGGAGAAACTACTTCTGGGAGCATTAGGATAGTGGTTGGATTTGGTGACCTTAAAGGTCTTTTCCAGCCTAAATGATTTGATAATTCTGTGATTATTTCTTTGGTGACAGTTTTTGATTTGACTTCACTCTCCTGAATATATCTAAATATAAGCAAAATCTTGGGACTGTCCATACTTGTTCCATATCTTGGAACATTCTTATCCATACTTGGGTAAGAAAAGGAATAAAGGAAATGGATACTCAGGTTTGGGGTTTCCAAAACTAAAGTTAGCACAGAACACTAAGGCATTTTTGCTGACCAGCTTACATACCATGTGGATGAGAAGGTGGAGTTTGATCTCTGCTACCTTAACTCCCACTTCAGCAATGGAAGTATGCAGTATGTATAAATATAGAGAATTGCTTGTAATACAGAGTTTGCCAGAGATTTGTTTTTGTCAGGCAAAAGGGAAACGAGGGTCATATCCTTCAGAAATATGTGGCCCATTTTTAGTTGTAAGAAGGGTGGGTTTACAAGTGGTGTTTAGCCACAGCCTGGTTTTACTTTAGTCCCTACTTCTGGTTTGGTTTTTTTTTTGTGTGTGTCTACATCACTGGAAGTGAAGAGTTCCCTGAAGAATTTCTAAAGCTTCATCTCTGCTCTATTATCTCCCAGGCAAAGCTTGACAGCATTAATACTGCAAGTAGTAAATATAACTTCAGTCTTAAACATTCATCCCCTCATTTTTCTCATGTCTCACTAATGTGCCAGCACATACTCTGACTCCCAGAATTACTTCTACTGAATAGTCAGTATATCCAAGCCCTGCTCCTTTTGTCTTAATACTGGAGCTCTATAAAGCTGTTTGGAAAAGTAATTTAATTCATGATTGAGAGGAAGATCTGCTCAGTGTTCCTCTGTGCATTCACTGATCTCTGTTTTCATTCCCCCAGAGAAGATGTGCTGGTCCCCTGCCCAGGGCAGCGGCGTTGCCCACAGCAGTGCACATTTGCACAGAAGTGCTCTTGGCCAAAACAAGAACACAGCAGGATGGTGCCCAGGCTGGAAGCCCCTCTTGCTCATTATCCCTCTCCGGCTAGGGATCAATCACATCAATCCAGTGTATATTGATGCATTTAAAGTAAGGGATTCTTCAGTGACTTGTTTGTGTATGTGAAATAAGTTCAGGTATCTGTTATATCAATAAACAAATCAATTTAATTTTTCTCTCTTTGGACTCCTAGGAATGCTTTAAGATGCCACAGTCTTTGGGAGCATTAGGAGGGAAACCCAATAATGCCTATTATTTTATAGGATTTTTAGGTAAGGAAGAAAGAAACTTACTCCAAATATTCATATGACTGAAAGAGAAAGAATTTTCTTTGGGAAGGGGAAATAGTAAGTATTTTAAGCGTGAGAATGGAGAAGAAACATACCTCAGTTCAGGAAGAGTATGAGACCATCCTTGCAGGAACAGAAAAGGAGCAGCAAAGCTTGATGTAAAAATATGGAATGACAGAAGCAAGAACAAGACACTAAGAAAAGTTGATAGCACTCAACAAATGTCAGATGTCACTGCTGCTTAAATAATGATTTTTTTTCTCATTAATACTTTCTACTGAAGAGTGTCTTGTTTTATTCTTTTGCTTCCTAGCTTTCTTAAATTACTGTCTCATATTTTACAATTTCTTCTCAAAGCAATGTCTTTCACCTTCTTCTATGTCTTCCTTTATTAATTAATGCAATAGTTGATCCTAGATTCAGTCTTTCCTATTTCACTCAGGTTTGATCCATAACTTCCTAGATATTTTGTTCTTTCTTTTGTAAAACTTGAGCTGTTTTAGTCAGACTTATTTGTTCCAATTTCTGGGTGAATGCCTAATGGGATTACAGATTGCATTTGTGGTCATCCTGTGTCTTTCATCTGAGGAATGTTAGGGATTACAGCAGCTGAGATTTTTCAAAAATGTACTGGACTTCACACAGATGAAGAAGAGTATGTGACAAAGGTAAAACAAACCATCCAAAAAATCCACTCTAAAAGGTAACAGTGGAAAATTATACTAAATGCCCTGTGGGATACTGTTGTGCCTGGAACTGCTTTCCAGTTCTCTTAAAGACTCCCTAGGTAGAGAGTTGAGATATGGACTGTGCTGATAATCCAATTTGTGTTTTACAAGTCTGGATGGAATAAGTTTATTAATGCCTTTTGTTTATTACCACCATATGGATTTTACCCCTCCAGGCAATGAGCTGATCTACTTGGACCCTCACACCACTCAGAGTTTTGTAGATTCAGAAGAAAATGGCATAGTTGATGACGAGAGCTTCCACTGCCAGCAAGCCCCACACAGAATGAAGATCATGAATTTGGACCCTTCAGTAGCTTTAGTAGGTGTTAGAAAATAACAAATGCTTGTTTATTCAAAGCAATACCTCTGTGTATTGATAAAGGCAGCAACATGTTTTCTTGATCACACTCAAGATCACAGGGTACTTTTTGCAATTTTAAATTCAACACACAGTAGTTCATCTATTAACTGCACAGGATACATGAATTTTAGCTCAAGCAGGGGACCAACTTCTTGTATCCTGGGGAGCCGATTAAGTTTCTTTCCTGAGCAACAGAGACCATTTCCAAGAAGTAGTGTGAAAGTCCAAGCAAGGATCTGAATCAGGTTTCCTTATTTTATTTCATCACTATCACCTATTCATGGTTGGTCTGGAGAAGATACTTGAGCTTGTTTTATTTAATTTTCAAATCTTCAAGTGGAATTACTTGAGAAGTCATCCAGTATAGCTCCCAAGAATGCTGTGGTAGTTGAAGGAATTCAGTCTGATCTCATGCCAGTTTCCTTTGCTTAGGTTATGGGTGATTGTCACTTGAGATATAACTCATACATAGATAGCACAGCATTATTCGCTCACTGATATATTGTAATTAGTTATTACTATGTGTGTTCTTTCCTTAGGGCTTCTTTTGCAAAGAAGAATGTGATTTTGATAACTGGTGTAGTCTTGTACAAAAGGTAACACTACTCTCTTTTTTTTGCTCTGTATGAAATCATGGCTACTGTTCTTTTTTTTTGTTAAGGAAAATTCCCAGCCTGCAAATCAAACTATCCCCAGTGAAGGTGGCACTGATGATCAGGGAGAGCTGGCACTGCTGATGGAGCTTGTTCAGCATGTTGCAGCCCTGAGCCCTAGAGAACAAGTACATACATCCTGAGTTTGTCTTTCTTTAGCAGTACTGAAGTAGTGGATCATACCTAAGTCATTTACTGAGAAACACAGCAAGCAGTTGGAATATTAAACAACAGGAATGTGAATATGAAATACCACTAACCAAAAGGCATTTATTTAAAAAGAGGCTACAGAAAGCAGTTTGTAAATAACTGAAGTAGAAGATATGATGAAGCTCACTTGACAGGAGTGAAATTTGGCTTCAGTAATAACTTGTTTCTCCTGATCAAAACCTAACTTCCAAAATCTGGTGGATTTCTTTTGAGTAGATAGGTCTGTCTTTTGTTCCCATTGATGGACAGAAAACTTGAACACAGAGAGGTCCAAGCAGTTAATTCACTTTTAAAAGGCAGAAATATGTTCTTGGTATCTGTTTACTCCATGTAACCAAAATTAGAGATGTAGGATATCAAAGCTCTTTATAATCCACTGATAACTTGTTTGTAGGAGAGTTTAAGAGCTCCACCTTCCAGGTGTGTTTTTAAGTAGGAAGATACTAGAGATTTGTGAAGCAGTGATTCATGGTGGCAGGTACCTGAAATAACAGGAATTTACAGCTTTTATTCTTTGATAGGTAATACAGTATTAAAAATGTTTTTAATTAAGCAGGCAGGGTTTTTTTTTGTGTATTCTGTCCTCAGGAAATTCTAAAGCAACAGAGCCTGCGGATGTTTGAGCTGGTCCAGAAGCACCCACCACACTGGCCTCCTTTCATACCTCCGACCAAGCCAGAAGTGACAACCACAGGAGCAGGTGTGGTACCACTGACAGTGCTGCTGGGCAGCAGCCTGGGGCTCCTCAGCCAGCAGGAGCACCATCACAGCTGGAATAACTGGGCTTTCCTGAGGATCAAGCAATCACTGCCTGATAACGTGCCGCATTCTTAAATCTTAGAAAATATTTCAAAGGCAGCATTTCAGAAGGGGTTGAGAGTTTTTTTAGTAAAGAAAATCAGGTATGTCTTTACATTCTAAATTGTTTAATTTATTTTTCAGAACTCATTGAATCTACTGACAAGCTATTTGAATTGGAAGAAGAATTTGAAATCCTGAGTGTATGAAGGAAACTGTGGTGACCCTTCTGAGTATTGAACATATTGCTAATATTGTTGCATTGACTTAAATTACACAGCCATGTTAGCCCCGAAGTGCCTGAAATCATGGACAACAGAGCACAAACACCTGGTAGCATCCAAAACTCCAACAGGGACAGTTCCTTCCATCAAAGAGCTTCCCCAGATGGAAAGGCAGTGAAAGATTTTATTATGAGACCCTGAAAGAGAACCTCTTTTTAATGTATGTCTTTCTTGAAGACAAATGGACCTCTGAGGCAAAAACAAGTCTGTCAATGGGCTGTATCTTTGGAGAAAGGGATAACACAAAATGGGTATTTCTTGCTCTCACATAATGCAATAGTTTAGTTCTTAAAGCAAAACAGTCTTCAGTTAAGGAGGATGTTTACTTCTGTTCCCTCCTGTGGGCTGCATCATAGAAAAAATGCATTGTCTTGTTTAAAAGATCGACTGGATCAGGAGAAAATTGTTTCCTTGTTAAATATTTTAACATGTATTGGAGCAACCACACTTTATTACAAAAATGTTTCTGTGAAAGGAACTATGTCTAACGTATACGTTTTGCAATAGCCTTCCTGTTTCTGGGAGACCTCAAGAGGAACAGGAGCCTCAAATAGTTGATATATATCACAACCACTGTTATAATATATTTCACCTTGACCTTAAAGTTCAATCATTAAAACTTAGGCTGACTTTTCTTTTGGAGCTAAAGTGAGTCAAAGGTGGTTTAACTGTACCTTATTTATTTTAAAGAAGATTTACACAAGTATCTCTGTTACTGCACTTTATCCGTGCATCTAATAAATTTCTTAAGCTTTTCATAGGTTGTATGCTGCTATATTTTGTTAATTTGTTTGTGTGAACTAAATATAACCCAGGTTATCGTAGAACTTAATATATAGGCATATGCAAATTAATAATGGTTGGGTTTTGACTTGCTGCCTTTTGAAATCTGTTTTGGTAAAAGTGCCTTAATTCTCCAGGTTTATCAGAAAAGCCACTGCAGTTTTGTTTCGTAGACAGAGTATCTCTCTAGCAGCTATAAGAAAACCAGCTCAGAATAAAGGTAAAGATCTTTTAATTCATTCTGCAGTTCCTTTTTACTATCAGACAGTCCCCCTGCTGATCATTTTGTCACAATAGTGTAATGGATGTGAATCGCACACTTTCACCTTCAGCAATAAATGACAACATCAAGAAATCCTGAATGCTGTCTCCTCTCACTTGCACTTCTTGATCAGGGCCAGCATGATTTCCAAGAAAATAGTCACGACCTGGTCACAGTTCATCTTGTTTGCCTTCAGTGTTTATTAGCCATGGTTCGGAAACTACACATGGAGGAGAAATACAATTTTCTTCCCTTCTCCTTGGATTAGCTGCACAGGTTTAGGGTTTTTTAAACAAAGCATTTCTTCTTCATTAATACATGAAGTTACTGTTCTTGTGACATCAGCTGCAGCCCTCTTCTCACCACAGACAAAAATTAAGATGAGCCCTTGCTCTGAAAGCTCAGTCTTGAGCAGTACCTGCTAAAAAAAAAATTAAAAGAGCCCTAGTGGAGTACCACGTGCTTCTTCCCCAGGCCACCCTTAATCATGAGAAACATTCTTCAGAGAGGAGCCTGGGTCCTGCAGAGCTCTTGAAGGATTCTGGGTGGGGGTAAAGAGATGGAAATGGGGCTGATAGCAGAACAGCTGGTGATGGGAATTCCTGTTCTGTGCACCTGACAGTTCCACCAGCCCCACTCTGGATGGAAGCTTGGACAGGGACAGCAGTGGAGCTGGTTACTGCAACAGAAGCAGCTCTCTAAAGACAGTGGGGTTTAAAATGCATAAAGCTCTGGTCCTGGGGAGTAAATTGCATTTGCATGTGTCATGTTCAAAAATAAAGCCAAGTCCCTGCAGCTACAAGGCCTGACCAACACTTCTCTTTGTACCACCACAGGAGCCCTGTGGCTGAAATTTTCATTGTACTTTGCCAGTTATCTGCATGATTTTTCAAAAGTTGTGAGCTTTGCACACAAGTGTTTTAGAGTTGCACGTGCGTAACCCAGGATGTAAATCCAGCATGGTCTGCCTGTGCCAGGACAGCTGGGAAGTAGACTGGATATCCTGCAGGAAAGGACTGCTGCTCACGAGTGTTAAAATGCCTTAAAGATAGTTGTGAAATACCTCCAAGCAGTTGCTGATCTCTCACGATTAGGAATAAGTGACTACATTGTCCCTCACAACTTTCCTGCTTGTCTCCAGTGTGGTTCAACTCCAGAACTTGCAGAGCTCTGACCTCCATCGATGAAGATAATAATGTGTTATGCAAGTAATACTTTCATCTTTACTGATGATTATCTGCTTAAAATAATGCCTCAGTCATGCATTAATAATAATTTTCTGAATAAAGTTATCATAAAGATTTTCAAGCCAAGGCGAGAGTGTATTTGCAAGGAACTGCTTTGAAATGTCCTGGAATGTCAACAGACAAGGATTTGACACACTTCACTCCAGAGAGGTTAATGGTAATTGTATTAGTCCTACTGACAGAATTCATTATAGGTATAAGCATACCTTTGTCATGGGTTTCCCTTAAAATATACAAGGAAAATCCAGTTAGTGGCACTTCTCTTTAATTACACCCTGAAGGAAAGTTAACAGTGCATACAGTAGAGATACATTTTTTTTTAAACTAACAGCAATAAAGCCCAGAGGAAGCAGTAAACAACACATGGTGACTGCAGGAGTAAAAAATGTGCATCTCATAACTTCTTACTCCTGTGTCTGCATGAGCTCGTGTGCCATCCAGTAAAGCCTCTACTTTTAAAACACACAGCTTGAATAATTACAAAATAAGTGTGCCAAAGCTGCCTCAGGAAATTTATGTTCATAGTAATAAAATGTTGGCTAATAAAGTATGGCTGCATATCATTGACTGCAGGGAGATAAGCACAGACCTTGAAGCCGACAGAGCTGAAATATATTTCAATAGAAAGCAATAAAAAATAGTGGAGGTGTTTTGGATTCATCTTTAGATCAAAAATTGCCTTTTTCATTGGTGTAGCTCTTTAAGGTCAACTGTGGATATCAGTCTGGATTAGAACTGGTTACCTGTTATTGGAGGAAAGAATGTTCCATCTGTGTAATAAGCAAAGCAAAACATTCATTTTTCAATTTTTCTAAGAAAATCCATTATCAGCCATTAGTGCATAGTGTTTCCAAGTCACCATATACCATATAGTGATAAATTTTAGCTAGGTCTGTGTTTCACAGGAGAATGATTCTTCACTCCTTTACACTGGAGCAAAGGCTCTAATTAAGCATAGCTTTGGAAGTCTCTCTGGGTGATGACTGGATGTGCCTCAGACAGAGGAGTGGTGCGAGGCATCAGCTGCTCTTCAGTCTGAGTAAGGCACTCACTGAGACTTTCTGAGGTAGCCATCAAGGAGGGGAAAAAACATTGAAGTAAAAACATAGCACCATGTTTCATTTAAAAATTGGCTTCAGAACACTGGTCTTTCCCTCCTCTGTGTGCAGTCAAACTCCTGGACTTGAAACTTGATTTTTGTAGAGTTCTGGCTGTCTTGATTCACCCATCAAACACACACAAAACAGGTTTGTGAATTTACCCTTCTTCAGTCAGTGATGTCTAATCTGGGGTAACAAAGACTGTGCCTGTACCTGCATTTCTGTTACAAGTTCTTCATGCACACCTGGCAGCGGCTGACCCGTGTCCGAAGCTGTCCCGCTTTCAGAGTCTCTGAGGGGGGAGCACTGACAAACTGCTGCTCCTGCTCCACCGTGGTCAGCCAGAAGCTGTACTTGTTGGCAAAGTAATGGCACGTGCCCCGAGCACCATTGCACTCGATGAACGGAGTAGCTCGGAAATCCTCCAGGCAGGAACCAGGTGAGACAAGGGACTGGCCCCCACCTTCCGCCCCCGCTGCAGTGTGCTGAAATAGAGATGGCAAGTTGAGTGAGCTCAAAGGAAGAGATGGAGGTAAACAGGGGAGTCTCCTGGTTCCATTGCTAAAAGGAGTGAAACAGGCAACCAAAATTACGCGCTGGCTGTGTGTATCTGTCTCTTGAGTCAGGGCCAGAAGGGAAAAAGCAAAGGAACATGCTTAGGCTGAATATCCAGACCTGGAATAATGGAAACCCAGCTTTTCACTTGAATATTGGGAAAATTTGGAAACAATAATGCTGACATCATGTTTTTCTAACAATCTTACACAATGAGCTTCTAGCAGAGTGCAATGGAAAACTTTTTCCACTGAGAAAGAGGATTAAGTCAATACTGTAGCTTAATTACTGTTCCCACATTTAAAGGTTTGAAGAACAAACATCTGTGGGAATCCGGAACTAAGGCCACAGTGTTACCACCAAAACTGATCAGGAAAAGTGCTAAACAGAGCAAACTCAGACCTACAGCAACTCAGCTGATGAATAAATGCACTGGGGCAAGAAGAGACAGGGCTCCAGGCTCCTGTAAGTAACCCACAGAGCACCCAGTCTCAGTGACCTCATCAGAGAGGAGAGACCGAAATGTTTAAAGCTGCCTTTGCTCCAGCAGTAATGTCCTTACCATAAGGAAGGAGTATCCTATCCACAGGCTGCGCCAGCCCAGGGGACACTGTGGGATAGTGATGTCCTGGCTGTGCACAGCCACAGCCTGGGAAGGTGCTTCACACACAGAGCACCGGCTGATGTACTGTGGGATCTGGACGCTGTCCACGGGCATCATGGGGATGGGAGCAGTGGTGGACAGCCAGTAGGACTTGTCGTTCCGGCTGGCGTAGTAGCACACTTCGTTGATGTTGCAGTAAATAAAGGGCATGGTGCTGAAGCGAGGCAAACATGAGCCTGCAAAACCTGCAAAAATCAGAGCAGTGGTCATACCAAGCATCTGCCAAACACTCCAAGTCCTACACACCAACGTTAGGGGTGAGGATGGTATGAGTGACACCACTCCCAATGCAGATTTGGCCAAGCCAGCTGCCACCACCTCCACCACAGCCCTCTGCACTGTCAGGGAGGATAGCTTCTTTGAAATGTAATTTTGGCCTGTGTTGCTCATTCCTCAGAGAATTCTGTCAACTCACCGAGATCCTGGTTGTGTGACTTCTCCTGCCCCTCCACGTACAACAAGCTGTAGCCGTCCCAGAGCTTGTTCATGCCTATGGGGCACGGGGGGATCTGATCTGACTGACTGTGCTTCACCAGAGTGTATCCAACGCCCACGCTCCGACCAGGCATTCCTGGCAAACCAAGGGAACCTGGCTTCCCAGCAACACCTGAGAGACAGAAGAAGAATCACTATTTCTAGTGCACAGTGTGGACATCAGCTGGCTCTGCACCTCTTCTGGCATTGCTTATGGCAGTCCTGCACCATGAGGAGCCCAAGTTATAAGAATTATTAGACTTAACAGATCCAAAAGCAGTCATTTCACAGCACCACCCACCCATTCCCTTCCTCTTTTAAAAAGTTTTATTTCTTTGCCCAGCAGCTCTGGTGCCAGTGTGTTACATGTATCTCACAGTGCAGTAATTCTGAGGATCTCAAAGCACCAACAAAAACCTAATTCATTCATTTTTGCTATAGCACTCTTCTTGATGATGTTCCTCTTCTTTCTCACTGTGCCTTTCCTCACTGTCTGAGCCACAAAGGTATGGTTACTGTGAATACTCTATCGCTCTTTTAGATCTTCAAGATGATTCCCACATCCACAAAACATTAAAACCAAAAGGTGTTGAGAATTGCACCTACAGAAACACCAGCAGTGACACCAACAAGGACATGTGACAGAACTTTCCTCGGTGAAGACTAAATTTCCTTCATTGCAGATACAAAACACAAGACCACAGACATCCCCATGTCTTCCTAAGGTACTTGTGTATTGGGGAGGGTATCTGCAGAAGCTGTAAGCAAACACAATTCCACTGTTTGCCTCTTTTTGATCTGTGTTCCTGAAATCATAAACTTACCTTCAAATCCCTGTGGTCCTGGGGCACCCGGAAGTCCTGGATCCCCAACTGTGCCAGGTGTTCCAGGTAAGCCATCACGTCCTTTCAAACCAGATCTTCCTGGCAAACCTTTTGGGCCTGAAATAAAATACAGTTATTAGTATCATTATTTCCTCATAATATTGCCTTCAATCCTGCAATCATATTCCAGAAGGGAAATAGGATGTCAGCAGCCATGCCAAGAGCTCACTTTTCACCAGCTGTGGTTATAAACAGCCACCTCCAAAAGAGACTCCACTTGATCTGGTTGTCTGTAGAAGGATTGAGAGGTACAGCTGAGTATGGTTACACCTGGTTAAAAATGCAGCATTATATTTTGTATATATTGTATTTGTATGCATTTTGATGGAATTCTTTCCTAAATTAAAAATCTCTGTAAAAAATCCTAATGCATTTGATAAAGTAGTGTTTTTCTTCCAGAAGAATGTAATTTTGGTGATCTGAGTGTACTTTTTACCTGGTTTTCCAATTGGGCCATGGAATCCAGGATCTCCATCAAAGCCAGAGACACCATCAATTCCAGGCAGACCAGGTAATCCTGCAGGGGCTGTGACTTCTTCTGGCTGTGGGGTTATTCCTGGAGCCCCTGGTCTGCCAGGGAGACCTACAAGTGGGGCAAAGGATGTGTAAGTACCCCACAAAACCCACACAGATTGGATGCTAATCCTGACACAAAGGAGAAGAATGTGAAATTAAGACCTCCTTTGTACATCAGCACTGGGTATCTTGTAAAATATGTCAGGCTCTTTCTAACTTATTTCAGCCTCTAAGAGAGCAAGAGTCTCCCAAATAAGCCCACTAAAGGAGCTCTGAAGTCATCCCCAGCCCAAACCAGGTGCAATAAATGACAGCTTTTTAAATGCTCCAGCACTCACCTCGACGGCCCATTTCACCTTTCAGCCCAGCATAACCAGGATCCCCCGGAGGCCCATCTTTACCTGGCATCCCCATTAGGCCAGGCTCGCCTCTTGCCCCTGCAAAGACACTCAGCTAAAACTGGGCCTAAGCACAGGCTCCTGATTTTGACCCACAGCTGGGGCTCTCACTGAAGGCAGCAACAGCATTTGGGCTCCAAGATGGAGGGGACCTCAAGGAAGTCTGTGCCTAATTTCACATCCACAATGGTTGTAGAGCCTCAAGACAAGAATTTCAACTGCTACCTAACTGTACTTTATTGAAAGTACTCTTCCCCTTCCTCAGGTAACCCAGGGACAGGGTTTGGGGAGTACACATCTTCACTATTTGGAATCCACCTCGATGGGCAGCACAGGGGGTTGGGATCTGCCAGCCCACAAAGACAGCAGACAGCTATTCATCTGGCAGTGGCTGTCCACCCTGCCCTGGCTTTTGAGCTGTGTGGTGTCTCTCAAACCTTGCTCCTGTGTGTGCAGCTGCCCTTTGGCCTCCTTTGGTACAGACCAAAGAGAGAGCAACGTGCTCCCTGCCTTAGCCCAGAACATCTCTGAACTCCTACAATCCTCTTAGCCTCCTGTGGAGACCTAAATCCATCACACTAAAGCCTCTGAGCATACAGGACAGGTGGGATGAAACAGCAACTCCAGTCCTTGCCTAGAGTGCACAAGCAGGTAACTGTGGTAAACAAGCACAGCAACATTGCAAGTGGACACCATCTACTCAGAAAAAACCCCCAAAGATAAGAGATAAAAAATCATTAGGGACACAATGAAGAACACCTGGAGCTGGCCCCATTTGGAAGCTTTTGGAGTCAGGAGGTAAAATCTGCAGGAGCCAAAAGGAAACACTGAGACATCAAATTCAGCTGTTACAGCTGAGTGAGGGAGACCACACTAACCACCCAACAGCCATTCCTACAGTCCAGATAACAGGGGCCAAACCACTCCCAGATCCTTTCAAGGCAAGATTACCTTTGAATCCAGATGCTCCAGGGAGTCCAACTGGACCAGTGGGTCCCACATCACCCTTAATGCCTCGCAAGCCAAGAACACCAGGGAAACCCGGAGTGCCTGTGTCACCTTGGTCAGAAGCTGGGCCAGGGGGTCCTCGTGGTCCTGGAGGACCTGGAAAACCTAGAGACAACAGAGTTAATTGGCAAAATCCAGGGCAAAGTAAATACTGGGTCTATCCCCAGCATTTCTTTCTGGCTGGGGAACAGACTGGAGTATCAGCCTCTCCGACAAGGCTGTGAGGTACCAAATGGGTACCAGTGCCATCATGACAAAGCTTCCAAACTGCTCTCACCTGAACTCCCATCAGTGCCTGGAACACCAGCATCTCCAGGTCTCCCACGTATGTCGGATGGAAGAGAAACTCCAGGTGATCCTGGCAAGCCAGGCAGTCCCATAGGACCAGGGGGACCTAGAATAAGAAACACAAAGTGAGGGAGGACCAAAGGTCTTCCTGGATCTTCACAGACACTGACAGAAGTAGTGGCTGGGGAGCATTTATATTGAGGAGAACAGAGAGACATCTCACTACAGGAGGGGAAACAATACATACTGTGCTGTTCAGGAGAGATATAGATAGCTACTTTTGGAACTGTATAACCAACTGTTTCTTAAAATACAGAGCAATATCACAGGTCAAACTTCTAACCACCTTTGAGGCCTCAGGAATTGTCTTTGGTAGTTCTGCTGACCATGCAACCTATTAACCTCAGCAGCAATACATCCTGCTCCCAGAACATCAATATTTACCCATGTCTCCTGATGAGCCTTTTGGTCCAGGGAATCCTGCAGCTCCTCTTCCCAAGCCTGGCGAGCCTTCTTCACCCTTCGGACCTGGGAGACCTGCAGGTCCTTTCAGTCCAGCTTCACTTAGACCTAATGAAACATGGTTAACAAAGATAAGAGAGCCTATTCAAATTGCCTAATAGCAGTCAAATTATTACACAAAATGAGTGGTGATTAAAAAACTACCCATTTACTACTGTCTCTGCTGTTTTCAGTACAGCAGCTGGAATTGGTGATTTGGTGCCTCACATGCTACTCTGGTTGTGCAGAGTGAATTTAAACAATCTGTGAGATGCTGAGAGAAAAGCATATGACTGTTCTGGTTTCCCCACAAGCTCTTGCACAAGAATGGGAACATAGCAGTCCCGTGACAGGATCTGCTGCCAGCCTGCATGCTGTGTCTCTCACGAGGACACTCCAGAC
>JACBWW010000057.1:626044-708366 GCA_020086605.1 Lanius collurio | reverse complement strand
AGGCAACCTGTTTAGTCTCTAAAATCTTGTATTCTTGAAGTGAGCAATCGAGGGCTACTTTACCTGGAAACCCTGGGTCTCCTCTTTCTCCTTTTGGTCCAGCAATGCCAGGAACACCAACAGATTCTCCCTGGTCACCTGGAAAAGAAAGGTAAGGCCATTCAGTGGACATCAGTTTCCAGTGTTTGTCTGAGAAAATAAACCTTGCTATATTTCAAATTTGTGGATCAAAGACAATAGCAAGTGATGCATCTGAGTCTGAAAATGCTTATAACCATCAAGGATGCAGATCCAGTCATACAAATGCACAAGACATTTATGGGTACTTCCAAAAGATCCCTGCACTTTTAACAGGAGGACATGAGAGAAAAGGGTGCTTCTTGCACTGCTCAACAGGCTTCACACAGTGCTGTGGCCAGACTTGCAGAGGACTATAAAGTATTTAGGCTTGGGACAGATCTTGTCTGAATGAAGCTTCTTACAAGGGAATATGGCTTGGAGCCAGTCACTGGAGAGCAATGGACACTTCCAGATCACTACTTATTCCTTTGTCTCATTAATACTAGGACTGTGTAAAATGAAAGACCACATACACTGTGAAAGATTTCTTACCCTTCGGACCAGGAAGGCCAATAGGTCCTGGGAATCCAAGTGCTCCTATGGTGCCATCTGAACCCTGAAAAAAACCAACCCAAGCAAAATTAGCCTTTGCTTTTTATTCTTGCTGTTCCAGGCTTAGGTCATGTGGGATGACAGAAGACAAAGGTGTAGGAAGAAATACTTTATAAAATGGCATTTAATGGTATGAGCCAAAGAAAAACAATTTGGAAGTTTGGTAAGGAAAAATCCTTTCAGCTTCTGCTGCTGTGTGACAGAAGTACCAATTAGAACACAGGATTTTCCTAAGAGCACTCAGAGAAGAAGAAGATACTTAAGAAGGTATTTTACCCTCTCTCCTGGCATTCCTGGAAATCCCATGATACCATGTGCACCCTTCTGTCCTGGCAGCCCAGGTTGTCCAGGTGGACCAGGGAAGCCTGGGTCACCATGAAAACCTCTCTCTTTGCTTGCTAACCCAACTGGACCAGGGAGACCAGGCTGTCCACGGCTTCCTGGGATTCCTTTATCACCTGGGTGATACAGAAGAGTGGAATTTCACTTCATAATACAGACATCCAGCTCATCTGGGTCAGGTCAGTTAACGTGTTATCCTAAGCTCCTCTTAAAGAGGAAGAAGAGATGGCATTAGATCTGCAGAAGAGAACTTCAAAGGAAAACTGTTTTCTCAAAATTCAGAACTGCCATATACAAGTCCTGTTAGAATGGCAATGGCAGAGCAGAAAACAGTAACACTGCAGGCACTGCCAAAAGGACAGACCATGCTCCACTGATGACAAGCCCAGACACTGAACAACTGATACTGGCAATTAACTGCAATGCTGTGAAATACCTCTAGGTCCAGGGAATCCTGGAAGTCCAGCTAATCCAGGATCTCCTTTGTCTCCTTTGATTTGCAGTGCCTGTTCTGAAGTCCCAAGAACAGGAAGACCTGGGGGACCTATATCACCTCTGTCACCTGAAGAAATAAAAAGTCAGGAAATATTCTTGCAAAATATTCTAGCAGAGAAAAACAGAACTTCCATGTCTCCTGATGTGAATTCATTAGTGATCTTTGATAAACAGGCCAAAGTATTGAAGAATAGAAGACTGCACTATTTAGAAGAAAGGTAGCAGACACAGACATTTCAGAACTGCCTCCTCAGGCCCTCTGCAGCACAGCCAGCAAAAGCCATTTGGCCGTTTCTCACCTTTTTGACCTTGAAGTCCCACAACTCCTGGACTTCCTTTTCCTCCAGCTGTGCCAGGAGTTCCTTTCAACCCATTCACTCCAGGGATACCAGGCAGTCCTGGCATGCCAGGGAAACCAAGCAGGCCAGAAGACCCTTTCTCACCTGCATAGAAATGTTGAGAAATAAAAAGGGAATTTTAGTGTCTCCTGGTACACTGCACACCCACCCTGGGACAGGTTCAGGCTGCCTGGGTCTGGCCAATCACCCCAATCTGGGTAGCTGAACAACCACATGGCACAGGCACAGCACTGTCACTTCTGTCACAGGTCTCCACTCATGATACTTTCAACCAGCACTTCTCAGTTCACCTCTAAGAGCCAGGTCCTGCTTTCAGTGGAGATCAAACCCAGTTTCCAAGAGACCAACGTGTAGTTCCACAGCTCTACTGCTTTGTGTTATTCTTCAGGTAACCAACTACTGTAGTGGTGCCTAAAGACCACACAGTTTGTAAATTTTTACTTCCCATTTGATTTGTGCTTCATTCTCTTCCTTCTCTCTATAAATTTCATTCATAAATGTTCATTTCTTCAGTTTTCTTGTCTTTCTATTTTGATCTATACAATCCTATGTCCACAAGGGCATAAGACCTTTAAGACAGATTTCCTTATGAACATCATTTGATAATTAAATCCATAAGTTGCAACTCAGCAGCAAAACAAATGCATCCCAACACTAGTTGGGGATTCATTCTCTTCCAGCAACTTGGGCCTAAAATCAGTATCAGCAAGGTTGGTTTTTTGTTGGCACAGCAATCTCAAGACTGAAACTCCTACCTTTTGGCCCAGAGAAACCTGGATGTCCATCTTGACCAAAAGGCCCAGGTGGCCCTAAGAATCCTCTTTCCCCAGGAGATCCTGGAGCACCATCAAGACCTGGGAAGCCTTTCATACCAGCAGGGCCTTGTGGTCCTACATCCCCAGCCACACCTTTGACTCCAGGAAGTCCTGAATCAATACAAGAAAAAACTCAATAGAGGATATTGAACAAAACTAGGACAATTTGTGGCATCTTCCCAAGCTCTTTAAACACAGCATTGTTTTTAAAGACAAATGGACCTTATGGCACATGCAGCCTACTAGAAGGCATAAAGCTTAGAACTGCAAAAGCATTAGTCATCTAGTAATAAAATACCTACAAGGAGGGTTACTGCCTACATCACTACACAACTGGCAAGAGTGAAACCCCTTATGATGTATCCATTTTTGACCACCAGACACTGACCTGTAATGCACAGCCTTACCTTTGTCATCAAGGCAGCCAAGACAGAATAGGGAGCATCATTAATGCCAGCTTCTGCTCCCTACCTCATGCTCTGGGTGAACCAGAGATCAATCAGCTGGACAGGCTTGTTTTCACAATTTCCTTTTTTCACCTTGGTATTTGAACTGTACTCCTCAAGAGCCAATTGCTCACTACAGGAACAAGCTGATTGTACCTTCACAAAACCAATACCATACGCACTATTTTGCCTCTAAATGTTTCTAGCTGAAGCTTTGTAAAGGTTTACAATTTTAAACAAAGGCTCAAACCATTGAAAACAGAATGCTCAGATCCAAAGGAACGAAGGGAAGGAAAAATCAGGTGGCTTCTGAAAAATTACATTTGCAGCAGTAGCAGTTAATATTTGAGCTCTGCTATACTCAGGGCTTTATGCTACAACCCAGTATTTCTTTAAGTAGATGAAAGAGATGCCTTATTTAAGAAGACAAAGAAAACACACACACTTAAAATCTCTGCATATTAATGATTTCTTTATAGGCTTGAGACTTTGTTACTGTCTGAGCATTCTCATTACAATGGTTCTTTGCCTTCCAGTTTGATTAGCAATGATAAGGGGTATCACCTATGATCAATGCAATTCTTGTAGCATTAAAAGCTGGGTTGTTAGTCCATGAGCTTTTATGCTACACTGCATTTTCTCACCTTGACAGCCTATGTGAAGAACCCATAACCAAACAGTGTGACATCAGAAATGGACAGTTGATGATAAATGGGATAGAAACATGGTGAAGGAAAAAACAGACAAAATATGTAAACAGAAAGAATAAGGGTACAAAAGAAATTAATGATTCAGGGAGACAACAGCTGCAAAAAAACTTAGTTATTTGGAGCTTATCATCCTAGCAATGGAAGGTTTTTAAAAACAGTTGAAGAAAAGTCAAATATGGCATACAGACCACAAATGTAAAACACTAGAGAGGAGATGAAATGCTAATATTAAAATTTCAAAAAATTAAAAACTCTATGATTTTAATCTCAAATGATGTTACTGCTTTCATTCATTTGTTGCCACTGTGCTTCAGCACTGTCATTCTATGAGTCAGAAAAGCACTTTTATGTCCCAGACCATTATCTACCAATTCCCAGGTCTCTCTTTGCTTGGTTCTCAAGTCTTTCATAAACTGTTACGAAACACTTTAGTCAGGGCAATTTGACAGATACTGCTATACTCAAGTGGTGGGATTTTTTTTTCTTCTTAAGTGCCGGGAAATGAAGTTCTCTTCTGGCCCAGCAAAGAGAAAGAAAGAGAAGACAAGTCCTTGTCCTGAGAAAGCTGACAATTTTTTGATCTAAATCACATTTCAAGCAACCTCACACATCAGAAATTAACTGTGATGAAAATGGGAAATGAGGATTAGTCAGTCATACAGCCAGCATGTAAGAACAAAGATGTTAAAAACATCATGACATTTAAGATGCTTTCTTCTATCTTTCTACTGTACTTTCTACATTATTGAGGTAACATTTCCAGGCAGGAATTGCCCAGTAGCCAGAGTCAACAGGCTCAAATTCTACACTCTTTTATTACCCCCAACCAGAGGTTGGAGCTCACTCTGAGCAAATGCCAAACGTCTCCCACACTTCAACACTGACGAGCTCAGCTCAGCTAAGTGTCTTCATTGGAAAACATTACATACCTGGTGCTCCTGCAAGGCCAGCTTGCCCCAAGGGTCCTGGTTTTCCCTTAATGCCAAAAGGACCTCCAGGGCCAGGAGGTCCCCGCAGTCCAGGGACACCTGAATATCCTGGATGACCCTGTTCACCTTTAATACCCAGGAGGCCTGGTCTTCCATCCAGCCCTGGAAACAGAGAGATGGGAGGTTACAAAACAAATAAAGCACAATTCACACTTTTAACTAAAATGTGAGTTTTAATAAAAGCCTTTGAGTTGTAACAGAAAACCAGCAAATCGCCACCTGTGAGCAGCTCAGAGGAGTTGCATCATCTTAAAGTGACTGGAAAGAGGAAGGATCTTTGAAAGAAAAACAGTTTGATATTCTCAGACACAAGCAATATCAGTGCTTACCTTTTGGTCCTGGAAATCCAGTATCACCTGGAAGCCCTTTATCACCTGGAAGTCCAGGTCGGCCACGCTCTCCCAGGGTTCCACTCTCAGCTCCAAATACATCTCCAGGAGCTCCTTTTATTCCTGCTAAGCCTGAAGCACCCATTTTCCCAGGCAAACCATCTGTTCCATCCAGTCCTGGAAGTCCTTGTGAGCCTTGCTCTCCTCGAGGTCCAGGGAAGCCTTAAAGAGAAGACCAGTAAAAGTCACTCAGCAGAAGTACAGAACAGCTGCTTCAAAAAGCACCTCAAATACAATACACATTTTTAAAATTTCCATGAAAGAAAAAGTTGCTTGAAAAGTTGCAGAATATTTCAGTACTGAATTAGAAACTAATTGGCAATAGAAAGTGATGAAACTGTTGAAAGATTTAGGGGTTTTGGGGTGTTTTTTTCAAGAAAAGAATACTGTAGAAGTGTGTAGAAGCTGCAGCTACATAAAGCATTCCAACCTTGGTTTCACTAGTTGGCAGGTTAAGCAAAAGGACGAAACCCCTAACCCTCATCACCTTTGCTTCTTGCTCTTTCTTTACACAACCATCAGAAATTCCCATGGCTAAAATGAGTCCAAACATTGGGTACAGTGTGCCTTCACCAGAGTACCACAGGGCTTAAAATAGGTGTTGCACTGAATTTGTGGTTAACCTAAACAAAGCACATGACAATGGTGTCTGGAGAAACAAATTGTTGATTGTCCTCTTTTCTCCCAGTAGTGATACCGTGTTATAGGCAGGTGATAAACACCCTGAACATTTCCTTTGTTTTCTCCCAAGCTGAAACCACTTGCTTGCATTTGCAAGGAGCACAATGGAACTCTCAATGGAGCATCATGAATGTATGAGGCAGAAGTGGCCACGGTCAGATAAATCTTTTGATAAAGTATTGTACACATTAATCAGACAATGAAAATAACTTCAGCAACTTCCCTCTTACCAGGTTCCCCTTGCAAGCCTATTATTCCTGGAGACCCTGGCTGTCCTTTAGACCCATGCAACCCAGGTTGGCCTGGAATGCCAGAAAAGCCTTTGCTGCCTTTGGGACCTAAGGGTAAAAATATATTAATTAATGATATCAACAAATGAATAGCAGAAGACAAAAACACAGCACAGAAAATGGAATCAGATCTTTTCTGCAAAGCTGGTGCTGGATACACAATTTAAGCTAAATAAAGTCTCAAAGCTATGGCTGTTCATGAGCTACATAAACACAGCAGCAGAGGGTTTGTGTTCAAGGCTACATGAAGGCTAAAAAATGGTGCAGTCCATATGATCTTCCATGGGATTTAGGCCTGGTCACTTTGGGAAACAAAAGGACATTGTTCTGCCAGGTAACCCTCTGGAATAACTATCTCTGGAGAAGGATTAATTAGGAGGTATTATCTTCCTTGAGGAACAAGTGCTGCTTGGCAGTCAGCCAGTCGTTACATCATCTTGTCTCCTACCTGGCAGTCCTGGGAAGCCGGGAGTCCCCGGGGGCCCATATGCTCCAGGAACTATGCAGGGCAAGGTGATACCTACAACAAAGAAACACTGAGCTTGCACACAGCCCCCTTCAGGCACAGAACAGGAGCACTGAGTAACCTGATGTTCTCTACAAGACACATCGTAAGTGGCTGCGAGTGACATATGCACATCAAGCACTGCTGACATCTCAAATGTGTGATGCTAAACAAAAGGCATTTGGAGCCTGGTAACTGTCTCATCACATCCTTACTGCTGACTTGCTGCATGACCAGTAAAAGCCAGCATCTACTGCTGAGGACTTCTTGTAGCATGAGACCCAGGATTCCACCCAGCAACTTCTCCTCCCTATGGCAGGGGCTCTGTGACTCCCACAGCTTCAGGTCCAGGCTCAGAGCTTTCAAAGTCAGTGTGAGCTGACAGATATTCTTAACTTAAAACTTGAGCAAGTTCCTAAACTGTGTAAAACTAGTATGCTGTGGTGTGAAATTCTAAAATAAATGTGCATGGGCACAATTTCACAATTAAGGTGAAATATATATGTAGAGAGAGAATACTGACAGATGTTTGAAACAAACTTCTCCCCTAGAGGTTAGGGTAAAGATGTGCATGCATGGAGGATGGAATAGCAAGGATTTTTTTCTTTCAGTCTTACTCTCAAACTGTTTCTTCTACAGTCTAACCATAAATAACCATAGGGCTAGAAGATTATAAGCAGCAAACAAGACTCATCAATTGCAGAGCTCTTTGACTGACTCCCATCTCTTAAAAAAAGGCTCTATTTGCACTAGCAATCCCTCTGCAGTGGAATGAAATTTATGAGTCATTATCAGAGTTGCCAGCCCATCACATTTACCTGAACCATCTCCAACACAAACATTTCTGCTCTTCTGCAATCCTATGTGAGCCTGATGCTGAATGCTTTGTAAAATAAAGCACTGAGGTCCTTCTCTGAGACACACAGTACAATAAGGAATGAAATTTTTCAAAAACCAGGCATTTGGGCTAAAACTGGCATGGAAAGGGAAGTTTTAATTAACAGAGTGCCATTCACATCACATGACCTTAAGAACTGACTTATGTGAGTTTTCCAAAAGCCTCTGTACAAGAGCATAATTCTGTATTTTACATAATTAGTCAGCAGTAGAATACCTGAACAATGGATATCTCATGTGAGAATGACTGAAATGTAAACAGGACTGTTTCCGTGTAATTATGTAAGTAGGGCTTACTGTAAAAATTATATAATCAAAGCTTTACCTTCCCCAGTTACTTAATACTTTGCCTTCTCACAGTTTACACAATAATATCTGAGTATTGAGGAAATTAAGCAATTATGAAACCATTATGTCAGGCATTAAAGTGAAATATGGGCAATTCCAACATTTTTGGGTAATCACATAATGTCAGGTAGAAACAGTCTAGCTTTTTATACAACACAGAGTTAGACTCCCAAAGCCAGACTGTTTCACCCCGCTTTACGACACAAACTCGAAAACTCCTCAATGCTGTCTTTAAAATGGTAACTTCAGTAAGTCACAGACTCTTTAAATATCTTTCCTCATTTTCATGATAAGGCCTTTCAATCTGGACATTATAAGAAATTATTATTTCTTAGACCCACACACATTTCTTTAATATTAAATGAAATTTACTACATCAAAGGGTCTTTTAATGTATGCAAATTATTTCCTAGTATGGGAGGAAAGATGCATTCACAAGTTTTCTTACATATCTTTATGGAGGTGCAAACTGAGCTGCCTAATGACTTACTCCCTTGCCCACATATTCTGAATACAGATACCCTCCTACAAAGGACTGTTCATTGTTCCCAAATCTTTGATGCAGCATTCATAATAAGCTGCCTTCTGATGTGCTCCACAGAATACCTGGAGTTCACATCGTGCACAGAACATTTTACTTTTCTTCATCTCACAATGCAATTTTAATTTAGCAGATTCCGTAAGAGACAATGTACTGAACAAAGATGTAAGCATTGACAACTAGGAATTAGATAAGCTTTTAGCATGTGACTTGAATTGGAAAAAAGCTTATGCAGACTGTCCCTGGGGGACATTAATGCTAGCTGTCTCCTCGCCCCATAACAACAAGCCAGCATGACGCTGGTGTGAGGTAATATCACCATCTGGCACCCTCCTGGTGCTGCCCTGGCCTTGCTCTCACCTCCCTCTGGGTCTGAGATTCCTCTGCCAACTCCTCTCACTGTGGTGGTCTTACCAGCAAGGGTTTTGAACTCAGAGCACCACTTTATCAGTGCAGAAATCCATGCCACAGGACTGTGTCTGCAAATACATTACTGGCTCTGCATTATTGACACAGACAGAATTACAAACCTAGAAGCCCAAGACACACAGCATGGAAATAACACTGAACATCAGCAGAGACAAAGGAAAAATACTGTTTACCTTAACTTATATTTAAATGGCTGACATGGAATCAAGACACTGGGACCAGCTTTCTGCAGTCATTTTGTAATGAAAACATTTTCCATAACTGTTTAGGCATGAATTTCCATGTAACTTAATTTGAGAGTAAGCATAAGACATCATACATGAAGTAATATCAAACCCATATTTACCTTTATCACTTGTCTTTATGGTATGCTTTAGGTGCATATAATGACACACCAACTGTGCCAAACTACAGTACCTCAGGAAGCAAACAGCCCAGATCTGGGTGCACAAGTCTTAACTCAACTCCTAACCTGACTGTCATGACCTCTTCTTAATCAACACCTGTTCATTCATACAGTGTACTACCATTTAGTCTTTTAAAAAATTTGGAGCTCTTATTTCAATAATAGTAATAGATCTGAAAATGATGGAGACATCTCAGATACCAGTGAATTACTATTTTTATCTGAACAATTAATTAGGTGTTGTTAAAAACCTCATTTCATCACTCTTCCTAACTACCTTTGATGTAAAATGGCTCTCCAGCAATAGTTAGGGAGTACCAACAGCTAATACTGTTGGTATTAGCAGGGCTTGAGTATTTATTGCTTATTATCTGTGTCCTCCTGAACATGCTTGCTTGAGGAAACTGTGACTGCTGTGTGAGGTCTGGTGAGCCCAAAAACGAGTTTTAATTAATTTGAAGAGCAGTCTTTAGCCTAATGCAATCTTCTGGCCTGGCCACAGGCACAGCAGTAAGTTGAGCACCATTTGACTTGCAAATTGACACCATTTTAAAGTAAGAGCAGACCCAGCAACACCTACCTGGAGGGCCTGGAAGACCTGCTTGACCTGGAAACCCATCCAATCCAGGGTCACCTGGTGGTCCACGAACTCCACTAGGACCTGGGTATCCAACACCAGGAGAACCAGTTTCTCCACGACGGCCTTTGGAGCCAGGTAATCCTGGCAGCCCTTTTTCACCTGGGAAACCCAGTCCGCCATCCCCCTGTGCAAAGCAAAGACAACTATAGCTGAAAATCAAAGGGATGCAGAAAGAATATCCACCACTACCATTTTTAAGAGTGTGCAAGAGTTTGGTTTGTTCTGTGCAAGGTTCATGTGAGCCTGAAAAGATATATATAAACCACTGTAAACTATCCATCCTAATTTTAAAATGCAGCAAAACTAGGTGACTTTTACAAAGAATATTTTATGTTGTATTTGCCAAAACGTAAATATTACATAATTTGAAAGACATTTACTTTATTTTAAATTAGTAAGATTCTGGTGTGATTTTAATTTCAATTAGGCCTACAACATCTTTTGTCTTTTAGGACACAACATAGAAGAGCATTAGGGTCTACTGAAGTTTATCTTTTGATAGAGGCATTAGGATTGCCAATTATTAATCCTGACCAAGAGAAATTTGTGCTCAGAGACTGACTGTGAGCTTTTTATGTATTTGGAGATTTACCACAGGGCTAATCAGGACTAGTTTGCCAGGCCTGGCTGTTTTCTCTGCTCCTTATTCCAGTTCTGAAACACTGCTGCTAAATTAATCTGAACTTACTGGAGGGCCTGGTGGGCCTGGCAAGCCTGGAAGTCCATCCCTGCCTGGAGTTCCCGGGATGCCTGAAGGTCCTCTGGGCGCTGTCACACCACGGTCCCCACGAGCACCTTTGACTTTTGCATAGGATGGATCCCCTTTTTCTCCCTTAAGGCCTGGAAGTCCTTGCTGACCAGCTGAAGCCTACAGACCAATAGATAAAGAAAAGGAACATGAACATGCAGACAGAAGGATTTGCTTCTTTAAAATGTCATATGAGGACAGGACACAATGACCGGATCAGAAAGAACCTCCAGAGGGTTTCCTACTGCATACATTACCTTGGGACAGAAAAAAAAGAAAGAGAGGTTTGATTACTTTCAGCTGTTTCTACTGTCACTACAGCTCCTCAGTGGCAAGCCAAACCCCGGCAATACTGACAGCAATCTTGCATGGCATCTGGGAACATTACATCACTCATGATATAATGAGACACAAGTAATGAATCTTCTTCCCTATTGCTTGGTGTGCTGCACTTACTGACACAAAGATACTCTGAAGACAAAAGACTGGTATCTTTATGGACTACAACTTTCAAAAGTAAATACTTGCAATGAGCAATGCTCAGCACTTTGGAAAATCCTATTTGTTATGGTTGCTGTTTGATAAAAAGCAGAGCTCAACCCTCATTAATATATTTAGCATACAGCATTTAGGAAGCAGACTGCATCTGAAGTGCACAGTTTTTATAGCTATGAGCAAGGATGTGGAAGGATCTCCCTGTTTGATTTTTCAGATCTTCTCTCCAAGCACATACACAACTGCTTCTCCAGTCAGCCCTCACTTAGAAAGAGCCTTGGATCTTACTCATCTATGTCTACTTCCAAGAAATCCTGGGATGAATAACTGTTACCACTTTTCTCTTGACTGATCAATGTGCAGTTCTCAGAACTTAAGAACCACTTGTTGTCCCATTTTTATAGCTGATAATATCTCTACTTTCAGTTTCTTTACACAGATTAGTTTCTAGGTTGCTTTTTTTTTCTTAATCCAAACAAATAGAAGCAATTATGAAAAAAAATAAAGTGTTCTGTTTCATTAAATTCAAGACCAGCAATTGCACATGGGCACTCCTGTAATTCACAAGAACCAACATAAACTCCTCCTGCCTTACCGGGGGGCCTCGCAGTCCTGGTGCTCCCACAGAGCCTGGGTCTCCACCAATGCCCTTGGCACCAGGCACACCAGGGCTTCCCAAGGGACCTGGTGGACCTGAGATGCCTTTTGGACCAGCTCTTGTAACTCCTCCATCACAAGCACAATCACCTGCCTCTCCTGGAAAACAGTCAACACTCCAAACTGAGTTTCATTTGGATAAAGACTCTTTCATTGCAAGATTTCCAAAAGCAGTACTTGATTCAATTAAGACAAAGCCATTCTCGTATGATTTGATTTTATGCCTACTCTGCTTAGGTGATGTGAGTGCCAAGCAAGTGGAGCTCAGGTTCTGTCCAGTTTAATTCCCATGCAATGCTCATCAGCAAATAACCATGTGCAGCATGAACCTCAGCACTTCTAGATCTCTTCCCAAAGGTTAAACTTTCCTAAATAGATGGGTTTAGGCGAGTTTTAGAGAGGTCTTCTGCATTTCTGAAGAGACAGCTATCAAAAAAACCAAACCCATACTCCTCCTCACAGTAGGTTACAATGACCCCTCCAAACTGTGACTGGCCATGGACCCAAACAATCACCAAGCACAGTGATATCTGTGTCATCATGGCTTTTGCTGCTGGTTCTGTCACACACAAAGACCCAAATTCTTATGATTTTTAGCACGGAGGAGAATAAAATTATGTTTTTCTGCCATTTACAGCCTCTATTGCAAAAAGCAGTGAACAAGATTTTATTTCTAAGTTCCATGGCTTTAGAATGTAACTTAATTACCTAATTTTCTGGGTAGGAGATGTTTATCAGTTTATTTGCCTGAGCAGAGGAAGAAATAGGATTTTACTGGCAGTGCTGTGCACAACGCTCTGTAAACTGCAAAGGCTGTTGGCTCCTTCAAACCCTCCTGTGATTTGTCACAAAGACACTTACAATCATCCCCTAGGATATTAACCACCTGTAAATATCTGTCAGCCCAAAGACTGCTGAAGAGCTCTCTAAAAATAAGAGTCAATTACCTTTGTAGCCCTTTGGACCCAAAGCTCCTGGCAGCCCTCTTTGCCCAGGCTCCCCCGGGGCCCCAGTCCTTCCATTCAGGATTGTCCCTGGGGAGAATGAAGGGCCTATATGCAGAAAGAAGGCAAGGAAAAGACATGAGAAGGCTGATTCCAGCTTATTACTGACTTACAACATCAGTGATGCAACTGGCACCAGACAAAACTGCAGCTGTGGACGTAACACAAGGAGATTGATCTTGGTTGGTACCACAGGCTGCAGTTCTCCACTGCATTTGCTCCTAGCTCCTCACACAGAAAACCAAAAGCTCGCACAGTGTGGATGCAACAGAGTTTCATTCCTCTACTCTGACACTGCATTTTTTCACAGATTTACCAGTTGACCCAAGAACTCACCAAACTGTGGACAGGTAGTGTAAACAAGGGCAAATGACTTCATTCAGTGGCTGCAGCTCAGGAAAGATACTAAAGGGTGAAAAGGGTAAGGGGACTTTCCCTGTCCCTCACTTCATGAATGCAGGATACATCTCTTTATATGCTGAATAGAATGAAACATAAGCTGGTGGAAACAGCAGTGGAAAGTTATCAAACATAATCTAAAACTACACTGTCTGAAAACCCTTGCCCTCTGTGACAACAGTAAGATGGAGTGCTGACCAGCATCGTCTGATGCTGCATGGAAACAAACTGCAGCCATCAGCTAAACACAGCTACAGGAGCTTTACAGATGCTGCAGAAAAGTGAGCCAGATTTGACTTGCAAACAGTTATTGATAAGAGAACACTTATTTCTTCTCCACAGAATATCATTTTATCAGACCATGCTCACTGGTTCCATCACTGAAGAGTCCCCTGTTCTGAAGGACTGGCTCTCAAATAAAACCAGCTTATGGCAGAATGGTAAAACACAGTTTTGTAAAATCAACCCTGATCAGGTAATACTCAATTTCTGAGAAAAACAAAACAATGCACAATTAATCTAATCAGGAAATCTATACAAATAAACATGTAAAAATAAAATCCAATTTCCTCAGGTCTGGAAAATGTCTCTTTAGGCATCCATCTGACTCCTGGTACCCAAACTCGCTGCTCACAAGACAGACATTTACCTCAGGTTTTCATAAGGCCCTGGTCTGTTCTTTACCTAAGTGAACAGGAGACTAGCTTAGACCTTCAAAGTCCTTTGGGTCATAAATTGTGTCTACACTACTTTGTGCTTCAGTCTTTCAGGCTACCACACTTTACAATAATTAGGTCTATTGTTTTACTTTATAGGAGCATCTGTTGATATATATAAGTCTATGAGCTACAATCACAATGAGGTGTCTGGCAAACATTTACAATTTACAGATGAATAATCCTTGCTGGCAAAGGATTAAAAAAATATATATAAATGATTATTTATCCTATTTCAGTCTGAATCCAGTAGAAAAACAGATGTAAAAATTCTACATACGTGGTGATCCAGGCAATCCTGGTGCTCCTGGCAGACCTGGTAAACCACCTCTGCCGGGAGGGCCTGGTAATCCAATTGTTGTTCTTCCTGGTTCTCCCACTTCACCCTTCACTCCTGGAATACCTGGAGACCCTCCAGGGCCCATTCCATCTAGACAACAACGACACAATGAACAGCTCTCCGGTAGCAAACACACTGAAGTATTTTTAATGTAAAGGTAATTACTGTCGTACCTTGAACTGCAACCATGTTAGCACAGAACTGTTGTAGAATAATTTATAATTCTACACCAATGAAAAAGCACTAACTGCAGGGACCATCTGGCTCCCATTTACATACTCCTTTTGTCATCCAAAAAACTTCACAGCACTGCATTTAAGTCTCACTGATCAATCAGACAATTAACTAGGTAAGATTGAGGGAGGTTTATTTTCTGATTTTCTTGGTAGTTCCTAGCTCTGGATCATTGCAGGCCAGAATTTCCCAGATGACGTTCAAGTGACACAGAAATTTTTGAGTGAGATCTTTGATGAGACAAATAGGTTGCACTCCCAGTGGGTTTATCAAGCAAAACTGTTAGCTCTTTATTGCAAATAGAAAGAGTCATAAGAAAATTTCAAAAACTTTCATTATAATTGAAAATGTAGTAAAATTTCTGCCAATCAGCACATTAAAAAGGGAAATCAACCCACAGCCTCCTGTGTATACTACCACACCAAATATTCACATATGAAGACTTACCTGGGCTGTAATAACTGTGGCACTAATTCTGTTCCCATCCAAGTCAACACAATTGGCTCCCCTATGTGTCATCCCCACCTATTTCTCATGCAGCAGCCTGCAAATCAGCCAGCTGAAGGAGCAGGGAGAGGCTTGCTCCAATACTTTCACCATCTCCAGGCCACTACCCGGAGACTTCTCCACAAAACCCACACCAAGAGCACTGGCAGCAGCTGCTTTACCTCTCTCCAGGCCTGGAAATCCTGGAGCTCCTGGAAGGCCTGGTAAACCAATGATCCCTTCGTCTCCTGGAGGACCAGGTATTCCTGGGTTTCCAGGGTCACCCGGGGCACCTATAGAGAGAAAGAGGAAAACAAGGAAGAAAATCTCATCAGAATTTCTGCTGAAAGACTGTTCAGTCAATTACTGTAGTGGCCACTGATCTCACAAACAGCAAAGGCTGCCAAGCTCTGAGCAGAAAGCCTGTTAGTCAAAGGTAATAATATTGGGGAAAATTCCTCCTGAGTTGTTAAAGAGATTGTTCCAAACAACTACATGTGAAGGAGAAAGACTAAGAGAGACCATACAATTTGTCCCCTTACCTTGATGGCTTCAGAGACAGTTCCCATGCAGGCCTCAGTCAATGGTGGCACTAATTAAGCTAATTTTCTCAACAATATTCTTATCACATTGGACAACAAATAACAGCAGAATGAAATTCAGAGCACTCTTTACCAAGCAGCACTCGGAAGCCATTTTTCCTTTTCCTCTGAACATTAAAGACAGATTGAAGTGTGTCTACAGAGCAAACACAGCACTTGCCTGTGCTCACACACAGTCTGTCTCTCAGGCAAGACATTTCATTCTGCCTTGAAAAACATCATTCTGCAACGTGGGAATGAATGGCTTTCTGTAAATTCTGAAGTGATATAAAAAGGACTAAACATATGTGTATCAAAACAATACAGAAATAAAGGAAAAATAACAAGGGATGGGTTAGACCCAATATACAATGTGGGGAAGTGGTAAAATACAGTAAGAAAGAAAGTTGGATCAGAAGAAGGGCTTTAGATGAGTTCCAAAACAAAATGGAAATGTGTACCTGAAATGACTACACCTTCCTTGTCAATAATGACAGGAGGGCCTGGGGGACCGATGTCACCTAATTCACCCTGTAAAGAAAACAGATTCACACCACATTCATATGGGTGATGGAGAGGAGTCTGCTTGTCAGGAGACAGACTGTATTAAGTGCCAATGTCTGCAGTCATTCACTGAGTAACCATCATTCTTTGTCTTGCTGAAGAATTCACTTTGTTCTGCTATTCATAATCATCTGCTGTCCTGACTTACATATCTGATGAAACTGATGGCTGCTTCAGATAAGGTGGCTGCTGCTACCCAACAATCCTCTGAAGGTCTCCAATTACCTCAATAGGAAGCACAGACATGTATATATAATGTGTACTGGAGGCCAGTTATGTCAGCACGCTGACCAATATCAGGTAGATAATATCTGTTCACCCGTAAGAGCTATCTCATTTTTAAAAGCTTTCATCACTGCAGCTATCTGTTGCCTTGGAATACTGAATTTCAGTAACAGAAGCTTACAGAAAAATGGATTCCTTCACAAAATCATCCAGGGAGAACAAGCAAGTTGTGACAAACTGCAGTGACATTCCTTCCTCTCACTTGACTCTCAAAGAATATCAGATCCTCTTTAAAAACCTAAGTGCAAAATTTGGCTTTTGTCCAAATTGCCATTATATTTATCATATAAACAGCATGCAGTGAGTCAAGGCAGTGCACACTTGGTTGCTTCTTCCAGTAATACTCCTCTGTAGATAAATTTCTACTTCTTCCATGTAGTCTGCACAAAAAATCCCTTCAGTATTTGCATTTTACAAGTCTGAAATCTTGGTGGCAGATCAGTGTTTTCACAGCAAACTACTATCCAATCATTTTCCATTGAGTCTGACTGCCCAAGTTGTAAGATACCCAGAAAACGTCTCCTATGCATCATCTATCTCCAGTACAAGAAATTGAACTCATTCTCAGGCTTGTCCATACTTGCAGATCTGTGATCCAAGACTTAAGACAGCCTTGGCAACTATCTTAACATCCACTTACTTCCACCTAATCTTGCCTCAACAGTCCAATAAATATGGCATTGGTGTAAGGATAAAGGAGACCAGAAAGGCCACACCTACAATTCTAAGTCATGAAGTTCCACAATTAGCACTGAAAAATTATAAAAATAGCTGAGTGTTCACAGCTCAGCAACCACTCATTTCTATGCTTAACAATAAAGTGAATGAGGAACTGAAATATACTGAAAATTACAGTGATAAAGGGGCAAACAGGAAGTTTGATTGAACCAATGGTATTTATTAATGCAAATACCTTAAAAAAGCAATGCTTAATGAGAAGTTACCTTCATGCCTTCGACTCCATCCAGTCCTGGATAGCCTGGAACACCTGGATGGCCCTGCAAAATCACATAAGGGAACAATGATACACACTGAGACAATAAGTGGCATTATTTGTTAGCCGAGACATTTGCAGAGCCTGGACTTGCGTCACAAACCCAATTCTTTGTCCTACCAAACATTTGAAGAAAATTAAAGAGGAAACTGATGGCATCAATTTCTCAGCACTCATAAAATACCAGAGCTCCTTCAGGCCTCCTTGTGCTGTGAGGATGGTGAGAACTCCTGAGCAGGCTGAAGGTGTGCACATCAGGAGAACACCTAGGGGTTCTCGCAGAACTGTAGAAATGCTTGCAGAATGAAGAGTCTGAAACACTCTTTTCCTTGTCCCACATGTTTTCCCTCTGCTCTTTTCCCCTTGTAAAAAATGATTGGCACCAAAACATTTCAAGTAACACTGGGAAAGGCAGCCCTCTGGCTCCCCATTTCCTGGTAGCATTCTCAGGGACACCAAAATTCCCCTTCTCAGTGTCTGACTGGAAATCTACTGCTTTTGTTGTGTAACATATCCAAACTGGCCCAGTACAGATTTCAAATCCCATTGCCACAGATGATAAAATAGAATATTCCAAGAGCTCTGGAACAAGGAACTGTAACTTTGAATCCTGCCTGTGATTCTGAAGCCTTGGGCCGCTGCAGCCCCCAGTATAACTCATATCCAGTATTGTTGAGAAACTTGTCATAAAGGACTTGTTTTAAATTATATAATTTTAACATACAGATATTAATTAGATCATACTGGAGAGACCATCACCTGCACTATATTTTGAAAAGGACATACATAAAACAAATTATAGAAGAAAGTGACTGAACACATAGGGTTAGAGAGACAGTTCAAGAGATCTACAGTTTTTAATGGACTTTCTACTTAGCTTAACTGTTTCAATAAGGCAGGTATATTTATCCATCAGAGAACTGGAGACATGAGATAAAGAAGCTAGTAGATCTTAAGCAGTTAGAGAGCTTCTGTAACTGTAAGTACAGTAAAAAATAAAAGAAATTTCACCTTTCTCCCTGGAATTCCATCAGATCCATCAAGTCCCAAAAGACCCTAGAACAGCAAAGAAATCAGCTTTTGGAGGCTCCATCTCAGCTTGATCAGGCTTCAAATATTTCAGCATCAAAGAATGAAAAGTTAAAATTTTCAAAAGGAGAAGCTACTACTGCTTTTCTTATCTCTCAATTATTGACAATGTGAAGAATTTAACATAACTGGAAAAAGCAGGCTTATCTTATCTAACTATTGTTTTTCTAATAGGCAGTTCAAGTTAAGGAAGTCATGGTGTCTCAACTTACTAGGAACTTAGGTGTTCCTTTGTAATCACAAAACCAATAAATCTTAGCATGGTCAAGACTTTCTATCTGACAATTTATTCTGCACACACCAAACAGAATGTCTTGGTCATTCTGCTGAGTAGAAGCACATCTCTGGAGGGAATGCTTCTGTTGATGAAAGGCCCACTTCATACGTTTAAGAAAAGGCATTTAAAGACTTTGTGAAGTTACCTACCCTGCCACCCGGTAAGCCAGGCACACCTTTTTCTCCTTTTTCTCCAATACCTCCAAAGCCCTGAGGAAAAATGCCAACATTAGGTCTCTGTGATCTGTTTGGAATTTAACAGCACATCCCTAAGTAAATGGAACACAAACCCATTTATTAATACAAAGAGTACAATAAGGAGACAAAGGGAACTGACTCTTTCTGCTGGGACTATTTTGTCCCAGAAAGAAAAACTTCTTTCAACCAGACTTGGCAGTATGTGCAGTACAGTACCTGCTTTATTCCCCAGGACTTCTATCCATTTAAACCATGGCACATATTTCAGTAGCAACTGCAAGTGACGCCACGTTATAGACAGCAAAGACCTGCCAGTGCTACTCAGTATTCTATTCTACATTGAGAAACTATTTCAAGTCTCATTTCTTAACAGCAGCAGCTCAAGGGAATGCTCAGAGCACGCTTTTCCCTTCCAAAGCCCAAGAATGACACAGAACTAGCATTTTCACGCTCAGTATTTGGAAATGTTTGGTGGTTTTCCCAGTCAGCAAGAAGTATCACATCCAGAGACAGAACACCAGGATTTAATTTCAGCAAGTTACAGTAGTTAAGCAATTTCCAGGCTTCAATTTTAAAATATCTTACGGTTGTGGTTAAGTTTGCACATATGTTCAATTTCACCAGCTTCAATGGGTCTCTTGTGATGCATAAAGCTAAACATGCTCATAATGGAACATGTCCAGAAAGGCTAACAACAAACTGTGCTTCATGTGCAGGTTTTTCTTGCACGTATTTCTCCTAAGAACATCTGTACACTGAAGAAACTGGCAAACAATTTATCTTATTAGTCAGAAGTTTCCAAAAATATTTATTCCCTGAACTTACTGAAACAACCTTTGTTTACAAAAAGTTTTAAGCTGGGAAATAGCTCGCTGGAATTCAGGGGTAAATTGTTTCTTAATTCATATAGAGAAGATGCTACACCATGCTGAGTTGATGAGCACTAATATTAAACAGCCCATTTTAACTGGGTGTATATGGACAGAGGGAAAGATCTGCATGTGCCTTACAGCTTTAAAGTAAAATAACAAAAGATATGTTTAGATATAATAAAAGGGAAAAAAATAGGATTTTTTTAAATGTCTGTGATACAAAGAACACTGCCATCAAGTGGCTGTGACATGGGTAGAGCTCCATGCAGGTCTCTGCAAACAACAGGCTGCAGGTACTGAAATCTTGGCTGCTTTGTAAGTCTGTAGTAGGACAGCATTATCTTCTTTGTATCTACACGACAAAAAACTATCAGATTACAGTTACACTTTTCAAAAAGTCTTGTGAACATTTTTATCAGATTTTCAAAGTTCTCTGGTGCCTAGAAACTCCCTGTAGAGACCTTGTGACCCATTCAGAAGTTGTTGAACCATCTAACCCCTATTAGGCATATGTTAAAAACACTCCTCTGTCCTTACCGGGATGCCAGGCAATCCTTGATCTCCAGGGAATCCTTGAGGACCTGGCTCACCCTGGCAAGGGGGAAGAGACAAACACAATAAATCCCTGTGCCTGTGAAAGCAACACCTCCCCCTACCTACCTGCCATGCTCCTGACACCTAAAGTAAGGCCTTATAATTTGTTTGCCAGTGAGTACACGGGGTTTGTGTCACCATGTGCTGGATCAAGGGGCTCTCAGCACAGTGCTGGTGCATCCTCTGGCCACTTCCCATGGCTTCAAATGCCACTGCCTGGGGAACTGCTGCTCTCCTGTCCCCAGCTGTGACAAACTAGAGGCATTTCATATTGTCGTGCAGGAAACTGCAACATGCACAGTGCCTCATAAAAGCAGCAAAGTAACACATGATGAGAGAGCATGTTTTCACAACTCTGCTTAAACTCCAGAGTGAGCCCAAAGGAATGGGGTTTGTTTGGGCCTCACTAATGTAAATTGACCAAGTACAACAATCTCTCTCATGACTTTACGCAGGGGCTCAGGCAAGCTCAGACTGGGCTCCCAAACCAGCCTGTGTAAGTCCCAGATAAATGCCTAAATTTCATGTGTCTACAGGATCTTTAGCTCAAGGACCACACAGCATTTATAAAAACACTGATGGTCTAAATACACATCTCAGTAATAACAAAGTGAAGGTGAAAAAATCTGATTATTTCAGAGTAGTGTGCACTAAGGCAAAAGAGCTGGAGCTTCCATTTATTTTTCTAAATTGATTTTTTTTGCTTCAGCTGACACAGTTTCACAGGTCCAACAAAAACAAACTACGGTTCACTTATTTTTAGGAATAATGACAAAAACCTTTAAATAGCTTCCAGATTTCTCCTTCTGAGAGGTATGTATTCTCTAGTGGTCCACAATGCTCTGAGCTATGAATATTCTTATTCAATAACCATTTGACAGAATAAACTGGTATAGAAAATTATTTTGATTTGGAAATGTAACAGCTTTCAGTGTTCAGTAATTTCATTAATTCTTGAATGAAAGAGCATGGGGAAGGTTTGTCAATTGAATTTACAGACCTTTTCTCCTTGCTTGCCCTTTGGAAATCCCATGAATTCCAGTATTCCAGTGGATGGTGGGGGACCTGGAGGCCCAGGCAGCCCTACATCCCCCTGTAGACAAAAGAGGAAGATATTGACATAGCAGACCATGTTTGATTTTCTATGGAAGTGGCCTACAAATAAGAAGAAAAATCACTTTAATTATATCTCATGCAGATAGATCTGTGTGCCTGAATGCTGGTATGGGAGTTTGGTCATGGGAATCAAAAGATCAGATGGAAAACCAGGATGAACAAAACGCATCTGTTTCCAAAGCCTTGTGGGTATAAAACATGGCAAGAAAAAAAAAAAAGGCTCGGCTTTTGAACCAACAGAAAAACATTCCAGAAAAGTCTTGGGGAGAAACATGGAAGAAAAGAAGGAACTACAACTGGAGAATGCTGAGACCCAATTTTAACATCAGCAGAATCAAGTCCCAGATTGAGAACTTTAAGAAGCCCCATTTTGCCAGTGTAAATTCTGACACACACTGCAGGACACTCCTTTAGGATACTGAGACTATAAATGACACACTAGTTGGCCCAAAGAATGCAATGAAAGCCAGTAAGAATCAAGTCAGTGGAACAACTCAATTCAAAAGGTGATGGTCCAAAGAAACTGCAATGGGGAGATTCAAAAGATGTCAAAGGACCTCATCTCTTGATAACCGTGAAAGTACTGCACTGACTTGAGATTTCCCTTTTTCCTCTTCACCCAGAAAATACTCCCATTCTTTTTAGTGTACCAACAAACAAGGAACCAGCAAGATTCTTTAGTATTTGAACTGTCAGTCAGTCCAAGAGAAGAAAAAAAGGAAAAGAAAAAAATGCTAGAATCTATCCACTTTCTAGAGGATCAAGCTATGATGGAGCTCTAGAGTATTATTTCATGCTCTTTCGGTAATAAAACTAGTTTCACTTGCCTTTTCTCCTTTCTCTCCTTGAAAGCCTAATCCCATGTTACCCTAGAAGAGAAAAAAAGCATGGATGAATGAATAATAAAACAACAGCAACAACACCACCACTATCACCTAAGCCCACAGCACTGTTAAACTCCCAAAAATTAGGTGTAAAAAGAAAACAGGAAAGGTGGTTACTTACTTTTGGACCCGGTGGCCCAGGGGGACCCACTGGACCCTAAATGTAAACAAGATCAAAATGTTACTCCTTTTGATTTAATTAGGATGCAAATAACTGGAGCAATGCTGGGATCTGCAATGATACCTGAACCTTTCTTGCCTTCAAAGCAAAAGCAAGACACATGCTCTGAAGTCTTCACATCTCTCATAGCACAGCTCTTTGGCCCCGTCATTAATTAAGAGAAAACTTCAACTTAAACCCAACAAAAATGTAGTTTGGTTTTACCTTTGCTGAATAGGAATTCTCTTGTAGGATCTTGACAAAGCAAATCTAACATAGCTTGTGACAACAAAGGCTCCAAACACCAGAGAACAGCCTATTTCTCCAGGCCCTGTGATGAGGAGGTGCCCAGGACAGGGTAAGAGGTGTCTGCAGAGAGCACCACAGAGCTCTGCTGGAGCCCTCAGCTGTGTTTGCTGCTCTGGATGCTCCAAAAAGGAGCCCTTGCTCTTGTGATCAGATTAAACTACCCAAGACCAAGCATCCTGTGGTACAAGTCAGCTGTGCTCAGCTCTTTCAGATGCACAGGCACTTTTGCTCATTGTCATTACACAAACAGAGACAAGAAGAGGTAACTATCAACAGTTTGAACTGTTCTATCAACAAGTGCAACAGCTGAGGTCTCTTACCTGCAAACCAGGTAATCCTATAGGGCCTGCAGGACCTACTGGACCTGGAAAACCTTTTGGGCCCTATAAAAAGAACAGAGGACAAATAAAGAATATGTAGCATTTACTCCATCAAATCCCCTCCAAAGCGAGTGTCATGAAACATTAAGTAATATGCCCTAGTTAAGTATGCCAATTCAAATATTAAAACAATTTATTTCATATGATGTACTTTGAAAATCAACAGTACAGAGTTCAATGGTAGAAGGGAGTCTGATTTGAAAAAAGGAATAATGAAGTAGATAATAGGAAAAATCAGACATCCTCTACCATAATGTGGATCCACTACATACCCTTACAAATCTAGAATTGCTCACACATGTAAATACACTTCCCACTAATTTGAAAAGGGTTCTTGAGAACCAATACCTGAAAATGTACCTACTTAATATTCTTTAAAATTAGTATGTCCCATATTAAATAACTTACAGGAACTCCATCCAATCCAGGAAGACCATTTTCACCCTAAAAATCATAAATGCATACATAAAAATTACACATTATTACAAAAAGCTATAAGAAACATCAATCTTTGTATAGCTAGAAATATTTGCTGTTAGTTAATATTAGATCAAGTATAAATGGGAAAATATCTTGAAATGTGTTCTTCCCTATTTGAATTGGGTAATGGAGACCTCTAGAGAAATTAGAACCATTATATTTATGTGTAACAAGAGAAAATAAAGTGGCATAAAAATATTAATTACAAAAACACTGAAAGTACACTATAAAAACTTTTATTATATGACTGCCATAAAATATGCAAAAGCATATCATCATAATATGAAATTATCTTTATTTCCCATAAATACAGAGTAAATTAATAAAGATCTGTTAGACTTGTATGAACTTAGAGTGTATATAATGTGGATAGAATTTTAGAAGAGTTCCTAATTTTGACCAGCAAAGTCAGTGTGAGAGGCCTTATATCATAGACTAAAATTTTTAATATTTTCCGTATTTAATGAAGCACGTATGTAAACTGAGAAAGGGACTGATACATTTCTAGCACCTTCGAGTACAAGAAACACTGGGAGGCAGCTGGAATCTCACAGCAGAAGTCATAAAATGCACTGAACAGTAACAGGATGAGCAATGTCTCAGCATCTCAGAATGGGATGAACAAGATCTCTTCAAAGACCAAGCAATTCCGGGTTCTGAGAGTATTCTGCATTGTCATTAATGAAGTTATTTTCCACAGCTCTGCACTCAGACACCCTGGACTGACACCATGAGCAATGAAACCTGCAGTATCAGCCCTGCAACCTATGGCACATCAGAGTTTCTTGGTACTGCATTTTCTCCTGTGTGATGACAAGGCTTACCTTCAGTCCTTTAAGACTGCCTTGAGCAAAAACAGGTTCTCCTTTAAGGCCTTTTGGGCCAGGACGACCCTGATTTGAAAAAAAAAAAAAAAAAAAGGGAAAAAATAAATTTATTGAAAAAATACTGCTTTCATTTTGAAAGAATCTCTAATTAGCATAATGAACAAGGCAAATGCCTGGCTCCAGTTAACTGTAAAAGTACCACTGCTGCTTTGTCAGAGAAGCTGTGCTATTATGAGAACTAAAGAATTCCTGCAGCTTTAGAAAAACAAGGTTCTGAAAACATTTTATCTGGTATTTTCCTGTTTATACTAGATTTCCCTTTCATTTTAGGCCTTTGACAATCTTAGATACTATTTGAACCTGTCTGACATGGTGTAACTCCCCTGTTCATACACACATCAGTGCCATTTAGAGGGACCTTGGCAGGCTTGAGGGATGGGCCCATGTAAACCACATCAAGTGCAAGACCCTGCAACTGATTTGGGGCAATCCCAACCACAGATTCAGGCTGGGCAATGACTGGGTTGAAAGCAGCCCTGGAGAGGGACTTGGGGGTATTTGTAGATGAAAAACTGAGCTGTCAGTGTGGGTTTGCAGCCCAGAAAACCACCCATATCCTGGGCTGTATGCAAGCATCGATGGCAGCAGGTGAGGGAGGGGATTTTATCCACAGGATCTTCATTTTATCCTCAGAGTGGATAAGAAAATTGAGCTCTAACAATGCTACTAAACTTAGGGGTATTTGGGGTCTTCCTTGGCAGTTACTTCTCCAACAGTGTCACAAAAAGCAAATCCTTGTTTAGTGACTACAGAACACCACATTTGAGTTGGGACATACAGGCAATCCAGGTAGGCCAGGAAACCCATCTGGTCCAGAAATGCCAGGACTCCCAGTGGTACCATTGCAGCCATCAAGGCCAGGCCGGCCTCTAGGTCCAGACTGCCCAGGGTGACCCTGTGTAAAGGAAATAAGAGAGAATGACTGACAGGATCCATTATTTTTATAGTAATACTGTTGTCCCCAGAAAACTGAGAACTTCCTTTCAAATGGCAACACAAACCAAAAGAATTGCACAACTCTCAGATAAGTTCAGTGTATGGCAAACTGCAAAAGAATGAGCTTCTTCAGCCAGCTTTGTTTATCCTCCCTAAAGGTTAAATCCTAGAACATTGGCTGCATTCATCCCATTACCTTTTTCTCCAAGGGATAGTTTTCTGCAGTACATTACTTGTGCATGAGTACATCCCAAAAGGGCAATACTCATCCCACAGCAGTGTGAACCATATGGAATGTAACAGTGTAAAACAGCAAGCAAGGGTGCACCTGACACCAGGAATGGAACTTGCTCATGTGAAGGCAAGAGCAGAGGCAGACTCAACAATACTGAGCACTTATAATTCCAATCTTCTTAGAGCTTCAGTGACTTCTCTTCCTCTCCAGTGTGGATTCTTTCTTTTAATAGATCAACAGATGTTAAAGCTCCAGCATCAGGCCATTCAAGCAGAACAGCTTTATTTCTTACATTAAACATAAGACCTTAGGCAAAGCAACTGGGAGAAAAGATCTGATTAAACTAAAAACATTTTTTAAAAAGTATTTGCAATGGCCAATTACTAATCAAGCAGAGCAAAATATAATTGTACCTAATTCTAATTTCACACGTCTTTTGCCCTGGTATAGCTTTACTAATTTGACTGCAGTTTACTCAGCATAGTAATAGTGCAAAGGAGACCAAAGTTTGAGATTTCAGGTACTTTTTCTTCAGTGCCATATCAGTATGTCAGGGCAGGAGGCAGAAAGGCAGAACTGTCAGTCCCATTGCCCAAGTTTCAAGCAGCTCCTTATTCTATACTGCTCTCCCTATAAATGAGTCCTGTGGCACTCAACAACATTGTTTTAAGGCAAGAAGGAAAATTTAACTTATGAAGATAGCATCAGTAACTTGACAGTTCTCTCCCCCCTCTGTACACGGTGATCTTGACTCATCCCAAAAGTACTTTTGTTTGATCCCAAAGATTTGTCCTTAAGATATGGCTCTAACCAAGTTATGACTCACATTAGGAAAGTGAAAAAAAATAAACATGGATAAAATGGAGATAAAGCAGAACATTAACAATCCTTCATGCCTGACACTTAAAATAAAACACATTTGCAACACTAAAGGTCTTCCCAGTCCAAGCCAATAGCATATGCTCTGATGAAACTCAATGAGAACTTTGCACTAATGTAAAGCCTTTTATCTAAGGATCTTTAAATCCCTTTGAAAAATGTGGGAATGCTATAATCTTAATTTTATAGATGGGAAGCTGGGGACACACAGTAGCAGAGTGACTTTCTCAAGGATGTAGGGCAACTTAGGCAATAATTATATAAATACTCAAGCTGATCACTGGTCTCAGCTGCTGCCAGGAGGGCTATTGCACATTGCTGCTTACTCACACGTACCTCCTCCCTATGTTGGCAGAGCAGGAAACAAACACAGCAGAGAAATAACTGTTCTGTTTCTTAACAGAGTTAATTTTCAGTTAGATGAGGTCCTTGGTCCAGCTCATTGGGCAACTGCATTGAGATTTGTGTCAACAGAGAGACCTCATCTGCTTTCTGTCAGTCAACAAGGTACAAACTGAATGAATGTCAAATGTGTCTCAATTACCAGATTAAGGCAAGTCACCCAGGCAAATATAAATTTGAGATTTAACAAGGAATGGAATGAAGTCATCCAAAAGCATTACCACCAGAGACCACTGCATTAACTACCTGTTGCTCTGATGATTAGTCTGTTTGTCAAAATACCCACATGTGGTGTGCAAGCAGGGACTTGCCAGGCCCTGGTAAAACCCTGGATTAGGCTGAAGCAGCAATTTATCGCCACTTACATTTGTCTCTTAGAAATTACTTAATTAATTTGATCCATGCTGGATTTCATAGCCAAGAGCATCAAGTCTCTGACAGGACAGGCAGTGACTGTAGAGGGAGGCCAGAGCTGTCAGTGTCTACCAGGTCTTTCACTTTGTTTACAGCATCAACAAAACCAGGAGCAATGTGGGACAAGTGCACATGTATCTGGTTACAGCACAAGGTGACCAGCTGCAAGGTTTAGTGAAGCTGAAAGGGCCAACATCTGCCCCTCAGAGTGAGGCAACAGGGAGCCAAGCTGCTCCAGCTTTCGTGCTGGCCTAGAGCCAGCCCATGGCAGGCAGCTGTCGGGTGACCCATGCCCTGGGAAATGCTTTGGGTGAGATCTCCTAACTCTCAGCCTGTAAGTGGCCCAAAGGACTTTGGTATCCTCTTAAAATGTGAGGGGCTCATAGAGACAGGACATAAAGTATGCTGATCACAGTTATTTCTTATGTGTGCTAAATAAATCTGTGCCCCTGTCACTTAATCCCATGGCATCCATGTCCATGGTTCTGAGCCAAAGCATGACACAGACTGACACACAAGCACACATACACACATCCTCTGTCTTTTGCTTTAGGAAAACAACCCACAGGATTTCCTACTTTAAAGCTAATCTGAAATCAGAGTTCATAATATTTTGTTTTAAGACTTATCTGAAGAGATACTGAACACCCACAACTGACTTCCTTGAGAGTTGCTAAGTCTTACCTAAAAAGAACTTTTTTCCCAGGAGTTAAAAATACTGTTTTAAGAAGCTGTTTTGACCTGGAAAAAGTGCTAGTTAATAGTTTCACTGCTCTCACCTCCTCAAATTCCTGTTTTGGCAGATGTGCCAATTGAACATAAGCAGCTCAATTGACTAAGGCAGAAGACTTACACAGACTTCACTTATACATGGAAAGGTGATTAATTTACAGATCTGAGTTAAAACACAGGCTGGAGAGATGCTTGTACTCTCTGTTCTCACAAAAGGAGGCATTTGGTGTGAGACAGATAAGGAAACTAGAACTGATTAGCTGGGCCCTCCTTTATCTGACTCTTGCTTGTACCCTGACACTGTGATCCCATGGGGCCTCTTTTCTCAAACAACAGAAAGGCAATCCCAACAGGAGAGCTCAGCACATATTGAAACACAGAGAAACAAATGCAATTAAGGATGAATATGAAACTAATTGAATAAACAGTTTCTTGGGTTGGTAAGGCAAGCAGCCTTTCTCCAGCCATCGCCAAGTGCTTGCATTTACTCTGGGAAGATCACAAAACTGCCTCTTCATACAGCTCTGGCTTTCACGGCACAGAGAAAGGCTCATTTATCATAAAAATATTTCCTTCTAGAACTCCTTGGACAGTTCATGAAAAGCTAGATACATCTCCCAGCTTCAGTTCCAGCCTTTGCTAGAGGTGTCCTTGAATCTTGTCCGATAGGAAAAAATAAACTTCCCAAGTAGGGCTAAGGATTTGAGGATTTCTCCTACTGCATGACATCAAAGTCTAGCAATAAACACATGTAGCTGCTGTATTTACTAGGTTAAAGGGATTAGTCAAGCCAGCTGCAACAACATAATTTACTTGCCACCAGCATTCCCCAAGGGAACTCTGTGGAATACCACTTCCCTTAAGGTCAACAGTGGGATTCCCCTCCGAATAACAGCCTTGTCCATGGCCATGACTAAACTCCACCTGCCCACACTAACATACCTGCATACTACAAAGAATCTCTCTTCATATTTGGATGTGCAGAGATAGCAATATATTTTTACTTCTCCCATTTTTCTCACACACAGGTGCTCTCTCCTTTGCTCTGCACTTCACACAGCCATATAAAGTGCCTATATTTGTATACACTTCACAAAAAACCTAAGTTACTCCCTACCCTGAAAGGTAATGGCAGAAGTAAAAATATTTACTCAAGTGGTGGTGGTTGTTATTTTCACCCTACAATGGAAGCATTTATCTCAGTGGCTACAATGTAAACAGTATGAACAAGTTTCCCTTTCCCTTTTTTCTGCCCTGCAGTTGTGGCACAGAAGACACACAGTGTTGAGAACTTTGCTGTTCATGACCAGCAAAATCTGCCTCTCTCCCATTCACCCACCTGCAGAATGTTACAAAGCAGAGTAGATCTGCATATGCTGGAGGCTTTGAATCCTCTCATCTGCCTCCCCTGCTCTCTCTCCTTGGAATGCCTGTCGCTGCCAACTACCTGGCTAAAACTGTTGCTCTATCTCTGCCTCCCCTCATTGCAGGGAATCCCCTTTCTCCAGAGCCCCATCTGAAAAAATACCCTGAGAACAGCATGTTCCCACAGTGTGTTCAATTAAATTAAGTATTATGGGAACAGTTTGTTCTCTTCAGACCTAGACAGTTGGCTGATGGTAAAAGGAAAAAAAAAGAGCAGCAAGGGAGTAGAGCAGGAGAGAAAACAGGCAAGGATGAGCAGAGGGGGAGTGAAGGACAAGGGCCAGGAAGGAACTGGAAATCAAACAAGCTCATTTACAAGGCCAATTGTGCATTTTCAGCCAATCTATCACAATTCAGTTTTTGATAGGAAGTAAGAAAACAGAGCTCAACTGTTGGAGTTCCTGGCCAGCTGAGAAAGCAGGGAAGATGAGAAAGAGCATGAGCATAGTCTGAAGGCACAGTGATACACAAGAATGGAAAAATGTCATAAAAAAAAATAAAAAGAATTCTTATATCAGAAGGAGAAAGAAGGATGAGCCAAATAGTGTAGAAAGAGGAAGGAAGTTTGGGGCAACTTCTAAAGCTGATCCAGTTAAAGTTCCCCTGAGATATAGCTAGATGTCTTCACAAAAATCAATGGAGAAACCAAAGCAAAAAAAAAACCTACCCAAAATACTCTAGGCACATAAATTTTTGTAAACTGTCACTAGAATGTAAATGTCTAAAGAATGAAAGAAACCAAAAGTTCCTGATAGTCAGGGAAAATGGTTATCTGCCTGTCACTGATCTAAAACAGGACTAGAAGCTAGAAGAGAAGTAAGGACTATCCCATCACTGTTCTCATTCGTGTCACAGCAAAAGATGATTGAGGGAGACCTGGTAACAGCTATCACAGACAAGAAGGCTACTACAGAGTAAAAGTGAACAATCTTCTCTCTGCGTCCCTGATCAGTAACATAAGAACTAAGAGCTTTAAACTGCAGAAAGAAAGACTGAAGTTAGGCATTAGCAAAGCTTTTCTAATAGAGAAGTTAGTCTCCATCATCACAAGGTTTTAAGAATTGGTTAGGAAACACATGCTGAAAATGGCCTGTAGCACAGCTGATCACGCCTGTTTGACTCCCTGAGCTCTCTTTCATTTCTGCAGGTCTATGATTTTATGATACAGTGTTTTCTAGACAGTGCTGAGGGAACATGCTGCTGAAAGAAAAGCTAATCAATTATGCAAACGATCCCCATGTAGCTCAGGGTCACTTTCTGATATGTATCCACTTCCTATTATCTTACAAAACAGCATGGAATCACCAGGTAGATTAACAAACACGGCCATTTTCCTCCAGAGAGAAGCAAGCAACTGCAAGGTACACTATGCATGTGCTAAGACAATCCTATCATGTTCAGGTGGTTTTGGTTGTGTTTAACATTCTGGTGATTTATATTTACATATGCAAACTTACTGGGATCCCGTTGATGCCCTGAAATCCTGGAACTCCCATTGGACCCTGAAGAAAAGGAATACACATTATATTTCACTTCATCAGTCTGTATATTTCAGTTACCTGTGAGATATTTTTTATTCCAACGCTTTCAGTCTTGGATTTCTGCTTTCAAAACCAAAAGGAACAAACTATCTCAGGCAGATTCTCTCTGACCACAGGGGTCATTGAAGATAGGAACTGAGCATCTGAGCTTGACTGGATGCCAAATGAGTGCTTCAGGAATGTTTTAATCAAGCAATTTAAAGTAAAAATATAATCTCCTACTGCACATCTGGAGAAAACAAGATGCCAAGAAAATAAACAATCTGCTATAAACTTAACCCTTGACTTTCCAAGAGTTTCAACAAGAATTACGTATTTTTCTGTCTATACTTGGATAGGACCCCCAGAGATATGCAGACTACTGCATTAAATTCAGACTGCCCAAGCTGCAAGTAATTACCACATTTTGTTGCTCTACTCTGGATAGAAGCAAAACAGACTGTGTAAGCAGAATACCCAGTCTAAATTGTTCTTACTTTGGAAAGGTAAAGCATATTGTTCCCACCAGGGATGAAGAGAGAGAGAGAATCTTATGGCATGTTAGTATTGCATATGTATCATTTCAGGGGATAGAAACAGTTCTGGAGTAAATGGATTTTTTTTCAGTGCAAAGAAATGGTTTTCAATCTTGCACATTGCATTCATTGACACCTGCACCTTAGGGACTACTCTATTTATTATGATATGGTTTATCATATCCTTTTTGTTAGAAATAACTTTGCACCTGCAAAACTGAACTGCAGGTTTTGTTTAGTACCCTTTCTTTTTGCTTTTCTAGATACCAACCCAGGATCCTCTACACAGGAACCAGTTCTGTGTCTCCCTGAATAGAGTGTGAATAACACACACTTTCCCCTGGGCATGTGAAGCAATAGACTACTTGCAACAGCAATACTCATATGGCTGTGGTTCACCTGTCAGGATGGCTACACTGTTCAGCAGCTTTAGCATCTGTATTCTCATTCAAAAATAAATACAGACAACTCTCTAAAGATACTGTTGAAATGCCATTGTGTTTTTACCCCTGCACAGATAGCTCAAGATTATCTTTATTCACTCAAAAATATATAGAAGGCCATAGAAGTATTGCAGAGCCAGAAAAGTCACCATTGAACCTACCTTGTCACCTTTCTGTCCAGCTGGTCCAGGAGGGCCCACTGCTCCTCTCTCACCTTTTGCTCCAGGCAAACCTTCTGGCCCAGTAAACCCAGGTGCTCCTATCGGTCCTGGAAGTCCAACCGGTCCTGGTCGACCCTAATATGAAACAAAAGCAAGTCAATGCACCTACAAACTCCTTTGTAATTACTCTTTCCAACTCAATTTTTAATGCAATTTGATACCTCTCTGGATAGTTAGGACATACTAAAGTTTTCCCTGTCCATTCTCAAAGACTGCCCAAAATCACAGAATCACCAAGTTGGAAGAGACTTCTACGATCAGAGTCCAACCCATGCCCTAACACCTCAACTAAACCATGGCACTGAGTGCCACATTCAGGACTTGAGATGGGGCCGTACCAGCAGGGAAGAGAGAAGGACAACCACGTCCCTTGACCAGCTGGTGATGTGCTGAATCATTACTGTTGGAAAATTCCTCCAAGATCATGTCCAACCACTGATTGAATACCACCATGCACACTAAACCTCATTGCCAAGTGCCACATCCATTCATTTTTTGAACACTTCCAGGCACGGTGACTCCACTATGTTAGTTATCAACCATGCTTGCAGTGAGGAAATTTTTCCTAATATCCAACCTGAGCCTCCCCTAGCACAACTCGAGGCTATTTCCCCTTATACTATCGCTGATTGCCCAGAAGAGGCTGATCCCCACCTCACCACAACCTCCTTTCAGAAAGCAGTAAGGTCCCCACTCAGCCTCCTTTTCTCCAGGCTAAACAAGCCCAGCTCCATCAGCTGCTTCTCATACGCTTTGTGCTCCAGACCCTTCAGCTGCTCTGTTGCCCTTCTCTGGACACGCTCCAGCGCTCAATGTCCGCGGTTACCCTGAGAAATCCCCCTTTCCCTGAAGACACCAAGCGCGGAAGGAGCAGCGCGCTGCGCGGGCTGCCGCGGGTGCAGTGCCGGGCGCTGCCGGCAGATGGCGCGGGCCCCGCGGGGATGCGCGGCTCGGGGGCGGCCGGAGCGGCGGGCACCGCTCCGCGTTAACGCGTTCGCACTCCCCTCCTGCTGCGTGCCGAGAGAGCATCAGAGAGATCAGGCTAAGGTCCCAAAGTACCAGCAAAAAATGCAGTTTATGGCTGCGCATTCCACAGGCAAGACAATCAGTGGATTACACAAAGTTAGCCATGTGAAGAAACAAGCCTTACACTAAAAGATATAGAACGGAGGAGAAAGTTAAACCCCCCCCACACCACACAATTCCCCCTCCTTTTAATTCTCAGGTCCATGGAAGTGTGTTTCCCGTCTATTCCCTACCTCCATAAAACAGCAGAAGGAATGCAGCTCCCTGCTGCAAGTGTTTTAGTAATCTCAGCTGGAGACACACAAAGTCCTGACTCCATGGCTTGGCAGGTAAAAGACTTTTCATTTAAAAATGCATTGTTACATGTTTAAAATCAAGCAAAGTGAAACAAACTGTAATTGATTTTAAAAATTCTTATTGCAGGATCATTTTTCATACTTGTTTAGGCTAAAATATGTTTTTCCCATATTCCATGTGTCTTCACTGCTGGGGCAGTTTTCTTTTAACTGCAACAATTCTCCCATATCACTCTTTCTGTTGTGATTGTTTCATCCTGGCCTTTTAACTGAGGTCAAGTGCATGTTTGATATTTCATACCTTTTCTGTCCAGACACTGTCCATAGTGTGCACTTCCAGAGGCACAGACTCACACTTGAAAAGACTTTTCTGTGGATTATTTTTAGCCTTCTTCACTCTGGGCTAATTTTCAATAGAATCCTTTATATTCCAAGCTATATAATCAGAACATTAATCCTCAAATCTTCAGTGGTCCCTGGCAACCATCCACAACAAGAAACATATGAAAAATCTCACGCTTTGCTTTCACTTTAAAAAGTTAAAGCTGAGACTGAATTTCCCACAATTATAAGCAATTCAGAGGCTTTCAAGCAACAATTCACTTACAACACACCGACTGTGGACTGTTTACCTCAAGGCAACACAGCAGTGCTGAGGCGTAACCTAAAAAAATGGGCATGTTACACCTACAGGCAGCCACCTCCCACAAAAGAAATGGCATCCAAGAGTCCATCAAGGTTTGTAGAAAAAACACACAGTGAATTCCTCATTTGTTTGAATTGCTAATACTTCTATATGCCATTAGTTTGATTGCCTGGTTAATGACAGTGTTTCACAATGACTGGAACTGATGGGAATTAGCATTTTAGGAGGCTTTTGTTTTGCTCTGCTGCAGGTGGCTCTGAGAAACTTATCTAGACTGGGGAGTATAAGACCAGCAACTACACCTTCTGCCTGTGTTTGGATGAGCAGTGCTCTGACAGAAGAGTTAAACACATTCTCTGTCATTTCAGGGCCCACAGCTAAAAAGCTCTCCTGCCTTAGTGCCCTACAAGAAAGATTTTAACAGCACTTGAAGATTTTGTCCAGTGCCTCAGAGTGTCACTTAAGCATAAGGACACAGTAAAGTGCTTCTAATCTCTCTGATAATGTGATTATGCCATGATAATCAGGCTCTCAAGAATTCCCACTGTTTCTTTTGAAGTCTGTGTGGATGGAAATCATGTTTTCTATGCTGAAACAAAGGACTTGCCTTCACTGCTAAAAAAGCAGCGTTTTTCATCACTCAGCAGCACTCCCATGAACTGTTCCAAGATGAGCGCATTATAAAGAGCAGGCACGGTGGCATGCAGGAGCAATTCGAGGATAACAGCACAATGAAGACTCAAGTTTTACCTTAAGGTAAACTTACAGAGCTCAGTGCCAGGTGGAATTTCTGTCTGACCTCAATGAGCTTACCTAGTCTTTACTGTACTTTGGCAGCAGGATTGCTCTTACTTATCCAAAGGATAAAAAGAATAAAACATCTCTTAGCAGTGAGGACAAGATGAAATATAAAATGTGGATCACATCAAACAAAAACTACAATGAATCAACAGCGCTCTCTATTTTAAATCTTTAATATTTAACATATATAGTACAGAAGCCTGCAGAAAAGCCATTAGCAATTAATTCAAGCGGTATTGTTTTGATTTCCCAGCTGCATGACAATTGTTTTTAAAAAGAGGAAAATTATAGAACGCTAATAACACAAAGCAATAACAAAGCCAATGAAATTACTGTGACTTGTGAATGTTCTCTCAAATGCCCACTAGAATTTCATTTATTTGAAAGCTATGACCTGCATTCTCAAACATATTTGGGCACCAGGCTTTTATAATGCAGCAGCAGTAAATGAGATGCCTGTCTGTAATGAATATGATGATGGTAAAAATAGCATTATTTTTCTATATACTTGGGCATTTTAATGGATAATTTTGGATTCTGACCAAGCCTGTGTCACAAGTTCAGCACGAATCATATGCATCTGTTCAGCACATATCCATTGCAAACCATTACAAATACACAGCTGGCTCAGACATTCAGCTTTCCATTCTCAATGTGTGGTAAGTGAGAGCAAAAAAATGCCTGGAAAAGGAACCTCCCATTGCTTCTGAGTCACCACACTGCAGAAGGTGGTAAAACCAAACAGCCTGAAAGTGTAATTTGATGGCAGTGTCTTTCAAGATGGAAAAGGTTCTGCAACATGTACCTTCTTCCTTATACTCTTTTAATTCATCTGCATCCCAGGATGTCATGAGGAAAGGCTTGTACGATGGGTAATGATGGGGCCCCTCTGCTGCTGCACAAATACATCACAGTTTCTCTATTGTCCCTACCCCTTTTGCCAACTCTAATACCCCACATAAATTTTCGCCCACTGAAGCAGAGCTGCTACACGTAGCATTGCAAATTCCAAACGTTCTTTTATTTCCTATTGCCTCTGTGAGCTTGAAGAACAAAGTGTAAATCTATTTGATTTGCCACTGTGCAAAAGAACACATGTGGAAGTCGTATGGAACCATTGGACAATGCCCCTTTATTTCAGGGATGAAAAAACAAGTGCATACTTACTTGGGGAGCAATTCTACTGGCTAAGTCACTGTCAAATACCAGCACAGGGATTCATCATCATAAAGGACACTCGAACCCACTAAGATAAATCTAGCATCTCTGGTAACTAAGCAGAAAATACTACTGATCAGGAAGGGCTGAACTGATACCTGCTTTTGTTAGTAAATTTGTAGACTGCCATATTTCAAGCAGCAAAGCATTATAATTATTTTCAAAGCAAAATTAAGATCTTGTGTATGAAAAGAGCAACTGAATTTAAATACACTCATGTTTTCTGAAACTAACACGATTTCTTCTCTACAAGAATTCAGTGACCACATTTTTTAAAAGGGTCTTATTCACATTCTCTATTCCTTCATCCATTATTTCCCCCATAAAATATGTTTTATTGACACAAAAGATTGCTAGTGAAATATTTACTTCATGAGTAAATGCTTTCTAGCTTGAAGCATCTTATGCTTGTTTGATTTCATAAAGGTGAACCAAACAGCCAACCATTAACTCATTATGGCCCTAAAAATGCATGTTCTCATGTACTGCACACTCTAAGCCTGAAACTTAAGGAAGATCTATGTACCCATTTCCCAAGTTCATACAGGACAGCCTGTACAAGGGACTAGTCCCTCAAATGCTCTTTCACACACACAAATTGCACTTTCCATTTAAACCGGGGACATTCTGTCTGATGAGACACCAGGTTACAAAAGCAGACACAGGAACCTTGCCGAGCTCAGATGAGGGGCCTGTTGGTGACTTACCAGCACATGGCAGCCGTGTCCACTGTGAGCAGCACAGCCTTGGGCCAACCTTCAGCTTTCTACTTCCATTTCCTCCCTTCTCCTCTTCGGTCTGCCCTGCCTTCACAGCAAGATTCCTGCAGCAGTGGTTCTCTCTTGCTAGATAGACAGTGAGTGGAACAACAGAGTCCTGCTCTCAACTGGGGCCCCACAGTTCTACTGTAATAATAATAATTACTGATGAAAACCCCTTCACTATTTTCCTAAATTACAGGTCAGGTATCCAGTGCCCTGCTCACATTCCAGAGTAAGTGATTATTCTCCCTACTGAAAAATGCTTTGTACTTTTAAAGAAAATTATTCTTCAGTTTTTCTTCTAAAAACTTAGAGGAAGTCCTGTTCAAAATGGCTTCTTTATTTCTGTCATATAATTTGCTGTTCCTTTACCCAGCTTTTTATCTACACAGCATGAGAAGAATACACCAAACTGTATGCGCATACAGAAATAATGGACCAGGAAAAAATCCTGTGCAACAATCCTGCTTCATTCAGCACCTTCCCAAAAATGTCATTGTTTGGGGTTCTCTTCTGTTTTGTTGTCTGTTTAAGAAAGGATAGTAGAGTAATAATTTTTTTTTCATTTAATTTTAACAAAAGAGGGAATTTTTTTCATGTACCATGTGAAATTCTTTAGTATCTCAATGCCTTTCAGAAGTTGTCTGTTCATGCAAAGCAGCCCTGGGCATGCTCACACTGCCAACTGTCACGGCTGCTCTGGTCATCTCAGGACCAATCTTTTAATGTAATAATGAGCAACTGCAGGCTGGGTCTCACAACAATTTTCAATTTTAGTTCATGTGATAAACTCCATTTTCAAAAAATACTTCTGTTATTTCCACTAAGCCTGATTAGACATGAATGCAAGTAGAAAAGCTAGGTGATAAAAAATTGTGTGTATGTATGTATATATATATATAGATGTTTTTACACCCTATTTTTAACTGCTTAAAAAAATTAATGAAATCTGATTCCCTAAATTATTTGATGAATGCCATATTTCAGTAACAAAGTTACAATGGATGGTTTACCACATTATAAATATCAAACTGTATATGAACCCTAGAAAATTTTTAAGAATATTGTTAAATTGGATATTTTATCTAGGAAAAGTTTGTTCCTTAGAATGCTTGATTTCCAGTTAAAAAGCTTTCATGAAACATCCTGATCCAACCAATTCCACATATTTCCTATTCTATTTAAAACACACAAAGAGACCACATACTGTCATCTTTTTCCCCACCATGGACAATGCCAGGAGTGACTCAATATTAACTGAGAGTAATTATTCCATTTTATACTTCACGACTTTTTGAAGCAACTACAAAAAATGTACTAAAGTCAAAAAGGATGACTTTCACTTTGATTGCTTCTTTGCTTTGATGTTGTGAAATGTCTGAGTTAGATAAGAAAGTAAGCCCATGTGGAAAGGTTCCAGACCACAGAGAGCACAGATAACATGAAAGCCCCTTGTGTGCTGTAACATCTGTGTGAGAGATGCAGCAGTGAGATGACAGCCTTCCTGTGCTGAGCTCCAGAGAGGAGGGGAGCCACGTGTAACACCACAGCAATGATGGGCACTACAGGAACAGGAAGATTTTAGTCATGGGGATTTTTTAAAATAAAGAACGAGTAGCAGGATTTACAAAACAGAGTGATGACTTACATTGTATTTCAATTAAGCAAATAACTGATGTATGAAAATTAGGAACTAAAGCTTATTCTTAAGGAGGTACATTATATATTTGAATTACACTTACTTGCCTTTTTCATGATCATCAGTCAGAATTATGCCTTTTCTTGAGCAGAAAAAAAGATTTGCAGAGACTAGATCCTGATGAACTGCATCTCAGAGTATCACCACAGCAGAGGTGATCACCTCTGAATCCCCAGCCTACCCACTGTTTGTTTAAGCCAATTGGCCATGAGCCTCAGGTGATACATGGTCATCTGAGATGAAATTGGTTACATGCCACAGCAGAAGCTGTTTCTGCTACCCTGACTGATATCTTTAGGGCCTTTTTGTGGTTTAAACTGGCAGAGCAATACAAATTTCATACACAAATGGAGACAATTCATGTATACAGCACATGAGACTGACAATGGGCACTCCTCTGAAATCATGCACATGTTTAAGCCTGAACTGGAGGCAGCTGAGGAAATGAGGCATGAAGGAGGAGGTGACATCGGCAGGAACTGCTCCTATACCTCATGGAGCTCTGGCACTAAATTACACTCATCAACATTCCAAAAAATAGGGCTTATATTGAAATACTCTATTATGAAATCTTAACAAAAAATGTTGAAGCAAGTGAGGTCTAACTGACTTCAATTTCCTTAAGAACTAAGCTTTTTTTTTATTATTTAACAAAAGAGCACAGTACAGCCAAAGATTTGAACTGTTTATGAGATTTTATGGTCTTTTGCAACCTCAGTTCATATTATCTCCCTCAAGCCTTCAGTGCTTAATCTCTAAAAAATGTTTTAGAAAGCCTTTACAGTTCCCCGACCTGTTCACATAGGACAGCAGCTGTCATAACATCTTCCTGTCCTTAACTGAAGAAAGAGAATTTCTGAGTATTGTGTACATCTCTTGACAGCAGAATAAGTCCGATGCTGAATTTTAATACAGAAGTATTTCAGAAGAAAGCACAGGGTTTCCCTAGGACTTCTTTCCATTTTCCTGAGGGCTGTACAGGAAAGTAGACAAGGTAGCACATGTATTTTCCTCTCCAGGATGACAAGTCATCTCTGGTGAGAACATGGCAGTGGAAATGACCAAATGGCAGCTCCTTGGCAGTCAGTCCCCAAAAGGGGTGATGGGTAGAATGAAAAATGAGGGTCAAAGCCCCTCTCTCCCCTGATTCTGGTTGCCATGAGTACATATATATATTGTCTCTCCAACCCATGTAGTAAGATCAAGCAAGTTACTGTTCACAAACCATTTAAAGGGGTTTTACTTAACTCATTGCTGAGGAAGATACAACACTAATCATAGATATTAGACAACTCTCCTGGGGAAAACAGATGTTGAATCATAGTAACTTCATGGGCAGCCACATCAGGACTGCCACCCACAAAACCACAGCTTCTGACTCTCCTTAAGACACCCTACAACACACAACTTTCTGGGATTTGCTATGGGCTCATGAGGAAAGAAGAACAGGCAGTGTTGTGTTATTTTCCCTTCTACCTATCCCTAGCACCCCAGAGAACAAACCAAAAAAGCCCAATGTGTTTCTAAAGAAGTGTTTAAGTGAACAGCAACAATGAACTTGCTCCCTCCCCCTCTGGCTGGCATTTCCAAGCTGCCTTCCTCATGGACTCAAGTGACAGAAGATTCATTGTTGCAAAAAAATGTTGTCAGTAGAAAATTAGCTGTATTAAGCAGTGTATTGAACAAGTGAAATCCTGCCAGTGTCAGGCCTGTGAAGACTATTAAAAGGACATTGTATCTAGAAAGGCAGGGAGGGTTCAGCCACATGCTGAAGCCGAACAGACTGCAAACCTCCACAGGGGCTGCTGTGTCCAGATCTGTTAATTTGCTTCGGGCTTCTCTCCAGTTCTTTCCTTTACAACAAACCCATTTTTAAAAATTTCTAATTCCCCTTTGCAAGCAAAGGCTATGAAAAGTTAGTGTTTTCTCAGAGACCAAACAGGGATGTGGGCAAAGAGTAGATCTAGCAGGAAGTGACTGCCCGTGGCCAGTATGCTATTCCTTAGCAGAGAGGATGGTCTGGGCTTCCCTGTTGCACTGAGGGGCAGAGCTGCTGTCACACATCCCACACAGGCACTGCCCATGGGAATCCTGGCTGGGCATGGAGAAAGGGACAGCTGCACTCTGTAAAGCAGGAGGAATGGCACAGCTCAGCTGGCAACTCACGCTTCCACACACAGGGAGGAAGGGGGAAGGGAAGGGAAGGGAACAGGAACAGGTAATAAAAAGCCCCAAAATACCTCTCCACTGGCTCACAATTTCTAATACAACATTATACCTACACATTATACCTACCTACCTTCCTCTTTCTACCTAGGAACTGGAAATCAAGCACAGTCAAGACATGTTCTGCTCCCCCAATTATGCAGAGATAAGGAGACAACTCAGAGGTAAGGAACAGACCCAGAAGTGTGAGAGGAAGATAGGGAAAAGGAGCTACAGAAGCCCCTTCTGCTCTGTGGATGATACAGAGAGCTTTCCATTTCCCTCATGCTGTGGGAACAGAGATGTCGTCTTGCACCAGAACTTCCCCAAACATGAGATTTGACCAGTAAAGAAAGGAATGAAAATGAAGAAAACAGTAATGAAAAAAACAAGAACCTTTTGAGGTTTCCATGGACAGGAATAGTCACAGAGCTCTAGTAGTCACCCTTACCTTACATGATGCTTTCTTGGCCTTTCTAAAGGGCCTCATGATGGAGACGAAAAGCAGTTCATGAATCTTTTAGAGCAACTTCACGCACTGGAGCTCTTTATTGCAGTTTCACCTACAGATAAGCTATTCCCAGCTTTAGTTTCTATCAGCAACTAAGTTTCCAGTCCATTTAAATCCTGGCAATTATCCTGGGGAACTCATTTCCACAAGATGCATCTAAGACAAGCAATTTAAGAGTATTTTTACAGTATTTATACTGAGGGAAACAAAGAGATGTACAAGAACAGTTGCAAAAAAGTTAAAGACTTCAAGCAAAGATTTGATGTCTCATGCACATCTAGAAAGAAACCACCCACGAATCAACAGGAGCCAGGAAGAAGTTAAAGGGTACCAGTCTTTAGGACAATTATTTTGTGCTCACCAGCTGTGTTCCCTGCTGGGCACTGGAATGGATAGGCAAGATCCTGCCCTAGTTTTTTCTGGGCTAGCAATAGGAATGTTCCCTCTCCTTGGAAAATTTTAGACCCAAATCTGGGGTAAGCACTCTGAGCTAGGCTTATCCATCCCCAGATTGCTGCAATGTCAAATCAGACCCATTTTTAAATTGTATTAAGGGGCTGTAGAGGTTCGGTCATTCAATGAAATTTCACTCAGTAAAGTATCTATTTATTCATGGTGTAATCAGAGCAAAAAGTGATAATATACAATATATCTCAAAGGAGAGTGATCATTTTTTTTCCATGGTAATTACTCTAGAGCAAAACATTCTCTCAAAGGATCATAACTGAGGATCATTTTAATGGAGATGTCAAAATATCCTATTAATTCATTAATTAGCAGCAGTAGCTCTACTGAAAATATTACTTCCCTATTTTTCACACTTCTTACAGAAGTTTCCTGTGTTGCTGTCAACCATCTCACAGTATTCCAGTTAAAACAGAACAACTTATCTTGATTTAAATGCTGCAAAACTAACAACTAAGAGAACAATCTTTATATTTAACAGCTTGTCTTTGAATCTTCATAAAAGGTGCTCAAACTTTTCTTACTACTCTTTGCATATCAGCAGATATTCTAGTCAGTAATGTATCTGCTCATATCAATGACATTTGTCTTACTGCATTTTTCAATGAGTTAAATATCAAGGTAATTTGTTGCAGAGACTACTTAATATTAACTGAAGTAATACAGATCTCTTTTCGTATTTGGAATAAAACATAGCTGTGGTTTTTCAGTTGGTAATAATATCATAATTAAATAAAACTTTTCAATGATTGTTATTGTGTTCTCTGTTTCTGAAGAATGTAAAATGAATCATTAGAATATGAACAATAGAGATTTGGATCCCAAGCGTAAAACTGGTATTCTAAAAGCAGATTTAAATGTCTGTATCCATTTATGCTTCTAGGAGTTTCCATCCATTTGTCTCAAATTCCTGAGAGAAAAAGCATGTAAAATGCTGAGATAACTGAACCTAAAACCTGAACCTTTCCTCTAGCTTAGCTAGCAATCCAACTCACAGCCTAACCTGTTCTGGACAACAAACTTATGACTGCTTTTTTGGCTCACTTTTATCATATTGGATTGTCCTATTATTTTTCTAATCTAATTATTCTATTATGTTTCAGTGTTACACAGAAAATGTGTACCTATAAATTGCCCTAAGTTAAGCAGTGTTCCAGAAAAACAATCTTGTCTTTTTCCCTTTGTTCTTACTGCTGCATTACTATGTCCCATCCCCTGTTCGATATCCAGTGTTTGTGCTATTACAACCAAATTAGTGCTTAGTACAATGTAAATCTGAAAGCAAGTCTGAGCCTGGCATCTGATATCTGCAGCATGACAAGACCTACTACCGTATCATGTATAACAATCATGTAGTGATTAAAGTAGCCTGTTTTTTTGGAAAATAGGAAAACCCCACAAAACAAACAACAATAAAAATGCCCCTCTACACATTAAAAAAAAAAAATCCATTTTCCACATGCTAAACATTCTGTCCACATGCTAAACATTCTGTTTACAAGGGAGAAACACAGCAAAACTTCTCATTATGCACTAAGGTCATTCAGCCCCAAAGGATGCTTCTAGTTAGAAAGGCAGGCGGGGAAAGTAGGCCATGCACAGATCTGGCCAGTACAGGGTCAGCAGCAAACAATAGATTCCCTGCAAGCAGCTTCCCCTACATTTTGCCTCCCATAGCCTTCCCAGCATGTTCCTGGCACTTCAGAAAGGTCTGAGCGGCTTTCCTTGCACAGGGTTCTGCCAAAAGCAAAAGTATCTGTTGGAACATATAATATTAGTCAAGAATTAAAACTCAGACGGAACCATCTCATGCTTATTCAAGATAGCAGATTTAGAACAAAACCTCTTCCCAGAGACCTGTTACACAGCAGAGCTGAGGGGAGCTTTGCAAACATGTAAACAATTCACTTTAAAGGAAAAAATGAAGTCTGTGAATTCTCATCTATACATTGCTTGGAAACACACAGACCAAAGCAGGAGTGGAGAGTAGTAGAAGTCTGCAAATCTACAAACACAACATTTGGAGAGATTCCAGTTATCTCTAGAGGCTTAAGCAGAGCAGGTCCAGGCAAAATTTTACTGCAGTGCCTGATAACATGAAGCGCCAGTCAGTCAGTGGCTGGTTTACTGGGCAGTGTCAGAGAATAAACAGCAATTAGTAAAAATAACTTCAAACCAAAGACTAGGAGAGAAAAAAATAGAGGATTTTTCACTTGTCCTATATAAGTGTTACATATTAATCAAGATAAGGATGGAAATGAACTTTTCACCTACTTGAATTCCCACTGGCTAAGGTATATAGAATAAATGATCAATTCCAATGTTGCTTGTCATCACATAAATTGTATGTTTAAGTCCTTGGACATTTACTACGTGGCTGTATTAACACTCCAAAAAGCTTCATTCATTTGTTGGTATAAACCACACTTCCAGTCTGCTTAATCTTTGACAGACAGGTCTCATTGTCCCCAAAATCCCTCACTACACAATACAACAAAGACTTAAATGACTCTGTAGGCCTGCTCTGCTACCCACACTGCTCTGCGCTTCCTGCCCATATATCCCTGGAATTCATGACCATGCAGATTACTAAATTACACACTAGGCTAGGGATTAAGCATGGCTCTTTGTATGGGAGCATCTGAGGTCTGGAAGAAGATTTTACCTGTCACGGTCTGTGCTCACTGGGCCTTGATGGGACAGAAGGAAGCAGCGCTGCAGAAGATCACAAACACTGGTGTGTGATAATCAGCGATCTGTATATGATGACAGGATAACCTGACTGGGGCTGTCCAGCACACGAGTCTCAGCAGCTTTACAGAGACAATAACCAGCCTGCTATATCCAAATCAGCTCAGCAGCTTCTTCCTCCTTAAAATAAAAGGTGAAAGCGTTCCCTGTTCTGATGGATGGCAAGCCAGAAAACGGCCTTCACTGCACCCAGCAGAACTGAAAAGTCTAAAGGTTAGGAATGTGTCCTGCAGTGAAGCAAACATGCCAGCAAGACAAAGGGAGGGGTATGGTAGCCCATCAGTTGTTTTAATTTAGCTGCTAATCAAAGCTGCAGTTGTTTCTGATTGTTTTCAGAATGCTTTAAATTTACATATCTAAAAGAATTAAAAATAAAACCAAGGAAAAAAGGCCTAAATAACAGCATAAATTTAAACACCTTAAGGATATTTCATGCCTTTTATTCATTGCTTTTCACTCGAAAAAACAGAAGCCTTTATTAGACCTTAATCTTGATTTCTAGATGAGACTGAGCAGAGTAAAGTAGTCTTTACCCCACTGTAACTCACAGAGGGCTGGCAAAGCCAAGCTTTGGCTAAGTCTTTAGTAGTTCAGAAGTTACTGTGACCACTACAGTCTAATGATAGAAATGGGGAAAAGTCTGTAGAGAGACACCACATTTTACAAAACCAAAAACTTATTAAGTGATAGTAGGCATAAATTTTTTTTGCTTTTCTCCTCTTTGCATACATATTCTTCATTTCTAATAGGAAATACTGACATCCCCCTGGTTTTATTAATTATGTTGATGTAGCCATAGTGTTCTGAAAGATGATACTGTATTTCTCATGGTATCTTGCACTCACTTGGAATACAGTGAATGACAGGCATTATCTAAGGTCTGAAAGATCCAGAGTTCACAGCATAGCCACTTCTACGGATTTGTTTCAGACAGCAAACTCTGCTAAAAAACAACAAATGGGGACCAGGGACCAGTACACCACAATACAGTGATGCTTTAGTTCAACATCATCCTGTTACATCAAAGAGTAGTGTTACTACATGCCAACATGATGACATGTCATTTTAGAGAAACCAAAACTGTCTCAGATCTGCAAATAGCCTCCTCACAGCTCATAAAAAAAATGCAACCCCCCAGAAACCCTGGGATGACAAGCACTGGAAGCGGATCTGGTCTGCACAGACTCAGCAGGACTCTTTGGAAGTTGCTGCCAGTGCTCCTTTTGCAGCCAGAACAGCCACTGTTGAGCTACACAAACTACTCTAAGTCCTTTCCCTAGAGCCATCAGACAGGGAACAACCATTTGACTGCCATTTGAGAAAAATAAGCAAAGCATACTTTAAAAGAATAGAGAAAAAAAGAATCCTCTATTGATCGCTGCTGCAAACTGGCTTTGTTATTTCCCTTGTTACTGCACTGACTCCAATTTCAGTTAAACCACAGCTAGCTACAGCAATGTTTTTCCATAGGGTATTTTTTAAAGCCTCACACTATGCTGCATAGGCATGCCACAAACTGTGCCCTCAGCCCACACATACATCCCACCCTTCACACGCTAGGCTAAATTCTTGATAATCCCCATAGGCATTTATATCAGCCTCTCTTTTAGCCAACAAGAACAGCAAAACAGTGAACTGGATCAATGAACACACACTCACTTCTACAGAGTTTTAGATCACATTAAGACTCTGGTATCTTCTCAGTGACATCCCTACGGACAGAAGATGGCTGCAGTGAAGTACAGCCTTGATGTCAGGGACAGGCATCCCTCCTTCACTCCACTGCTCTTGCCAACCCAGCCAATCTTCACTTGGCTGAATGAGCATCAACAGAAATGTTGTCTTATATCCGACTGGAAATGCCAGCTCCGCAAGTGTCTGCCAACCAAAGCCTGAGAGGAATCACGCCACTGAGGAAGGCTGAAGAGTCAAGGTTTAAAAGCACAATAAAGGAAAAAGAATCTGAGAAATGAAAGGAGATAATGTTAGGAGGTACAGAAGAGGCCCAACTATACTGTCCACCTTCAGTTTACAGCACAGGTTGAAGAGTACAGGTAGGGGAAGCCCATAGAAGTCAACAAACAGTCCTACATGTAGAGTCCTTGTTTCCAATGTGAAATTAGGCAGCAAGGATGTACATCAGGGACTGTTGCTGCTTGCTTATTATGTAATTCTGGTGGCCACCTCCTTGATCGTACTGCTGCTCCAAATGGTAAATCAAAGAAACAGACCCACAAATACTGAGCTGCAGTTCCACAGGTGGTCATGGGAAAGGTAAGCTGCAGAGCCCAGCTTTCATTTTCCCAGTTCTCACAGAGGACATGCCCAAGCACAGGACTTGCATCCTGAACACCAGGTTTTTACTTGAGTCTCAAAAGCTGCATCATCATCTCTTTACTTCCAGAAACATGTTTCCACTGACAGAAGTAACACTGCAGTGTCAGAGCTCCTATCGGTCAACTGGAATAACAGCTATTTTATCCTGGGGAAGTGAAATTTAACTATCCAGAAACTTTGTCTTTGCTGAACAAATGAAAGAAAAAAAAAATTTCTTGTCTTTGCAATATGAGATGCAGCAGCAAGTGGGGGAGAAATCTGGGACTCCTTAAGATTGCGATTACCAGTATCAAATCGACATTATTTAGACAGAAAGGTTTTTTCTATCTACATCATTTTAGTAGATTTTTATGTGCTACATCATTCTAGTGCTAAGAGTTCATATGGTATTTGTTAAAGAAACAACTGACTATTAGCACCAACTATTTTATTTTCTCCTCCACTACAATATGTAAAGTTCACATCCTTTTCCAAATACCAGCAGCTTCAAAGGCTTTTTTTTTTTGTAAGTATCTCCAAATCTACTAACCTTCCATGAAAGCAAGACAGATCAGATCCCCCCTGTATTTAGCAGGCCAGCACTCAGAAAGACAACACTATCTTAAAGATATTTTGTACCACTGACTGTAAGTCAATCTAAACTATGTGGTCTACATACATTCAGTCATCCAATAAAGGTCAAATTAGTGACCTATCTTTCTCTAAATTTAAATAAAAGAATGCTAAAGCTTGATCCACGCTGTGACTATTAGAAACAGGACATTCCACAGAGTCATGTGGTGCTTTTATGGCTCCTTAACTCTGTTGAGAGCCTGCATGATCTGAGAGCACATTCACCCAGTCAGGTGTGGCCAGCTGGCTGCTGCCCCACTCCACCCCAAGCCCAGAGACAGCTCCAGGGCAGAGGCCTCTTGAACTCAGTTGCTTGAATCAGACTGTGCCAAGATACTCTCAGGCTCTTGTTCATTGAGTGTCTTACCCTTCAACTTTGCTTGTGTGTATATTGGGAACGTTTTATTTTAATTAAATTGAGGATCCATTAAATGAATCTTTAAATGTTCCTATTATGTCTGCAGTGAACACAAACTCCAAATGCTCCACAGTTGAACACAGATGGACAAAAATCCAGATCTGCCCTTATGTCCAGCTACTTTGGGATCATTCCATGTTTTTTTCCCAGCTGTGTGCTTTCCTTAAAAAATCAGGACATTCAGTGCTCAGAAGAAAAGTTCTTTGGTGCAAGGCTTTTTTTATTGTTTATACAAAGTACAACTGATCCTGATGTGTAACTGAGGCCCCAGGCCCTGCTGTACTATAAATATTGAAAACAATCATCAGACCAAAGAAACTAGAGCCTTTGCACAAATGCTTCTTTTAAAATACGACCCAGTTGGATGGTGTCTTCCAATTCTGCTGGAAATAGTGTTTTACCTCCCACATTAACATAGCTCTTATAGGACAGATATATTTCTAATTTACTGGAATAAATTGATTCTTCTACAGAGATGATGTAAGAAATCTCTGTAGTACTTCTAGTAGCATGCAAGTTCAATGCAAGGAGAAGGTAATCAAGTGATAAAGAAAAACTAATTATTCAAAACAAAATCTCTTCCACAATTAAATTTTCTGTTTAGGTTTCAACACAAAAGTAATGGGAAAATCCAATATTTTTTCATTGATGTATCAGCAAAATAGTATCTCAAACAGTACCTCATGTGGCAAGAACCTTAAAAACTAAACTAAGCAGACAATTTGTAAATATATTTTTTGTTTAGTCTGGAATACAAATTTTACACAGAACATACAACTCTTAAATCCTATCCAAACAATCCTTTGCCCCTCAGGGGCAAAGTAGATTTTAAGAGTACATACCTAGAAATTTAGATTTTATTTACTTCCAAAACTTATGCAAAATATTTGGATATTAATTTAAACATAGGAAGCATTAGCTCAGAATCAGCAGAAAATTGCAAAGCACGTTATTAGTCAGAGCCACATTTCATTACTTCTTCATCTTGCAAGAATAAAGCTCCTTCACTTTTGTAAGACAGCGGTTAAAACATTAACTCCTGTAAAGCTGAAATGAGCTCAAATGCTGTATGTTTAGCAAAAATTAGCAAAATCTACTCGTTCTGACAAGCAGTGCTTATTGTGGTTTTTGGAAACCCTCCAAAGTGTGTAGCTTGAATAGCCAGTTGTGTTTAGGAGGGAGTTTCTGATATGCAGTGACACTGAGGAGCAAGCAAAGGGCACTAGATCCTACAAACGTGTACGTTTGTTCAGAGGCCATTTATATTCAAAGCTGCCTGAGACCCCAGGCCTCTACACTCAAGAGAAACAGCTAAAGCTCTTCTATGTTCACATCTCATGGTGAAGTTGTTGGAGGTGAGTGCTGATCAGACAAGTTCTTGCTCAAGTGAAATGATTGGACAGCAGCAACATTTCCAGTGTTAAGATGAGAGAGCACATTAAAAGCCACTGGTGATGGCCTAAAAGTGGTGCTCCCTAGTTTGTCTAATAAAATGCACAGCCTAGGATGACTACACATAAAGAACCAGCTTCCAACTTTGTTTAGCCATAGCTTTCATTCTACAAGTGAAGCTTTTCACTCACACTTCTGTAGTTTAAAGAACATTAAGATTTTTACATGTTTCTTCCAGGGGGTACAACTGTTAAATACACAGGGAATCAGTGTTTCCACACCAAGAGCCTGGATTATCCTCTGCAAAATAGTTTGGGCTCTTCTTCTCTGCTTTCTGCCTGGACAGTCAAACTGTTCTCACTTCATCTCTACTTCTGGATATTGATTACATATGTGTAGTTACACCTAAATATGGGAAGTGAGGAGAGATCTCTTCAAAAAAAAAAAAAAAAAAGGATACTTTACACAGCCAGCATACCTGAAATACTGTGATGCAGGATCCCATTCATTTACCATTTTTTGCACAAAGATGAAGTAGCATCACCAAAGTCAGCCAAGAGACTTCTTAATCTTAGCAACTGGTTTCCACTAATGTAAAGAACAGACCTCCAGCAAAGCTAAATCAGGAGAAACTGGTGTTCCTTTGATATTTCTGACACTGCTCTGAGAAGTGTCGAAATTCAGCAGAACAGAGTGAAATCAAGATCTGGTATTCAGGAAAATTTTGTTATTCACAATTTTAGAAATGTACTTCTAGAACTATATTTCTTGATTTAAAACCCTCCTGCATATACTCAGTAGTTTAGTGAGCTCTTAATCTTTAATTGGGAAAGCTGAAGCAAACTTTCCTTAAGACCTCACTAAAACCCAGGTGTTCTGGATCTTGCCAATACAACTATAGTATGAGGTGGAAAGTAAACAGTCTAATCCATGTATAAATATTTAATAAGACACTTGAGTCTGCAGCAAAATGCAGTTAACTTAGTGTTCCCTCTTTAGAACGCAAACAGATTAGTTGCATGACACAGTGTTAGTACAAACTTTCCTCGACTATAAACATTTGCTGATGTATTTCACCAATAATGTAATGTATAGGAACAGAGGAAGGATTTACTCTGAAGAGTGCATGTGGAAAAGGTCCAGTTTCACAACCTCCTCTCACCTTTTGCCTTTTCCTGAAGCATCTCGAGAAGTTCCCTGTGCATCATTCTCCTTTCTACTGGCAAAGAGGAATATGAACCCAGTTAAAAATCAATGGCAGACACCAACAGAAGATGCTGTTGTGCTTCATGTATCCCCACACAAAAACCTCAGCCTGAAGTCACAACAATTATTTCCTAAAGACAATTCAAATGGTTCCATGAGCAGCCTTGAGGTATTAAAAATGTACTCTTTCATCTTAGAAGGAATTGACAATTTCTGTGTTACTCTTCTTCAGAAAAGGACCACTGACAGGTGAGTGGCAATACATTTCCTCTCCCATTTCTTGTATTAATTCTCTTCATCTTCAGTAAAATCAGACCATTTCTGTGTGGCCTTTTGATGAGATAGGATAAAAATACAGTTATTTTCTCAGAGTTTTTTTTGCATACAATTTTTTGCATGCCAAAACCAGTAATATATTAAAACCACATTGGCCACAGTGCTCTCTAATTAATCAAAGACTGAAGAGAGGCAGCTTCTTCTCAGGGGGTATTTCTATGGCTGATCTGTTGAGGAAATGGAAAAGTAGCTACAAATCTCACAAAAGCATAAAAATGTCATAACTCTTGTGTTCACAGTTTACTTCACATCTATTTTCAGACCAACATTTCCCCACATAAAATTAGTATATGAGAAATTATTTAAACGCTGTTTAAGTGAATCAACTTACATTTAATAATATGATCACTTGCCATTCAAAAAGCCAATTTTTCCTTGTATGTGCCCATGATTGATCTTAGATTCTAATGTGGCCAGAAACTGAAATGACAGTTATCAGGAACTGCAGTTGCCCTTTTACTAAGAGAATTTCCATCCTCAAACAAGGTGCCAGGCTCCTCTCTGAGCTAAACTCCACCAAGGTGCATTTTGAGTAACAAACTTTTAAGACAGATCAACACTGTATTTTGAGCATAGACCTGACTCCAAGTTGCAGCCTGTGCTTTGCTGGCCCCCAGGCAGGCAGATGCAGGTGTCTGTGTAGCTGGAAGTGTTGGATAAGTTTGGGTGTGCTCGCTCCCACACAACTTGGAAAGGACAGCTCCATGTACCCAGTCTGAACCACAGCACTCTACATCCCTTGCAGTTCCACAGCACAGCCAGTGCAGGAGGAAAAGCAGTTGCCCCTTTCTAAAGACAGGAAATGCAAAGCGAAGGGAGCTGTGAGCTCCCTGCATGCCCGGTGACCTGAGCACGGATGTGCAGGTCACACACTCCTGCCTCGGGGAGCCTGTGGCCCATCTCCTGCACACATCCACACAGCCCTGGGACAAACAGCTGAGACCAGCAGCACATGGAAATGGAAACTGTCACAGGAACATGAAACCCCTTTTCCAAGGTCATTTTGCCAGATCATCTAAGATTTTTATGGCCATAGTCTGAAGCACTGAAAGCAATCCTTATTAACATAGCTGGCTACCAAGATAATAACCACAGCTGTACTATAACAATGTGAAAACCAGTCATTGCTTTCTTTTCAGTCTCTTAACAATATCAAATTACTTTTAATTACAAAATTAAAAATTACAAATTATTAAATACTTGTTTATGCTCATGTAGTTATTAGGCAAAAGCCAGTTGTACCATATTCTTTTCAGTATGTAAGAAAAAGGTGATTTAAAAAAATCCTACAAATAGAGTTTTAGACTTCAAGTCACATATTTTTAATCTATTAGGTAAGCCCTAACTGGAGAGAGGAAATGTGAACCAAATGCTGAGTTTGTTAGTAAAGCATAAGCTAAAAAAATATATATATAGGCCAGACGGTTCTTATCAGAGGAAAGTCAGTATTCCTCAATATTCTTTATTTTTGTTTGTCACAGTTATCAGTTTCTATGTGCAGTTAAAACAGAGAAAATTTAATTAAGTGCAGATTTATTTAACAAGGATGTTATTTTTTTTAATGAAACGCACTCCCACTTCAATTTCCCTTGTGCCAAGAGATGTATTTATTGAAAAAGTTTAAGATGGCAGAAAATAATTATTTTTTAAACATTGAAACATCATTAAAATGGGTATAAAAAGCACCACAGTTGCTCAGAAGTTGATAAGACATTTTATGAAATAACAATAAAAATCCCAAACCCACTTTGCAAGGGCAAGAGAACCACTGTTAAACACTTCTCATGAGGCACTGCAAGTGACAGTCTGGGAACAGGGCAGAATTGTGCTGCTTAGAGCAGAAGTCTGAAAAAGACCACGTATCTGGAGGTTCCAAAGACTATTGCACAAGATGGAAGGATCATTCAATTTCCATACCCCTGAGGCACACACAGCCTGTTTTTTTTTTACCCAGGGCAAACTATACTGTGATATTGTAAAACTGGAAAAATCCCAGCGTTCCTCCCTTCCTCCTGCCCATTCCTGTTTGTCCATGTGCTGAAGAGAAAATCTTCACCTCTTTAGAGTATTTGAGCTGATCAAAAACTCAACATTAGGAACTTGTGTGCATTTCTAGCAGACAGCTCACAGAACTGAAACCTCCTCCCAAGGTAACACCCTGCACTGGAACTCAGCGGAGCAGGATGAAGTTCTGAAATGCGACATTGACTCAGCATGGTCCCAGTTGAGTGTCATTTGCAAAATCAAATCTTGGTTTTGCAGAGGAGATCCAGTTTACAGGAAAGCGCTTCCTCCAGCTACAGTATCCTGCCAACACTATATGGAGCATTCACACAACTTTTCTAAACAAATGTGAAGAAAAATATGTCAGGAGGTAATTCCCTTGAAATTGCTTCTCTTACACAAATTTCACATAAAATTCATATAAACGGTTGTTTGAGCAGTCATTCTTAGAAGCCTGAAAGCAATTTCCTTTAAAGGTTTGAAAATTTAAATCCTGGCTTTCTTATAGATATTGGGAAGCCCCTCAGTAACACCAGTGGAACCCAGCTTTCCTCTTCAGTCCAGACTGGAGAGCTGATACTACTGATACACAATACAATGAAAGTGTGACAGAGCCAAGGCCCTGCTTACAGCAAATACTGTCTTAGTAAATGAAAATAAACCCAAAGACATCTAAATGTGGAACATCTGACATGATTCTGCAAGAAAAAATAATGCGGAACACAGCATCTACATTAACTCTGTGAAGAAAACCCTGACTACTTTTTGTTACCCATTGTACAAAATACAGCCACTGCAAGCAGAACTTCTATTCACCCAAATGTTCTCAGGAGTTAATGCAGATTCCAGCTGACAAAAGACAAGGGAATGGTTAAACTAGATTAGTTCAGGTTTTAGTCCTGATGTTAGAAAACAAGTTTAATTACTTCACTGCTCTGGAAAAAATCTGGAGATAACACTTATGTCATTTATTGTTTCAAGAGAAAACATTAAATCTCAGGAAAATTTCCTTTAAGGTCCCAGAAACACTGATCCGAGCCTGCAAGGAATCACTGGGTGTCCCACTGCTAGTTTTGTAATGCTTTTGGATTTACAACTCAAGTACAGCTGGAGTTATACAGGGAATGACCACCTGCTGCCTTGATTTTGCATGCAGACTTTACTTCTTTATTTTGGATTTGCTGTGAGACAAGCTGGGCTATATTTCCACTGCTAAGGATATTCCAAACGTTGACATCTTCCAAAAGCATTTCATCCCCTTAGGAAGATATGCCCTAATTAAAATGAGACAAGACAACCTCTTCTGTGATCTTCTCTATCAAATGTCTCTAAGTTTGGAGAGAAAAAGTATTCCAGAAGAAGTGATTTAACTATTTTCAGAGGTCTCTTATTAAGTAGTACAGAAAGCTAAGTTTTGTATCAAAATATTTTCTGTGAAGTCACTGATTTTGCTGAAAATACAGTTGAGTGAGCCACAGATTTCTTAACTAAAACTTGACGAAACATACAACTAACGTAATTCTCACAGAGTGAAAGCACTTTGGAGCATCTACTTTCTCCTACTGTATGTTTGCAACTGCCCTGCACTGCAGGACTTCCTCCATCTCAGCTGGATCCTCAGTCATTAGTCATCACAATAAAGGAAACGAGACAACAACATCATGTAGGTATTCAGAACACACAGCACAGTATCAAGGGAAATGAAGCTACACAAAGAAGAAACAAAACTTGTTTAAAAATTTTCTAGAAAATACCTATTGCCTATTTCTCCTATAAAAACATCCTGATTCACATTCCAGCTGTTCCTAGATAATTAAGGATGCCAGGGTAAGCAGCCCTCAGTATATTTGGGGAGTGACATTACCCAGTGCTTCTAGTGAGATTGCTGGTATGCCTGCACTGTGGCCCCCAGGAAGGGCTGGGGGGAAGCATTTGTGCACCACTCCAAAGCAGTGGGAGCCAGTGTGCTGTGTAGGTCCCATAGAGCATCTGTCAAAGTGTTCAGGCGACAACTTCTGCACTTTATCATTGTTCATCAACTCAAACTGCCACCACTGCAGTTAAGAGTTCAAGATACAAATAATAAAATCACTATAAATGAAAAAAAAACCCATCCCAACTTTACTGAACAGGATTATTTATGTATCTTGCAACTATACAGGGATAGGCTGTCCAGACTCAAAACAATTCTTTAGTTCTATGACCTACAATCACTAGCGCAGAGGTAAAGCCTGAAAATTGCTGTATGTAGTGACTTTGCCTTCCAGAGCATGCATGGGCTCTGCATGTGTACACTCGAGGAGCTTGCAGTTATTAACACCAAAATCTATTCCCCAAGGGTAGCAGTTGCAGAAAACAGCAATGGCAAGAATACCCTGGCTTGGCTGATGCATTTCTTTTTCTTTTTTTTTTTTTCCCCTCATTTACAACTTTTTATTCTGTTTTTAGAACCTGACAGGAAATAGAACTATCCAGACACACAAGTAGGCAGATGGTGCTGGTCTGGCAATAGAGATGGAAACAGAATAAATTTGGTGTTCACAGAGATTTGCCACTCTGGTAAAACATATCCCAGCTTCAGGAGCAGGTGAACAGAACACAGCTCAGCTATAAAGTAGAACAAGTTCTCCTATACCATTCCAGCAGAATATCATGGACGTGAACACAAACCTAAGAGATCTGTCTTAAGAGATAGTGACTTTATAGAACTTTGAAAAACAAAATACAGTGCAGAATTGCACCACCCTTAGTGCTAAACACTAGGTACTAAAAAATTCTTCCTTTACCATACACTGAGAATTCAGCACATGCTGAGTCATTTTATTAGACATCTTTCTTTGATCATTTAAAAGAAGTATCATCAATCTTTAAAACAAGACAACCAGATGTTTCTTTTTAATAGACCTTCAAAACTTGTGTGCTTTTTGCACTGTATTTATTATGGATCAAACCCAGAAATTTTTAAATTATTTTAACTTTTTGTTTATTAGCTTTGGCAATACTCAGCTGTTTAAAAAAGACCCCAAAAAACTCTTCCAAAAATCACCCATTATGAACAAGGACATTCGCATCTGTGCTACTTTTCAGACTGCTAAAGTGTTTCTATTTCCAAAATAAGTAGCTGGATGAGATACCTGATAAAACTCACAGTATCCCATTCTTACTATGGTCACATCTTCCCTCCAAATTGGTTTTCTATGTTGCCAACTCCACAGAAGCTCAAAGAGTATGTAATATGTCAACTCAGGGCAGTTGCAAAAAAACCCTTTTTCTGTCAATGGATTTATGACTGATTAGAGAGAAACAGCTAAAATGTCTCTAATCAAATGCTCAAAAGCAGGAGAGTGGCAAATATCTGAGTATTGCTCCTATTTCTGCAGAATAAGGTCAAGGGAAAGGTTATTTAATTTACATTTATGCCCAGATTCTCAGCCAGACCATTCTGTATCCTACATGTTACTAATTCTTCTCTTATTCCCACTATGCTCTGTTATTTGGATGCTGCTTTATTTGTTAAAAAAAAAAAAAGTGCCATCATTCCCTTTTATTCCTTTCTTTCATTTTCTTCACCATCAAGTGTTCAGAAAGTCAGCCCTAACACTTTGCTGGACACCAGCAAATACACATGTTCCTCATTCACAAGGAGACAGCTTCTCCCCATTTTCCTTGGCTATCACCAATGAACAATGTATAATCTGTTCTGTCTCCTGAAATCTCCCATCTCCTATCAGGAAAAGCTACGATTCACACCAAAAATACTGCACATATTTCCCGGAAAACAGGTATTTACAGCTAGCCTGAGAGACCCATGCATTCAGTTTTACTTCCTACTAATTGGCACTCCAGCCTCTCCTACCACTACAAACAGAATTTTGCCTGGTTAGCCATCTTCATTGTGTGCTCTCTCTGGCTGCAGGCTCCATCACTGGCGTACTTCCTGCCTATCTGTTGCCTAATTAAGTTTGCTTTGTAGTAATCCCTGCTGTCTGCTGTTTTCCTGGCTCATGAACTGGCTAACCTGACTGTCAGCCAAATCTCTTCCAACTGGGCCTTGCTCACAGATTGGTTCTGTGATCCTTCTGTTTTCGAGGCTGACTTACCCAAGGGATCACAGTGGAAATCTCTGTCACACCTTTCACTTGCTGCCAGCGGAAACTCTTTAAAAAAGACTCTTGTTTCTGCAAAGGGCACCTCTTCTCATTTTAAGAAGCTTAAAAAAATAATTAGTACCAGGAATATTCTGAAACAATCACACTCAGTTAGAAGATGAGCAAGTTTTAGAATGGGGTGGGATGAAAAAGGCATGAGAAATGAGGTGTTTAAGAGAACTTAAACTGGACAAAAAGACACTAAGACATACTCTAGGTAGTGAGCACTGTACACAAGTTTTATTGAATGTGCTGGAAGAAAATGCCAATTGGGTAATTTCAAGGCAGTATATAAGTTACCCCTTCTTGTCTATCAAATGCTTGGAGAGGAAAGTCTTGTGCCATTTCTCAGATATAAGAGAGCATCAAAAATCTCTCTTCAACACCATCGCAGGAATAATTGCAGAAAATTCTACAGCTTTTGTTAGGCTAAAGCCCAACCAGCCAATTATATGTTCTGAAGTCTCACGATAACAATTTCTTTTTCTTGTCCTGGGCAGGACACTAGAGAGTTTATCTTCCTGCAGGAATTATTAGTATTCTTTCTGACTTCAAGGTGAAGTGGCTGACAGGAAAAAATTTTAAGAATATTTACAATTCTTCTCCTATGAGAATAAATGAATAAACAATATAATAATAAGTGAATAAATTAATAAACAACAGAAATTGAAAGGTTGATGCTAGTCCTATTCTAAGGAGTTATGTGGCAAGTAAAACATCACTCATCAAAGCCTCCATTCTATGGCCAAGAAAGACAATTTTTATAAAAAAAGAAATGTGGATACATGTTTTTATTCTCCAGTACTTAGGAAGCTGAGGGCGTCTGTACTAGGAAACTCTTGCTGAACTCCCAATTTTGTCCATATGGATCAAATCTGCAGCACAACTTATCACTTTTGGTCTTGGAGAAAGTGCCAGAGATATAAAGTTAGAACAGCAGGTCGGTTGTGGCATAGCTCCAAAGAGAGACAGACAAGGCTGGTCTGGTTCTGTCTTCCCATCTGCCTACACACCTAAAAGGAAATCAGTGGGAGTGATGGCGCTGCCTTCAAGGGGAACAGCACGTTCCTCGTGCAGGTTACCAGTGGTAGCCATGGCAGCTTGTACAAACAAGAAATGATACAGCTCCTATTACCAGGGCAACATGCCTGCACCCTCAGCTCACAGTGCCAGCAACAGAGCAGAGAATCACAAAGTATCTTTAGAAGAAGAGGACTTATCACAGCACAAGGCAGAGCGATCCAACTCTGTGCCATCTCAGCATGGGAATTTCAGGAGTCATCTCAGCTTAAATCCATACCAGTAGCACCTCACTTCTGAGAAGCTCAATTTGAGAAAACTAGAAACTTCAGGCCAGAAAGGAGAAACAAAAAGGACATTCACTTGGTACAGTGAGACTACACAACTTTTTCTTAAACTAAGACCATTCGCAGCATTGTAGGATGCAACAAGGAGCTTTTTAAATGCTCCTTTTGCTTCCAAAATAGTGTAAAGACTTTAAAATTCTGGGTTAAAGCTCACATGAAACACAATTACTTGAACAGTGACAAATAGTTCTTCACTGGGCTTTTCCAAGCCATCTGGACGTGCTCTATGGAGCACAGTTTGAGGGCCTGTGTTCTAGTTCATTTCAAAGGTTCCCACTGCAATTACAAAATGTAGGCAGATTGAGAAACAGTTTCAGGTCACAGAGTCACCTCACCCACCCTGGTGACACAGAAATGCTATGGATCCTGGTTAGTTTTGAAAGCTGTGGAAATCTTCTTGACAGGATACATTTGCTAGAATACATTTAGCCTCACTGAGTACACATGTCCTCTCAGACAAAACTGCAAAACAAATCAGAGACAGGATTTGCTACCAGAGCCTCCTTGGTTACCTTGTATAAACACAGTTGTTCACCATTACTGAATTCTATGATAAGATGGGGGCCTATCCCCTCAAGATGTCTTCCCAAAGAGATGATGTAAGACTGTACATATGAACAGGTTTAGTCTTGATACTCATTGCATAAGGAACCCTTTCAAATGCAATGAGATCGGTTTTATTTATGCTGTTTTAGTATATGGTGTGGTTCTCATTAGAGAGCTAAGCTCAGTGTACTTAGGCTGGGTCAGGAGGATATGTACAATAATTGTTTAATGCTACATTTGGCAAGGTTTGTTTTATTACTTGAGAAAAAAAAACCTTGGCAGTTGTTAAAAAAAGCAGCTGGCACATAAGTTGTTTGACTTAACTATTACCTCATTTTCTTCCAAAATATTGCCAAAACTTCTTAAAGACAGCGAACAGATGGTCAACATTTTTCAATGTTATAGATAATCCTCTTCCCAAACCAAATGATGGCATTTTATACGTTTAACCAGAAGGGAATTTGAACAAGAATTAGACATTATTTACAGATATTCCATCTTTACAAAAATAACTAGATAACAACCCCAGTACTACTTGTACCTATATCTGTGGTTGGTGCATTTAGCACTGCTCACACCTTGGCATTGTCAGTTTGAAAGAAATGGCAGTATCTCAGTCTGCTTTGATTTTAACTGGTCAACCTGCAGGCCATGGGTATCAAGATGGCAGCACTATGTCCCACAGTGCTTGTCAAGCCAGGGAGTAGGAAGCGCATAGAAAGAGAGAGAAGTTTGAACCAACAGAATTAAAGAATTTTGTCACCAGGAAATATGTTTGTGTAAAGCATTTCTGAAAAAAAAAAATTCATTTTGTTGAGTCAACACTTCCAAAGAAACTGTGTTTCATCAGGAAATCCCTAATTGTTTCAAATAGAGTGATTAACCAGCCAAAGCAGAATTCAACAAACCTTATTAAAAATACAATTTATAATTATTACAATTTCATAGCAAAGAAATGTCAATCTTCAACTAATTATCACAAGAGAGACACTTTGTACACCCAGTATTAAGTTGAGGGGATTAGTTCCAGACAAAAGTTAATCTAAGATCTCTTGCCAATGCGACATTAGTTTATGCTAGATAACAATTAGATTAATCATCCAAAGTTCTGACCTCAGGTTATGCTGTTCACTGCATGGACGCTGGGGATCTGTCTATCTTTTCTTGCTTGTTTGATCTGAAGTAATTGTATCAAAAACTCTTTGATTGCCCAGAGATAATTTACAGAACATTTACTGTCATCATTTTAACTTCAGAAAAACCATGGAGAATTGCATGTATCTCTGGGTACACTAACCTTTCATTCAGATTGCAACCACATTTGTGAACAAATCTCTCAGTCAGTTTCTCCTACTCACGATGCTTTGCTTCACCCTGCAGTGTAGTCTTGGAGTAGACAAATAGGATCTAACTTGAGTGGGACCAGGTCAGGGGGTTCCCTGCCATACTTGATGCACTTCAGTGGTCCTTTACTTTATTGGACCAGACTCAATTCAGTGTTCACCATGTCCCCAGAACCAACTGGCTCATTCTACAGATACACCCTCTTCCAACCTCATCAGTTGCTAGAAAGTCTCTGTGGAGAATTTTCTGAGACAGGAAAGTGGTTCTATAATGCCATTAATAGTTTTCTAATCGATCATATCATGACATTTTAACAGGATTTAAAGAACACATTAAAAAAATATATATTATTTGTCATGATTACATATGACAGGAAAAAAGATATAATTAGCAACATAAAGTTTCCTCAATTTATAGCACTTGTAAGCTGTAAAAGCTGCCTGGGACACAGTCTCTCCTGAGTAATTTGTGAAGCCCTGGAAACAATTTTTCAATTTTTTTTTCTTAATTTCTTTTTTGGTGGGGGAGAATGAAAAAAACCCAAGAGATTAGCTCCATCACATGTTGAGCAAAGTTTAAAATAAACTCTAATATTGTTATAAATTCCAAGATAACTGAACATGCATCAGGAGAAGGTATACATGCAACAAAGACTGTGTCTGCTAGTTTATCTATCTTTGTGAGTGTTTGAAAGTTGATGATATATAAAAACAAAAAAGCCAACATAATTATAAACAAATGCAAAATGAGCTGCAAAATGAAATGGTGCAGGCTGCTGACTATTCAGTGCTTCTTGATACTCTGCAAGTATGGAAAACGCCTCATGTTCCCTGCTGACTTTTCTGCAGCACATTTCTTAGCAAGACAGACATCAATACAGCATGAACCTTTTAAAGGACATTATCCCTGCCCACAAACTGTGGGCAGTGAGCAAGTGGAACGAAAAACACTCTTTAAAACACAATAATTTCTTCTGACAGTCCCAGAAATGCCCTAGCTGTAGATCACTCACCTGCACTGAAACAGAACATATCAGAAATCCAGGCTTGCACTAGACAGGGACTTGTATGAAAATTTACATTCCCCTCCTCATATAACTTATAATTTAATATGGTTGTTTTTCTTTCATCTTTCCTCTTGTGCTTCATAATTTAATACAAAGAACGTTTTCTACCCATAAATTGTTGCTCCTAAAGATGACTGCATGTAATCTTGTAGGCAAAAGTGGATTCAGAGTAAATTTTTATTCAGACTGTCTCCCAAAAAGATTGCAAGAACCAGGATTCATTCAGGTACTATCACAGCAGAATTCCCTTTAAAATTGCCTCAGTTGGATAACTGGCATGTCAGCTGGCCAGAAAAATGGCAGTAGGCACACAGATTTAGAAGTCCCCCACACTCACCTAGAGACTCCAGCTAGGCAGGGGCTTGTGTAATCTCTGGGATGCTCCCTGGCATTTTCATTGCACAGCATTACATTAGCTTTCATATCAAAGTCAGTACGAGTTCTAACAATGCAGTTTAGGGGAATGGAACAACCAGACCCAAAACTCTTAGTTTTAAAATCAGTTTCCTGGACTTCACTTGTTATTACATTTGCTGTTACACTATTATATGATGTGTAAATATCTTCTTGTGCACTTAAGTAATAAGAGCCACACATTCAGTTTAACTTTTTAATTTGACCTCTGAGAAAACTTCCATACAAGGTCCTAGCTGGGACCCTTCAGTAAAGGTAATACTTATCCACTAAGAAGTGGACTTCTGCACAAATGACTGGATTGCTACTCACAAATGCTTACAGGATAAAAACTGATAAGAGGGGAGAATGGCTGCAATGGCCCAGGAGTTTGACCACTGAATTACACAGGCTTTTCATTAATTTGTCATTAGATAAAAAAAACAATTCTGAATCACTGGCTAAGATGAACAATGCTTCGATAACAGATTTCTCCTTGTGCAGGCTTCACAGTAAATTCGATCCTATTCAGTTTCAATGCACAGCCTAAAATGGGTATAAGACAGCAATATGGCTTTTCAAATGTAATGCAAGCATTTGGAGAACAGAAAAGGAATTTTGTTCTTTTAGATGTGCCCTACCACTCTGCTAGGAGCGCTCCCTAAGGGGCTGCTAGACAAGCACTGTACCACCCTTACTTCAGAAAAGAATCTCAATTATTCCTCGAATTGCTGACTCACTTCATGGAGATTAGTATTCTAACAAGCTCAGTCTTACAAGACAGGGAGATTATACTGGTTTGTTGAGTTTTGGGGTAGTTTTTTTTGGTTGGTGTTTCTTTGTGGGTTTTGGTGTTTTTTTAATATATCCTGCACATACAGCAACAACCTACAGCAAAAAACAAGAACGTGGGCACACATGGATTACACATATCTACATCCTATTTCTAGAAATATCTCTCACTCATCAAGTAGTCCTAGGCAGTTTTGATGTTTTTATTGCCTAAATAAAATTTTTAAAGCTTGATCTGATCAGAAGTGCATTTAAGGACATTGTCTGTATTATTTTCATTAAGCTGTCAGCTTATTGTCATTTTTCTTCTGCTTTTTAGCTATTTCCTTCTTTTAAAAAGAAACCTTAGCTTTATTTTGATCTGGTAAATTGTGCAAAATTGACAGCTGAAACATTTTTTTAAACAAAATATGGATTCAGGGCATTGGCAAAGTCCTGCCTCCCTTTCTGAACTTAAAGACTTTGCAGCAGTGGAGAAGCAGCTAGGCAGGAAGCCAAGGAATTAGCCTCAGGCTGTACAGTGTCCTGCAAGAAACAAGCTGTGCTGTAGGATACATAATCACACCATCCACTTTCCCAGTTTAGCCAATCACCTCCTTATCCTCTGGCATGCCAGGCCTCCAGTAGCTGCCTGCAGATGTCCAAGAAGGTGTCAGGAGGGCTCAGTACACTTGATGGAAGTAGTGTTGTAAAAAGGAAAGATTACCACTTGTAGCAGACAGTTTACTCCATGGACAGGTCTCAGTAGGATGGAACACGTGTTTGAAGGACTGAAAATGCCCTACCCATACAGGTCACATAAGAAACAAGCTAAAAGCCAAACGAGTTCTCAGGTCAGCAATGAAAACAGCCTAAAATCTTTGTGACATCTTAACAAAAGAGATGCCAAGAGCTCAAACTGCAAGGTCAACAGTGTTGTGGCCAGTTCAAACAATCAAGTTGGACCCTGGGAATGTAAAGAGACAGAAGAATGATGCTCATTGCTGTCTAAAGGTCAAAGCATTTACAGGATATTGTGTTCCAGACCCAAACTAGGTCTGTCCCTTACTGTATCTAATCACAAAAGGTATTGAGCAATTCACTTTAGCTCATATTCTAGTGCATATTGAGAACTTCCTTGCAAAGTTCTTCTGCTTATCTGTTTAGACATGTTTTCCCTCTGCCACATGATGAATCAAAAGAATTTTTATATTTCCAGAGCAAACACATCATCAGTCATCAATTAAGCATTCACATTCAACTCTGTATGCAATTAGAAAAACATTTTCAAAACAATCATTTTTAAATAGCAACATTTTCCTAAATTTAGTCCTAGAAAGTAATGCTTTGCATATACATATACCGTGTCACTGAAACAGACAGGAAAAAAAACCAGGATTGCTAATATTTAAATAAGACTTAATTTTTTTTGTTTTTGCTCAGATGAGGAGTTTTCAATACGATTTTGGGTAAATAAGACAACTAGTATCATTTCCCTTCTCTTTAAGCCTTTCCAATTCCTCAAGTACCTACTATGTGCTCTTTCCTCCTTTCATCTCCAAAAAGCAAAATCTGTAAGATTCATTTCCATACATGTTAAAATACTCTGGAGCTTAAGATAAAACATTAAGTAGGTGGTGTCTGGACAAAAATTAACATTGCAATTGAAGGCAGAGTGAAGTCAGTTACTGCATTCCCCCAAGACAGGAGATAAGCAGCTGCATTAAGATAAGTTATAGTCTTTTCAAACAATCAAAAGAAATGAAAGATTTTTAAGGAAATCTTGCTCAAACATTTAGTTTCTTCAAACAAAGACTTCAGAGAGAGAGACTTTAGCTACACAAGCAACTTTCTCAAAGGGAATTGCTTAGATCCATTCTGAGTTATTATTCCTCCACAACCAAACACTCAAGTCAAAAACACTTCCACAAACAAACAGAAGTTATTACAGTAAGGCCTGGGCAAAAGCTGTACTGGAAGCCCACACTACTTTGATTTCCCTAATTTTAATTGTTGTAATCTACTTAAAAAACATCTGACTTCTTTTGAACTGGGGCTCAGATCCCATAAAGAAATAGGATTCTATTGAAGACTCATTACAAAGCAAGCCATTTGTAAATCTTTAGCGCAGCTTTTGAAATCTTGGCCAGGGACATTTGAAATGCATCTGGTTTTCATCATTTGTCATTTCATGAGGTCATTAGATTAAGAATTACACATATTAACATGGGGTTTATTTATTTATTTATTTCTAAAAGGATTGATAAGAGGCAAGGACAAGTTATATTAGTGTAAACAAACTTACTCGTGCACCCTTCTCTGGAAAACATTTGCATCCTGCACTGCAATCACGGCCCCCACATGGCCCACTGTAGGACTTCTTTCCACCCTAAAAAAAAAAAATAAAATTAACATTTGAATTTCATAACTATTTGTTAGTTGAAGATCTTCTTTAATTAAAATACTTGCTTTCAACACTTTTCACCTACATTACCTTTGTCGTGTGAATTTGCTGGGAAGTAATTGGGCAAAATACAATTACATTTTAACTTCTCCACAACTGGTTCATTTTCAGAATCACCAAATAAGGAGAAAAAGTTGAGTTAGAAATTCTTTGAGGACAAGTGAATTTACACAAGTTGGTGCCATTTTGCAAGGTACAGAGTGTTTCCTAGGGCTCTCAAACCCATAAAAGTAGATGATGTTTTGAGATACTCGGTACAGTATTAGACTAGGATCATAACTGGTAACTGCAATTTGTGCCTCAGCCATCCTGCATCAACAAGTATCTCTACATGAATAGGAACTATAAACACAAATTTAATTCTAGGACCCTTGCATGTTTCTAAGAAGCTGCATCTCTGAACCACAAGAACAAAAGCTACTGGATGAGAGAAAATGGCATTTTTAACTAAGAACATGTGCAAGGAAATGTGTAGGAAACCACCATGGGTTTGGATTTAAACTAAAAATATATTCCAAATTTGCTACACTAGCATTAGTTATTTCAAGAATAATTACAGTATTTATGTCTATCTGAAGTCTCTATATCACAATTCCTAGCTAATAGAGCACATGAAAGTTAACTACATGAGCTTGGTTTAGAGAGTTTGACCTCCTTCCACACTCAACAAGTTTGAAGGACTGGGCTGCCCAAAGCCCTGCAAGGCTACTGACAACACTGTAAATCCTGGAAAAAGGTGTCCCCTTTAGCACAGTTTTGTCACACACTATGAACACCCCTCTGTAAGGAAATTTTCACTGTCCACCATGCTCAGGTACAGTCCTTAGGGTCTGCAGTTCTGAAAGGAATAAACATTTAAGCTTCTCATACCAAGGTGACCAAACTAAATGTCAAAACAAGTTCAGACTGGAGCTGAACATTTCCTTACTAAAGGCATTCACAGGAAATATTTTAAAAGCCTTTAAAATTTCCTGACAGTGAGGAACATGAAAAATGAAAGACAATTCATGCAAGCTTCTCAACTTTTGAACTTCTTTGAATCAGCTTTCTCAGAGAAAGTAGCTAGTCTTAAATCACTTGATCATTTTTCTGCTGAAGGTAAATAAAAACCTCTCTATATGCTGATGTTTACACCGTTTTGCTAAATTAAAAACCTTTAGTTGTAGAATGAACAGATATTAACAAAAAGCTTTAAATCCAACCTCCCATACTTCCCTATCTAGAAAGGAGCATTATCTCTTGCTGTAAAATAGTTGTTAATGACCTTCAAACAATCCTAAGAGGCATCAAGTTTAAAAAAGCTGCTATGATACCACTCTGCAGACTTTTTGGCAGTTTTGTTCTGATGAGGCCCCATTAGATAGGGGGCTTTTATTCATTAAAATTGGCTTTTACTCATTAAAAAATTGAGCACAAGAGAGGCACCATAACAGGAAACAAACCACAGAAAATTCTGAATGTCAGCAGCAAGAAATAAAACACAGAATGAAGCAGAGGTAAAGAAAAAACCAAATAGCAAACAAAACAAAACCAATCAATCAGCCTATGAACTACCCAACAACAAAGAGAAGACAAACTCTCTCTAGAGGTTATATAATAGACTGTAAGAGCATCTCCAAACTTTCTTCCCAGACAAGGAACGATCACCATGAACTTGAGTCTGCAATGCGAAACACCGAGGGCTCCCTACACAAAAACCGGTCCCCATCTTAATGGACACCCTGCTGAGAGGTCATTTCTTTGTCAACTCGTTTGCAGAGCAAAGAGCACCGAGACACAGATTTTGCCATGCTTATATGCACATTTCACAGTGGAAATCTGGACCCACTGCTAGGCAATGTGTATATCTATTCCTGACATTTAACCATACATTTAAACTCTTCACACACAGCTTTATGCCTCCAGGTAGTCAGATTATGCTTTCCCAGACACTTATTCAGCCTTAAATTCTTCAGAGATTTCAACTTCCAATCAACTTTTTCTCCAGATATTCCTTTTTCCAGCAGTCATTTGTACAAGCCTTTGGGGCCCATGGTTGTGTCCATTCAGCTGTCTCCTATGAGTGAGCACCTGCAAAGAGGCTTCCTTTCACCACAGCTCTGGATCCCTGCAACAGAGTCAGCATCTTAGAGCACTAATCTGCCTCTGGTGGCAGTCAGGTCTTTCACAGTGGCAAAGGCTGGACAAAAATCCATGGTTCCTTCCATCCCCCTGGCTCCTGCTGCTCCCATTAGCGATGGGGTTCATAAATATGGTGGCAGTCAAAATTCCACCAAAGTCAAAAGAAATATTTGTCTTTAATTTATTGGAAGCTGGATAAAACTCTCACTGAGCTTTGTTAAAAACTGAAAATATGTCCATATTTTGTGTAAAACTGTGTTCACCATGTACTTCTATGTTTCTTTTTCACAGCATGAAGAATCATTTTGCTCACTTGTGAATGAAGGCATTTGGAAAGGAAGTAAAGCAAAGCCAGTTGGCTCCAAACCAGGTGTCCATGTCCTGAGTATTTTATTTAGGGGAAGTAGCTGACATCAGACACTCCATGACTACTTAAATAGCAAACAGACACGTGCATAATATTTGTGAACATAACGCTAAAGGCTGCATGTAAGATTCCTGACAACACTGTTCTATTCTGCAAAGGTTTAATACATTTTTCTATTCACATATATGAATGCAAGGTCATTCAAACATCTAGAGATTGCAACCTGACCATGTAAACATGAGCCTGTCATACTTGTTCTGTGAATGTATTCAGGGAAGAGATGTTTTCCTACTGCTCTATGTTTTACATTGATGAATATGCTCTTCAGAAACAATAAAAATTTAAAAAATAAGGTTGTTACTTATAGTGGTAAACATGACCATTATAACAGAAATTAATGAAACTATTTTCATTTCAGTGTATGGAAGCAGACCAAGATCTTGAAAAAACAAGAAACAAAATAGCATCACTGTTACAAATGTACATACTCAAAGATTTAAATAGCTGTAATATAAACTGAGTAACATACATACTGTTTTTAACTGAGTTATTTCAGGCTTACATAGGAATCACTACCATGATTTCAATATGGAAAAAAACCCTTTTATTTAAGAAGTATTGATACGAGTGAGAAACTATTATTAAAAGATATTCAAAACCAAGAGTCATTCTAAGGACAATTTTCCTCTCCTGCCCCTGGTGTACCTCTATCAAGCATTTATGCACAGTTGATTCATTAAGAAGTAGTGGCATTTGAATCTTTCCATTGACTTCAGCTTGTTCTGGACTGCAGCCAAAGACAGTAAAGAGACCTGACAGCTCTGATGCCACACGAGGTGTCCCAGAATGTTCATTCCAGCTTCTCTAGAGCAATACACAAGGCAACACAATAAATGTACATGACCTGGAAAGACTTGCCTGCAAATCTAAAAATTGTTCCTGCAGTACTGGTAGGAAGCACAGCTCAGATGCAAGAGCTGGGGCTGAATTTTTCATCAAAAGTTCTGCTCTGTTTCAAAGGATCAGCTGCAAAAGACATAAAAATCTCGTCTGAAGACAATGACTTCAATCATACAAGAAAATGAAGCCAGAGGAACAGGCTGAGGGCGTGTTTGGGGGAAACACCACAGAAAGGTCAAAAACATCATCCTTTCAAGGGGAAGTTAAAGTAGCAGTGGTGGAAATGGGCAAAGAATTGGAGAATTTTAGTAAAGAATGTATTCCAATGAATGGCAGCACACAAATTTGGAGTATGTAAAGTACCCCAAAAAAACCAGCATAGTCGTGACAAAAGAGGAAAATAGAATTATGAGGAAATAAAAGTTGACAATTATAAAACAGAAAGTGAAAGAATCTCTAACTTGCATAAGACATATGACAGGGAAGAAGTTTTTTTTCCCAACACTTATCTCCAGTAACTTTCCAGCTCAGGTTAAGGACTGCTCCACTATAGCAGTACAAAACCATAACAAGAAACTTCATAATTAAAAGCTGGAAAGGAAGTATAATGAAAAGTTCTGGAATCTTCAAATAAACAATTTTTATATAATTCAGGATCATATTACCTGCTGATGACTAATAAGGAAATTACATTCATAGTACTTCAGATACCCTTGCAAAATTCCACTGCAAAAAAATTAGTGGTACCTAATCTCTGTTCACTTCATGAGCTGCTGTGATAACCTCACTCATTTGAGCCTTCATGGCTTTTAGGAGTTTAGTTCAATAATGAAGACTTCGGTAGTGACATAATGGCCATCCATACATTCACCAGAAATGCCAGAAAAGTGAACAAATTGTATTTTTTATTAAAACAGTGTTCTCAATACCCCGCTGCTGCTCAGCAGCACTTTATGTGGCCATCAGCAACTGAGAAGGTACAGAAAAAGACTTCTGGCAAGAATACATAAACCAACAACAGGGGTGACTGTCAGGGGCAGAACACTGGTTTGTCCTATACTAACTAGTCAGAGGAAAGGACAACCTGACACAAAAGCAACTGTGTATAAGCTTCCATAAATATTTGTGGAATTGAAGTTTTTAAGCAGAGGGCAACATCCTTCCAGTTACATTATCAAGTCACTCATTAAAAACTCTGATATCCCATGCTTAATGTTGAGGTTTTAGGAGTTTTCCTTTCGTTTTTTGGGTATTTTTTTTTTTTCTCTCAAGGAACTTTTCCCATATGGCTTTCTAGGAGCCAATATTGACTGGATACTCAAGAGAGACAAAAGACCTGGCCGCAGCTCGGGTGATGAATCCAGTTGGCTTCTCTGTCTTTCCTGGGGTTTTCTCATGTAGGGCAGAGATGCCATGAGATTCTGGGGAAAACAGGTTGGGTGGAGCCCTTAGCTCTCTTGTGCTCTCGGCATTCAGAGGGGAAAGAAGCTGTGGTGGCTGTGAGGAGAATTCATCACCACTGCGAGGTTCTGCCTTCTGCTGCCTTCCTTCTACCGTGAGTGGAGCTCTGCTTGCTGGAGTGGTCATTTCATTGGGACCCTATTTAACACCCTACCTCACTAAAAGAGGGACTTCTCACCATCTGCTCCAGTACCTCAGGGAAAACCCCGGGATCCCAAGCCCACCTTTCCCTGCCATGCTGGGAGCCGCGCCGCCACTGCCCTGCCCCCATCACTTCTTTCCCACCGCTCTGGGCCTTCGCTACACTGCAGCTCTGCACCCCCTGCCTGCCCAGAGATCCCAGAGTTCCCACCTGCCGCTCCGGAGTTTGATCCATCTCATCTGCCCCCCGGGATTTGTGCTCGTCCCTGCTGTTCCTGAGGGTCCGGCCGGACCCCAGGATCAGCTGCCCAGGGAGGTTTGTGAAGCCTTTCTTCCATCCCTTCCCGGATCCCAGGCGGCCATCACTGCGTGCTCCCCGAGCTCGCTCCGGAGCGCCCCCTGCAGCCGCGGGGGAACCATCGCACCTGCCCTGCTCACCGGGAGCCACCAGCGCCCCTGCCGGCTGTGACTGGAACTGCACCAGAGGGGAAAGGGCCTGACAGCCGAGAGAGGCTGCACTGGGTTTGTGGTTCTGTCTGGTTGTCATTGCCACAGTTGTTGTTGTTTGTTTGCTTTGTCATACATATATATATATAATAGTAAAGAACTGTTATTCCTATTCCTCATATCTTTGCCTGAAAGCCCCTTAATCTCAAAATGATAATAATTCGGAGGGAAGGGGGTTACATCTTCCATTCCACAGGAGGCTACTGCCTTCCTTAGCAATCACCTGTCTTTCAGACCAGGACACTTAATTACCAGAGGACTACCGTTGTGAAAATGAAAATGGGTGATTTAACAACTGGGTTTACTTTTAAAAATGTTCCTGTAGCAAGAAATTATTGCTGCTGGAGCCTGTCACCAATAATGGAAATTAGACCCAGATGGGCTGGGCATCTCTGTATTACACAAAAACAATTAGCTATGCCAGTATCCCAAACTAATGGTTGCAGCCACGGTATTTGTCTGTTCAGATTATTAATATACTTATCCCAGATTAAATTTCCAAAATAGATGGCACACATCAGCTGCAGACAGGGTGGAATCTGCCAAGAACCACTCTCATGAGCAGCAAAAGTTAGCAAAGTATTATGGCCCACAGATATAAAGTTTACCCATGTTTTCCAGTTCACTTACAATATCTGCATCAAGGTCACTCCTTCCTTTTGGGGTGGGACAGATAAACAACTCAGCAACTCATTTGCTCTCACCTAAGCTTTCATCCTATTTTTTAAATAGACAACATACATCACAAGTTACAGAAGGGCCAAAAGCCCAAACAGCTGAAAGTCTATACAATTACAGAGTATCTAAATAAAAACTTACGCAGTCATCTCCTGGAACTGTCAGAAGACTACCTGTTATAGTACCAGCATGATTAACTCTTTAACCTCTGTCTCTGTAGAGGTTCTATTCCCTTGCACTTTGTGATACTGAAAATAAGAGCTGCCTTGTCGGTGGATACATCCTCCCTTATTTCCCTGGAGGTTTTGTTATTGACTGAAGCAAGAGCAGAGTAAAGCCACTGCAAATAGCACAGTGAGACATCCCACTGTGTTTTAAGTCCTCTAGTAGAGATTTACCACATCAATTCTGGAAAGTGCACTGTTCTTGGTTAATTAAATCACAAAAGAAACCAGGAGGCACCTTGTGCCCCACCCACAAAATACTTCAAAGAGTAGAATCACTGAGAAATTGCTCTCCTTTAGGGGAAGAAGATGTCTGCTACTATGTTTGGTTTGGACCCTGCACAATGGGTTCTTGTTAACTAACTTTTGAGGACTATAGTAGTAAACATAATTAATAAAAAAAAGTGTGTGTTTTTTAAAGCAAACCTCTTTGGAGCTGTTCCTCTATCCTCTATGCTATTTCTAGTGTACTGTTTCTATCTTCAGGGAGTGGGCTAAGCAAGTCACATGTCCCAGGAGTTACAACTGTCTACTCCTGCCTGTCAGCTACTTTGCACTCTTGATTGGTTATTTATCCTTTATGAGAAATGTAGAATACCACCAGGACATCAGTACCATTTACAAACACCCTGTGCTAGTGTAAATGTCAGTGATAAATCAGTTCCTCTATGTTAAAAATGAAAAATAATGAATTATTCATATAGTACATCCTTAAAATTGTATATACATCTGTGTGCACCTTCAACAAAGCAAACAAATTAAAAGTAATGAGTAAAATTCAGACATGTTGTTCGTTTGTAGCCCTAGAACTCTGCAAAAGAAAAGTTGCATAAAAGGCCCATCCAAGCAGCAAATGCAGTCTAAATGCCCTTTGAAGAATAAAGGCTTCTCATTTAGTCCCTAACAGATGATAAATCAGTTGGCAATTAAGAATTTTCCAACATTATAAAAATATCAGCATTACAAAGAGTAAGCAACAGGTGGAAAACCTTTAAAGTAAATTATGTTAAAAAACCAAGGGTATGCATTTGAGATACTATATCATCATGCAAGCAGGCTTACATAACTAACTGGATTTACTAAAGTAATTCCCTTTTCTAGCCATAGTGGTAGAGAGTGAAGTGACTTTGATGAGCCCTCCTATCATACTGATGAAAATAACCATATGTTTCTAAACACAGCTTATCTACAAACACATTTATCTCAACGTTCTCTACAAACACAGTGGTGGTCCTGCAAAGTATTTTTCAAACAAACCATCTCTGGGAGGAGACAGGGAGGGCAAAACCTTTATCTACTGGAAAGACTACATTTCATACATTTTTTTCATTCCATATGGAACAAAGGTTAGGAAAAAAGAAAACCTGAAAAATTAGTCTTTTCAGGATAAAATTAAATGAGTGTTTCTGACATTGGAAAAAGATCTGGTCACACCTTTCACACTCTGCTGCAAGGCCCAGGAGCTTGGGTTTCAGCAACATGTGAACCCAAAAGCCTGCAGGCTCTGGCTGCTGAGGGGAAAAAAAAAAAAAAAAAAACCCAGTAAGAGATCAGGCAGGTTTTCTACAGAAAACCTTACTTCCCAGCATTCATCGACACCAACAGCTTCTTTCTGGCCTTTCAAGTTTTACCCCCAGCAGTATTCCCAATGAAAGTCGCTTTTTCAAACCCATGGGTTCCAATATCTATCTGTCAGTTGGAAGCAAGCAAAAGCAAGTAACGTCCCAAAATGCAGATACAAAGTGCAGGGGTGAAGGGGTGCAAGGAAGAGACAGAACAGCGTCAGATCAGGCAGAGAAGAATAACAAGGGGTTGGAGGACACAAGGCTGGGAATTCAAGACTTGTAGATGACAGAAACAAAACCCTTTCCAAGTTCTGCCCAACCTGTATAAACAGCTATAGCCAAGTCTGATTGCTCCCTGTTCTCCAGCTGAGTATGGCTGAGTTTGTTTGAGAGATGCAGGTCCTGCACATTCTCAGGAATCCCAGTCTCACATCACATTCACACAACAGCTCTGAGGGGATCTCATCCCAGGACCTGGAAATTCAAAGAGGGGACCAGGAACAATTCACAAAGGAACAATGAAAATGTGCATTTCTGCACTTCCTTCTGCTCTGTAGAGCAGCAATGACACAGCTCCTGGAAGAGGTTCCTGGATCTGTCTCTGAATCTGACTGGACATATGCAGAACAAACAGAGCACCACAGTCTGTAATTTTAGATGATCACTCAGAACTCTCAGGGTTCTGGTTTACCTGATGAATCCAAGATTTAAAATCAACTTGCAACTCTATTGCCACAGAATAATCACACTTCCATCATCCTTAGAGCACACAACATGCACAACTGGGTGCTGTATTTACTATTACAGCTGTTGGTTCAGATTGATTTTCTGGGCTGCCTTTCTCATTTCACTGAGGCTTTCAAGCAACCTGTCCTTTCATCCTAAAACAACCCTTTGTAGTAATTCAGCCAGTCAAGCCCTTCCCTGCAGGGCACAACTGCTTTGCTTAAGGATTCTCCTGCAGTCAGCCCATAGAGCACATTGAGTACATCACTATACAGTTAAGCCAGATGTAAATTAGCAACTGGAGAAGCCAAAAAAGGCTATGTTCCACACGTTGGAGAAGACCTTGGCTATCATGATAACTTTTCTTCCTAGTGACACTGATAAAAGAGAAGTGAGAAAATATAAACTGAGGTAAACCATAAAACGTCAAAGCAAATTTAAGTAGTTCCATTGTGTACCCATGTATTTAATTTACTGTAAGGCCTATTTAATTTCAAGTAACACTTCTGAGCAGAGCGGATGTCTATTCATCAACTGTGGATCTTGCAAACTTCTGCCAAGACAAAATGTACAATCTCCATTACGGATAATCTTACCTGTCTGGAGTGGGAAAAGACAAAAAGCCTTTATAACATTTATCTAGATTAAACAGATCAGAGGAGGTATAGCTTGATGCAGTATTTTGACAGGAGAAGAGTATGTTTGCTAAGGAATAGGTACTGATTAAATCTGAGACAAAGTGTGCCACAAACATTTCTCCCAGGAAACCAAAAAAGGACTAAACATAGAAGCAGCAGAATAAATACATAATTTTCTTTACAAATATCCTATTTTTTTGTAGTGTGTTTCCAGGCTACTAAGCAGAGTATGAACTTTAGAATGATACATTAGAAAACACAGAACCAAATGTCTCAGTTAGCTAGTACTGGATAAGGGAAGGAAACTATTCTTAGCAACAGCTAAAAACCCTTAAAAATTATCACCACTCCTCAAGCTGAAAATAATGTGAAGATTTATTAATCTTTTAATTTCCTTTTTTCCTTCTATGTAAGTAACACTTTTTAAAGATTTTTTGTTTCACATACCATTTTATATGTTGGGGGGATGGAAAACAAGGCTTTTGTTTTCAGACTCTTCTACAGATAACAAAAGGCATACAGTGAGCATATACAACATCAACCTTCAGATGGTCTGGTTTATCACAAAACCTGACATGAAATTTGAAGAAATTTTTTTTCAGCCTTTATTAAACCATGCAAAGGAAAATCTGTCATCAGAAAAACTAAAGCTATCTACAAAATTAGATTGTGGAGTCTGATGCAATTTAGAACAGAAATGCCTACTTAATATAATCTTCAGAACTCTTTTTATGCCAAAGGCATAGATCTTTATCAATAGGTGTGTGTGCCCTTGCAAGCAACTGTTTAAAATTGTGACTTGTTAAAATTTTTAACCCTCTAATCCCCATTTACTTACTGGATGCAGCACTGTCCAACCTAAAGCCATACTGCCTGGAACTCTCATTTGGGAGATGACAAAAAGCAACTCAGGAGATAAAAGCAGCTAAAATGAAGTCTCAAGCAATTAACATAAAGAAATGGATAAGGCTAAACAGTTTTTTAATTCTGGAAGTCCAAGCACATATGTTTCAGAAGTGAATTTGTAAAACAATGAAGTCCGTCCTGTAAGAGTACATTAGTTCTGCTTATGGCATTACCTTGCTCTGTCTTCCCTGAAACCCACTAGAAATAATAATGAACAGATGTCACCTAAACAGAGAAACCAATACAGTGGAGATAAAAATCACCAAATCTCGCTGAAATCAACATTTTATAACCTGTTTGTATAAAGCCTATCAAGTAGTCCCTCAAGACTGACTCCACTGTTATGCAGCTAGAATTGCTCAGACATGGAGGACCCAGAGGGTAAGGCTTTTCATGTATGAAAACTGCTACCATATTCAAAGAAAGTTTTACTAAAAAAAAAAACAAAACAAAAAAGAAAAAAAAATTACTGCTCAGAATGGACACTATCACAGTGGAAAACATACAACCAAAAAACTCATCTGAAGCTTTCAAAATGTCCTAAATTGTGCTTTCTTTGAGTCCATTTCTTAGCTGTAGCCATAGTGTGATAAGGGATGACCTACACTACACATACAGCACTTACCCAGGAGATTAAAAATTGCTGTACATGCAGCACAGAAAATACACTACTAGAAAATTCTTAGTAACTTAATATCCAACCTTGAACATTATCACTCAGAACAGCAAAGCCAACAATTCATGAAATGAAGATTAATGCTAAAATTTACGGTCTCATTGAGCAACATGCTAGCTAAGCACAGCTGTCCCTCCTGAGAAAAAAACACCCACGCTATTTCAAACAACTTTTTTCAAGGACTTTGCCAACTTAAGCAGCTTCTTTTTTTTTTGGCCACATGCATAGTAATAACATTACAAATGTAAGTAAAAACTCTAATGGAAGAACAAACAGTTCTTCTCTATACGAGATATTAATTTCTCCTATGTGTTTTTGTACAGCCTGTCTTACTTTATTTTCACTTGCACGCTTTTTAGTTCCAAGTTGTACTGTATTAAGAAAAGACTACTCAATTTTTTCCTTAATTGGTAAACTGGATTCTAACTTTTACACTGCTTCCTGTTGAAAAATACCATGGTTTGTGACATGAAACAACAGATGTTCTTAAAATAACAGACTCAGATATTTCCAACTGCTATCACTCTCAGGGAAATGCCAGGCAGAGAAAGGAACTGTTCTTATTGGCACTGGGCTCACCAGGGACCTGCCCTACAACGTGCTGAGCACTTTGAGATTCAATGAGATGACAGCACACTCAGCAAATCAAGGACTCTCTCAGAACCAACAGAAAATATGTCCAACACAGTACTGATGAAAAATCACTATTTTACCCAAGTGCCAAATGCACCTGTATCACCCATCCTGACAGCCTGCCATTCCCAGCACTGAACTGGAACTGGGCAGCACTGCCAGACTTGAGCAGACTCATTTGCAATGATGCTACCCACCTCTTTGCCCAGCAGGATGGTTTAATGGGTTTGTGCTGGTACCCTGTCTTCCAGCCCTGCCACCCCGTCTCTAAACTCCATCTCGTCCCAGCTGATGGGGAATGTGAAACAATTACTCTTGAGGGGAATCTCAGGGGTCAGTCTGAACCCAAGCAAAGTACCTGTGTGCCCTGGCTCAAAGCTGGCCATACCAGCCCAGCCTGTCCTCAGCCAGAATGAACATCCCAGCTCAAGTGAGGTGCATATTTGTGAGTACTGCTTTTGAAATCTCTGTACTGCTGAGGTACTGCTTGAGTGCTACATCCAGTTCTGGGCTCCACAGGCCAAGGAAGACAAGGAACTACCGGAGAAGGTCCAATGGAGGGCTATGAAGATTATGGAGCAGCTCTTATAGAAGGAAAAGCTGAGGGAGCGGGACCTGTTCAGGCTGGAGAGAAGATGGCAGAGAGCACACAAATGTGTTAAGGGTGGGTGTCAAGAGGATGGGACCAGACTCATTTCAGTGGTGTCCACAGCAAGACAAGGGACAGGGGGCACAAACTGAAACCCAGAGCTCCACCCCCTGAATAGGAGGGAAAGTTTCTTTAGTGTGAGGGTGACCAAGGGCTGGAACAGGCTGCCCAGAGAGGTCACCGAGTCTCCTTCTGTGGAGATGTCCAAAACCCACCTGGACAATGTGGTTCTGGGCAGCCAGCTCTGGCTGAACCTGCTGCAACAGGGGCTGGATTAGGGGAACTCCTGAGGTCCCTTCCAACCTCAAACATTCTGTGATTCTATGTAATCATCTTGTACCATCTCACAACTTAACTCTCGTTTGAATGACAATGTACCTTCTAGGATATCATCTAATCTTCCTTTGAATATCTAAGTGTGAAATTTCCACAACAGGACTAGATGCAAAGTGACTTAATTTTATGAAAACATTTATCATTTCCTGTACAGAAGATCAACAAAAATTGGTCCATTGCATCAAATTCCGCAAATTCAAGGAATGAGAATTTTTGAGAGAAAAATTATTCCATCTAAATTGTTAAAAGCAGTTGTATTATTAGACAGCATGCTGATAAGTATCAAGAAAAACTAGTAAATGTATGCATAGCTTTATAGAAAAAATCAGAATCATCTTGGCTTTTAACTGCATGGGCCATGAATTACCATGAAAAGTACCTCTTCCTTTTTCATCTAAGTAACTCCATACTAGATACTGCTGTCAATTTTAAATTCTACGTCTTAACAGGGCTTTACTTGATTTACTTGTATTTAAGCTTTCCAGCATGTAAATCCAACATCAGCCTCCCTGCATTACATATAATAGAAACTAGGAGTTAACAGCATTTCTGGTTAGCACCCTCCCTTTTTCAACCAAGGCTTACCTCAGAACTTTAATTTTACACCTTTTATTTCTTCATCTGGTTAATCAAACAGGTTCTTCGCTGGCCTTTAGTCCAACCAAGTCCACTCACAAATCACCTGCATTAATTTCCTGAGAAAGAGGCTGAGATTACCAGCAAATATCATTCAGGAAGAAAGACAAGCTGGTTCCATGGTAACATGAAAGTCAATGAGCCCACCTTGAAACCTGGGAACAATGGGCCCTTTCAGGACAGGGAGCAGAGGGGAGGGACCGTGTCTTATTGAGATGTTGGGTTCTTTCAGATTGTTTGCCAGTGAGGTTTTTCTTTAGGAGAAAATGCACGCTGTAAATTTGCCTTGCACGAGTTCATTTGATTTTGGAGCCTATTACCAAGACCCAGTTGAATTCCCCTTGACCAACCCTGCCCCAAAAGCTGCAGCACAGAGCACAATTAAAGGCAACCTCCTTGCAGCCGTTACTTTGTTCAGGGATTCACAGTTGCAACATGACACACTGAAGAATTCTGATCCTACAACCATCAGAAAAAAAAAAAAGGAGGTCCTCTAGGATAATATTGTATCCTAAAGATGAAAATTTGGAGAGAATTTTGGGAAAAATCAGCAAATTTAGCACAAAAAAAAAGAAAACCTATCTATCTGAACTGAAAGAAAGAAAACTTACAGACCTGCACTGAATTTCCCAAAGCCACCTCTGCCCTAACATCACAACAGGCTTAGTAATATTTACATGCGTTGCAATTTATTTCAAGACTCCCACTGCATGACCCTTTGAAGGGTTAAACTAGGGAGCAACACAGAGTCTAGATCTGGACAAGGGAGAACTTAAATTTTAGTGTTTCATATTCCCCAGAACTTCTGAAAATGCAGGAGTGGAAAGAAGTTACACTTCGAACTGTCCAGTAAGACTGAGTTATTTAGGTAACTTCAGATTAAATAATTTGCTTTTTACAAGATGATTTTACTCATCAGCTCTCAACATATGTGACTCCCAGAGCTGCAAGACTATAGCAGCCATGTACCTGCAGATGGACCTGGCCATTACCGTGTGGGTTATAATTACAGACCACAGCTGCCCCCCCACCACGTTGAGCAGACCAGGTGTATTATACCAATGAACACACTTTAGTGAAACTCCCCAGCCTCCTTTCTTCCCCAGCTGCTTTTTTACTTCAACTATAGACGGCTCAGGAGACCGTAAACAGACACAAGGCAGAGACATCACCTTCCTGGGCTTGCAGTGCACAATCATCCAAGAACCCTACAAAAGCTCTAGAAAATATTCTTTACTGTAGTGGTAACAATTAAAATCCCCAAAACACCACAACTTCCACAAATTCTGGTTCAAATTCTTGAAGATGTCAAAGCCATTTCAAACCAACTTTAGAAAACAAGATACATCCTGAAAGCCTTGTTTTTCACTCTTACTATGATTGTTCTTTGCACAGAAAAACAACAGCAGGAAAAAATTAAAATCTATAATCTAGTGAGGAAAATTAATATAATGTTATAATTACAGGTCTACAAACCATACAAAAGCCATTTTGGTGAAGAAAAGTCAATGTTTTCTGAGAGAATGCTTTGTACTGCAGGCATTACAGCCCTTTGTATAAACCACTATTAACACATGCAGGAACAGAGTATAGAGCAGAGCCATTCAGTACAGCATCAGACTATTTCAGCAGGACAGACTACTGATACATGCACAGGACAACTCCAGGTAAGTATCAGGACTATTGGCCTCTACTCAAGTTAATGTTAGGGACCTGGAATATGTAAAAAAAGTTGGTAATTTTCTTTGAAAAGGACTGATCATCTGAGCTCACAACCCAATGAAACAGAGAAAATATGGTAACAAATAATTGACTAAGAAAGTTATTACAATAGACTTCCACAATTTCCTTTTGCTTAAAAGCCTCACACAAGAAAAAATTCAATTCTCCAGGCCTGAGCTCTGAGAACATCTACAACATAACACAGTCACTGCACTATGCTCCAAACATGAAGCAATGGTGAGAAAGAGCTGCACAGTCCTTCAGTCCCTGAAAGCATCCTGCTAGCAACAATCTCCACCAGACACCTCCTGGGAATTTTTGCCACATTATCACCCATGAGACAAACACACACGGCATTATCTGGTTTCAGTAGCTCTTAACAGAAAAAGCATGTTTGTTTGAGAGGTTCTCTTTATTTGTACAGCACTTTGAAGTTAAAGTTTCTGCATCTTTCTTACTCGATTGCTTTAAAAAAATTATTAACACATTCTCTGTCGAAATAGTGTATTTGTCATGACATGAAGTGACTGGAAAATTGGTATCATCTAAAAAAAAAAAGCCTAAATGTACTTGAACTATTCTTTCCATCTTTTCCGCCCAAACTACATCAATACGAATTGCCACAATTCTTCCTTCCTCTGTCTGAAATTTAAGTAACAAAGGTCAGTGAAAAGATTTTGAAAGGATGTAACAGTTTTTAGAAGATTAGTTAGAACAGTGTTTCAACAGCTATGAAACTTTCCTTGAAGAAAACAGCACGTACACTTAGGCTTGTCTCAGCCTGCTGTAACTAGAAACTGGTGCTACATTAGTCCTTAAACACAGGAACAAGGGACAAAACACATTTGCTGTGACAACATTCAGAGAGAATCACTGACACAATTCTAGCTGACTTTGTCCCTTCACTCTGCTCAGTCAGTAAAAGTTTGAGTAAGTTTTTGGTACCTGAATTGGCCACTTAGAGTTTGATTTGGCAAGTTTTATTCATACAATCATCCTTACTTTCACATTAATTCCTCTGGACTGCAGGCTGCTGTCCCAAGTCTCATTTCCACTCTCACAGATTCCTCTCCCTGTCTTGTGGTTCCCCATTCCCACCTCTTCAGAGCCAGCAAACATGTGAGTCTGTGGTAACAGCGGGTCAGAAGAACAGCAGAGAGTATTTTTCTGTCAGAACAATAAACTGATCCACCTCACCCTCTAATCAATTGATTCAGCACAAGGGAGGCAGGAAACCACAATCAGGACATAGGGTAGCCCACACTTAGATCGGATTAAGTGCAATGTAAGACTGCACTTCACAGAAGACAGGGGATACAAGGTTTGAATTTAAGTATTCAATTGTATTTACTTCTCTCACTTTGATGGGCTCAGCTCCTCATGGGATTAGTCTTTTTCTTTGCTGGGTGCGCTGGCATGAGGGGCAAAGAATCTGACCTCACTAAAGATTTGCAAGTACTTGTGAATCCTCCATTCAGAGAGGTCAATGGAAATTTCTGACAGACTCCAACAGAGGAGAGATTGAGCTTGTTACCAAAACGACCTTCTCAAGCAAATTCAAATGCCATTTCATCTGGTGACTGATAAAGTCTGTGTCTCAAGGGAGAATTTTGTACTGTGTGCCTAAGGCTAGGTTGATATTAAGACAAAGTACTTCATGCATGCACCAGAAATTGTAGTTTTTATATATATACAAAACTATACATATAAAGTTACCAAAACATTTTCCATGCAACCCACATTTTAAAGCTATGGACCAGTCATGAACAAGATTTAAATATCGTTTTGAGGGTACCTTCATGTTTACCAGCACCAAGAGAGGATCCATGGATTTTAAAGACAGAACTCCACAAATACAGTCTATTATAGGAAAGAAGTAGTTTACATACTCAGCCCCATGCTTCCTTTTTATTTCTTATTAGTGACCATGGAACAAAAATATTTTGCCATCTCTTGCACTTCTTACACTGCTGCTCCCCGACATTTGGAACTTCCTCACAATCATCTCCTACCAAAGTACAGGAAAGATCCACAGTTACTCAGCTCTGAATACTGGGAGTTTTAGACCCTGTTCAGGGTTACTTTCTTCCCTTACTGTGAGAGACTTCATATCACATTTTAATCCACACCAAAAGCCACGCAGGGCAGGGCAGGGCAGGGCAGTTTCAGGGAAGTTTCAGGGAAGTTCCAGGGAAGTTTCAGGGAAGT
>JACBWW010000057.1:487793-625654 GCA_020086605.1 Lanius collurio | reverse complement strand
GGACATACACAAATTCATAAAACCTGGAAATGGGCCCATAAGTACTGAAGGAGCCAGCTGATGTTGCACGGCTACTCTGGATTATCTCTGAAAAGTCATGGTGACCAGACACTCCCAAGGTCTGGAAGAAAGCAAATCTCACTCCTATCTTCAAGAAAGGCATGGAGGAGGACCTGGGGAACTACAAGGCACTCAGCCTCATCTCAGTCCCTGGGAAGTCAGTAGACCGAATTCTTCTGAAAACCAATTCCAAACACATGAAGGACAAGAACATCATCAGAAACAGCACAGAATCGTAAAGGGAAAATGATGCCTAATTATCCTGATGGCCTTTTAGGATGAGATGTCAGGCTTGATGGATATGGAGAGAGTTGTTGTTTACCTTGACTTTAGTGAGGTGTTCAATAGTGCCTCAAGATCCTCATAGAGAAACTGATAAAGCACAGGTTAGACAAGAGGATAGCGAGATGCACTGAAAATGGGTTCAACTGCCAGGTTCAACTGACACTTTAAAAATAAATTGAGTAAAGTTTTACTCCTTGTTTATATGACAACATGTGAATGAAGTCACCATGATGGAAGAAGCTCAGTATCATAAAGGATGAAGCTCTTTGTTTCAATGGTTACAATTTTAAGAGGACCTACCTGATCTGGTCCAGCTCAGGCACACAGAACATGTGACAGCCAGCTTTCCTTATGACCTAGCCTAGAGACTTCAGCCTCTTGTCATCTGAAGGCTAGCAAATAATTTGCTGGAGGATCACCAGAAATACATGTCTCCATGGTTTTGCAATTATGCTATATTATTTTACCTTGTAGAAGATAAGTTTTAGCACTGTCCAAATCCTTAGACTGCATTAAAAGCCTTACCTACTGCACAAATATTTTAGGTAAGTAATTTACCTAGCTGGATTCTTTTCCTCTCCTCTGCAATTGCTGTTTCTAATGGTTGGTTTTAGAATGGCCACGGAAATGATATTGCAGAAATCAGAGGCTGTCAGTATGAAATCAACACTCAAAAACAGCATAAGACTTAGGGAGAACATCAGTGTCAAGCACAGTTAAACGTTCTAAACTTGGTTTCCTGGCAAATTATTTTTTTCATACACAGTATCTGCTAATACTTAGATCTTAAAGTATGCTGGAAATACTATATACTTCATCAGTGTTAGCCAACAGCTTTTCATCACCTTTATCACTATTCCCATTGACAGCTGCAGAGTGAAATACAGAGGGACATTAGCAAAATTACTAACAGTCACACAGTATTCCCACAACCAAAACTCTGATTTTTTTAATTCCAGCTTGGCACCACTACTATGACACAAGGTTGTTTCTCTTACAGTAGATCACCTTCAAAGACTTCTTTTATGTCAGTAATGTGAAGCAAAAAAGTGCTTTCAGAAAACAGGAACTGATGAGATGTAAACAATGATGAGAACACATCTGAGAACGTATCTAAAGAGACCACACTACAGAAATTTACATTCATTCACAGAACAAGGTTATTCACTTTCCTCCCACCCACATTTTGATTAGGCCAATTCTGCCTTCATTTGTACATATCTTTTCTGTCTTTGAACAAATATTTGGTGTCATTGTTAGAGCAAAGTAAACAGAATTCTGTCAGGGATATCTGCTAGAATTGCTTTTTGTTTCCTAAGTTTGGAATTTGAACTGCATGTTTAAAGAAGACAGCTCCAGAGAGTTTTGCAAACACAGACATTTTAAACAGTGAAGACTGTTTGCCTGAAGACTCCAGGGCCTCCTCTTAAATCATAAAATTTCCTCATTCAGCTCAATGGACTATGGGAACACTTGGAAGTTCTGTGACTTCTACCCACCTTGAATGCAGCAGAAGAAACCAAGCAGCTGAAGGTAGAAGCACAAGAGTATGGGAAAATGCTCAGGTATCCTTGACCATGACTGAAAGATTGCAAACCAGCAGTTGAAATGTGCTGATTTTAGATCTTTTTAACACACACACACAAAAAAAAAACCCTTGAAAAATTTTAAATACAGTTCATTTGAACTGAAAATAGTATCTTTTCTAAGAAAAATCACACTCACAAACATTTCTGTCAGCCTAGGTAATATAGACAGGATCTCACTTCCCTGATACTCTCAAAGAATTCATGGTCCTTTGAAGATTCTTTCTGTGCTCAACACATGAAGTAAAATATAGGGAGCAAAATTTGTCAAAAACACCACCAAGTATCATTGCCTGTCATAAATCGATGTATTTAGAGCTACTCACCACATACACATTTAACTTTGATTTCACTAGGAGAGCTCCAGAGTCTTACTGGTCAATAACTTGGACAAAATATTGTCTGAATATTATACGTTCTCCCCAATATTCAGGTCATTCTTAGAAACTACTTTTTCAAAACATCAAGAGAGTCAGTAAAGGCAAGGATGACACACTTCAGCTGGCCTCCTTATTTCTGTCTCTAACAAAGATACATATTTGCAGGAAGTTTTGGATCCAAGTTCACTACTGATGCCAAGCAGGGACTTGGAAGTCAACACAACCAAGAACACGTGTGGCTCATTTTCCTCATTCAGCCTCATGTTTGGTTTGAGTTGTTTGACACTGACATGTTCAGAACAGAATACAGAAAATTATTTAGTGTATCCTTGCATATCTTGGCATTGTACATTACAGTACTGACATAGGCCAGCAGATATAGGAATAGGAATGGTCATCTTTTTTTGTACAGGACCACCATTCTACTCATTACAAAACATGTCACCATGATGTAATGGGTCATTTAAATTTATTCAAGGCCAAATAATCTCTCAGTATTACTTATCTGAGCAACTCCCCAGAGTTGCTATACATAAGCCCCTTTAAATTTAGTAACTACAAGCAGAGACAAATTTATCTCCAAACAGATCTAAATAACACAGCGAATGTATGAGCCTGGCATTAGTACACGTCAGCAAAACCCCAAAATAGACTAAGAGGGAGCCACCTCACAGCTTGGACACTGTAAACCACCCCTCCCTGCTTCTGTGCTCAGTAAATACTGTTAGGATGGTACATACACAAAAAGCAAGAGCCAGAATACAAAGAATGTTCAACTTTTCCCATACCTAATATCTAAAATGTTAAAACATTTACTGATTTTTCTCATGTGGTTTAAACCAGAACTTTGAGTAGAGGAGGTACATTTCTTTAGTCATTCTGCACAACCATCAACCTAAGGCTCATATATGTTGAACTGCACTCATAAGATTTAATTGAATATAAAACTATCAGCTTCAATCATTTTGTATTCAGAAGTATTTTTTAAAAGCTGCAGTTCCCATTTTTCAGTCCCTCTTTAAAGGTCAGAATGAAAATGAAAGAGATCATTCATACTAAAAAAGAAAAATAAATTGCATATAGTTTGGGAAAAGAAACATGTAGGTCTTGATTTTGTCGTATTCCTTGGAGTGCAAAGGTACCATACATTGTCTAAGGCGTTTTCATATCAGATTAGACATATAAGAGCTGTGCGAATAATTGTATTTTGACAGCAATAGTACTGTCTTCTCAATGGACCTAGTAAAAATGGAAGTGTTCAAATCACTCTCTGCTTTTAATACTTTTATTCCAAAAATAAGAGCAGAAATACCCACCTGGATTTTAAGAAGAAAGGAAAAATTGTATAGGACTAAAAAGAGCTCAATATTGGCAATAATATTTTGATAACATCCAAGCGTCAAGGTTTTAACATATGCTGGACTGGCCTGAATGTGAATCCTGATTTTCCCATTGGAATTTTCCCTTGTTCAGGAAGAACTCTTGCTGCTGGGAGGAGATGGACAAGACTTCTGACCCCTGCTGCTGCACTTGCTTAAGAGGGAGGGTAAAGGTCACACAGAAGGAAAAAGGGTTTAAGCTTTCCATGGAACGGCTAATGTAGGTTGGAATTTAGCTGGAGGGAGGGAAAAGAGACTGGAGAGAAAAAAAAAAAGAATAATTCAATCTGCTCACAGCTTTTTTACAAATGCTGAGTTATATGAAACTCATTGCAAGGCTTTAAGGATTAAAGTTCTTCCTGCAATACTGTATTGGCACTTGTAAAAATAAATAAAATAGCTTTTCCATTCCCACAAACAACTATTGCATCTCCCCAGTCAGCCTAACTCTCAAGTTCATCCACTGTAAATTCAACCTTACTTTCAGCTGCCAGAAGTGCTGTACAGTTTTCACTGCATTCCCCAGGACACAGACTTTCTTTTGACCTTCAGACCTGCACAGTCAAGTTCATCTTTATCATTCTTCCTCCAGCATAAGCAGATACATCTCTCTATGAGATATGACTCTCTGCTGCTCTTCATTTTCTCCTATAAACAGGACTGCTAAAAACCTTGCTGCTCTAGTTTGCAACTATTGCTGAACTTTGATAGGTTTTTTTTTTTTTAAATTAACAGAAGATGCCCAGTAGTTATAGATGCAGGATCAGAAAATGTTTCCTAGGGTTTGTCAAAAGAGAAGGACAGGACTGAAAGGTTCCTCTTCCTACTTCTGGTGCGAGTTTACATGAACCATTCACTGCACTCTCGTTGTGCAGGCGCTGGAGTTCAATATCCTGTCGTGCAGCACGTGCTGTCCCACTGTCCCACTGGCCTTTTTCTACTCCCACTCATCACTAAAGAGGAGAGAGAAAGCAGACTTTGCTTTTGCCAACCCTCCAAGCCCCATTAACAAAGATGCACAGCATAGCATATGGAATTAAAGCTGGCACTTCAAAATAGTGGTCAAAAATAAAGTTCCTTCTTATTCACCTGGAAGATATGTGCTAAGTTTCTGTATTTATAGGTAATTGTGATGGCTTAAAACATGAACCTGCTGTTTGGAGGCTCAATGAGGGAACTACGGTTGCTGTTCACTCTCATTTTGAACACCAGCTTGTGTCCAAAATTTCAGGGGCTGTAAGGCTTAAATTTCTGGCTGTACAACATACAAGAAAGAAAGTTCAGAAGAAAATATCTGTTTTCTTTATAAACAATGGTAGTTATCATAGCCAGCACAACATTATTAACAAATGTAGCACAATAAAACTATTCCATGTGTCTGAAACACGCCTGTTTATGTATTTTACATGTATCTAGATAACTAAAGAAATACAGAAAGCAAAAACAATGCTGTATGGTTCTGCTGTCAAATTACTGTATTAAAGAAATATTACATATATTCCCATTCCCAAATAGCATTGGTTTTATCCTCTTACTAGCAAGTAATGTAATATAACCACTATTGAACCTAAGAGGAGAGGGAAATTAGTGCATTTAGTAATAATTAAAGCACTGATATCCTTCGCTGACTACAAGTCAGGAGAAGAATTTCACAGACTATTGTTCAAAATTGTGACACAACAGCATGACACCTTCACTTGGATTAAAGAGGGAACATTGTTGTTTATATATTTTCCTTACAAGGCCAACAAATACAGAGATTTGCAAAATGTCCCAGAAGGAATCCTTCTGAAGAAAACTTAATTAAATACTTAATTTCTTCCACGAGGTCTAATATTTGACTGTGTTCTTAATGGTTAGAAAAGACGAATAAAAGGGCAAAAGAGAAGGCTCAGTAGCAGTGAAATCCCTCCTTGAAATTATAAGCAGCAAGCTGTTTTTTCATCAATTCTGGCCTAAAAACTACTGAATTCATGACTGAACACAAATCCTCATTTTAAAGACTGACCATTAAGTTATTCTTGAGGGAGAGATCCAATATTGTTAAAACATCTTAGAGAAATGTGTTTAGATGTATTTTGAGTTTGTTATGACAATAATGACAATAAACCTTGCTTTGACATGAAGGAATGTGTGTGTCTGTCTCACAGGAAAGTTGCAACCTTTTGCACTTAGCCCCATCAAAAAATCCCAATCTTAACACAACTGTGTTGTCACAAGAAGCTTCACCAGAAACACAAGTGATAGAACAGACAGGGCTGGGAATTAGCAGGAAGCATTTATATCTCAGTGCACCCTGAGCTATCAGGGGCTCTGATGACTTAGCCTTTCTTTCAGACGAGATAAAAACCAGAGGTTCCAGCATCTGGTGGCCATCACAAAGCTACAGATACCGGAGTTATTAGACATTGAATCCTGGTCATACTCCAAGACAAACAATTATATTCAGCCTTCCTAAAAAATTCCTTACTGTTTCAGAGAAAATCATATATTCTTCTACCCACGGAAAGGTGCTGTGCAATGTTTATTGTCATGCTGCAAAATAAAACACTAATACTGCAGGAATACACTGCACTCCACAATGACAAAACACTTGTTTCATCTGTTCTATCTGCTGTCTGATAATGGCTATATTAGGTTTTGTTACCAGCATAACTACCCTGAACCCCCACTCTCCAGAGTGATGGAATGTGGACAGGCTGCACACCCTGCAGTGGGACCTACAGAAACAGTTTACATGGATGAAATGCTTTAGAGTTGCTGGAGTTTCACTGCAAGGAAAGAATAGGTGCCCAGCTGTACTGTGGTGTCCCATCCTTCTGTAGATCTCTCATGTACACCCACATGCCAGTTTACAACAATGTGCACACTATGAAAAACCATCTTTGTGTCAGAGGTGAGCATTCCTTATGTCAATCAGTCATCTGACCTTGGTGCTCACAAAATTACCCCTCTTACCATCCTCCTTTGGTCATAAAAAGACTCAGATTATTAATAGTTATTCTCCAAGTCATGCCTCGGTTAAATGGATAAATTAGCTCCAAAAGTAGATTGGCTAAATATCCTCTCCTCCTTTAACCTTCTTCCAGAGATCAAAAGTATCACTGAGAGGTACTGAATAACTAATCTGGATATGATGTCAAATTTACCCTGAAAACTCTTTCCACCTGTTGTTACTGTTCTTTGAGATTCCCAGGAGGTCAAAACTAAGCAATAGCTGTATATAAACATACACCCACACGGATTTTTACTTGAATCAAATATAATAGCTTTGGATACTCTAATGTTAGTCTGACCCAAGGATTACCACCCTGATTAATTTCTGTATTTGGTGAGAAATGTTCTTAGAGTGAAAAATGAGATGTCTTTTCCGGCTGGGGTAGATCTTCCCTCAGTATATGAAATAATTTGTTGTTTTCTGGAAGAGTAATGTTTCTGTTGTTGCAAGCAAGAGAAGAGAATGATCCTTTTGGATTGCTGATCATTGACTCAAAAGATTTATGATCTGAGCTATCACATCAACAATCAGCTTAACAATAAAATCTTGTTGCAGAAAGGTTCCTTTTTTATGGTCCCTATTTACACAGCAGCAGTATAAAGCACAGCTGTGCTCTGAGCTCACCATCCTGCCACAAGACTGAGAAAGCAAAGTTTTGGGAGAAATGACAATTGTTTCCAAGACTTTCCTCAGCCAGATGATTACCAACACCTTCCTACTGCAGTAAGTGATTTTAAATTAAAATCAGTCCTGAAACTCCACTTCTATACCCATGAACAACATTTAGCTCAGGTATTCTCTAGGTTTTTTAGAGGCAGGGGAGCTGCCATCCTTAACCAGAATGAGTATCAGAGGAAGCTGTGTGTACACAGTTTCCTAAACAGCAGTAGCACAATTCTACAGTTGATGTGATGAGACTGCCCCTTGCTGAGCAGTATTTTCCCAGGATTTCTTTAGGTTTCACACATATCTGGCAGGTTGAAAATCTTTTGAAGTAGGGATAGCATTTCAACTCTGATTTTTCATTTATGAGAGCACAGTAGGGTCAGACGTGGTGACCCGAGTTCACAGGTGGGAGCACTACAGACCTAGATAAACATGTGACAAAGTTCACAGATTGACAAAGTTGTGAGTTTCAGAGAAAAAAGTATTCCATTGTGCACATGGAGATACTTAAATCTCCCAGATTTTTAACAAAGCTGATGTAAGTACTATCTGAAGAGTATTTTTGAAAAGTAAAATCTGAATAAGATTACATGCTCTGGACTTCTGATAAGTGCTAGATTTCCTTCCTCTAACCACAAGAAAAAAAATTCACAGCAATCTATACTCCCCCATTCATCACAAAGACAAACTTCTGCTGTGACAGGCACAAGACCTACACTTGAAGTGGGAGGAATGCTATCAGAGCTAAAAATTCAGCTGTGAACTGACACAAAAATTCAGTTCCTAACCTCCCCCCCATGAGACAAACAGCAACTTCACACTGCAGAGCAAGAGCTGTACATCATTCACGCTGACACCCTGCAGACTCCTTTGTGGTACGGAATACATTAATAAGGGCAAAAGGTTATTTTCCAGCAAAGTCTGTAAATTAAATTCTATAGAAAACCAAACAAAAGGTAACACGAGTGTTCATTTATCTGTGAGCAGTGAGATTAAAAAAAAAAAATTCATTTCAGATTTTGCCAAGATGTCCTAACAATGGCAGCTTATACACCACAGGTACTGTGAAAACAAGGCTAAATTAATTAATATCAAGTTTCAGCCAAATTTATAACCTGAGAAAGGTTTCAAGTTAGTTTTTTCACTAAATTAGTTTTTTCTCTAAATTACTTTCAGCTAAGACCTTTGATAAAAACCAGTATGGAAAGACTAACTGAACGAAAGAATATACTTTATTCAATTACTTTTAAAGCACACAAGCTTGCATAGTGGTGCCAATGGGACATAAAGAATGAAATAAGATGTTAGTTAGATAATTCATTTAGTTAGATAGTTCATCTTGTCTTAACATATAAGTTATCCAACTTATTGAGATTTAAACCAGCTACAGAAATATTCCCTGCCTCACACTGAAGAAAACACCTTGTGCTTGTAAAAGTTTGCACCAAATCACACATTGAACTGCCAAAAGGACACAGCACAGGCTTGCTGAGGACCCGTCAGTACCAGCTGCCCTCCGTTCTCCCTACAGATACACACACCCACACACAGGCCAGGCAGAGCCCCTTGCTAGGAAATGGCAACAACAAACAAGATCCCTGGCACCTGGCAGGCTTCCCTGCTGGAGTTTCTCACTCCATTTAACAGCCTTTCTCCTCCCACTCCAGCTCATCCAAAGACACGGCAATTAAAAGCATTATTTAGAAAAGATGCAATCAGTACTGTCTTTTAAAAGCTGAACTTTGCTCTGAACACTTGACTGTGTCCTGTGTGCATCAAACATGACATAACCAACACAGCAGATCCCGCAGGCCAGAAAGTCTGATTTATACTTCTTTGTCCTGCTCCCCAACCCAGACCTTTCTAAACAGATCTCCATCCACCTTGTCAGATATCCTGACTCAAACAGGTCCAGGTGCCAATTGCTTCATGTAAAGATGCAGGAAACACACAGCTGACAGGTCTGAGATAATCTAGTCTCAGGAAAACCATCTCTTGATTTCCTCTTCTGATTTCCTCATCAGTGCTTAAGTCAGACATCCAGATGTTACATGACAGGTCCCTACAGGCAAGCACCTGACCTAAAAGCTTTGGAAGAAACCCTGACATTTTTAAGACAATTTTGTTTTCTCCTGGTTTCCTCAGCTAAGCTTTAGGGAGAGAAAATGATAGTATGTGCTATTGTTAAAACAATAGCTTTCTAAAGCTAAGAGAGTTAAGACACTAAATCCTTGGTGCTTTTAAGCCCAACCCTCTTGTAATACTTCAAGGGAAAAATGTGGCATCACCTGTATCCTTGTGCAAAACACTATATTACTTTACATTTTTATTTACATTATGCCTTCATAATTTGAGCAAAGTAAAGTAACACTAACTTTGTTCTGTTTCTTTACACAAATGCTATTTGTTTGGTACAGTCAAATTTTTTATGTAATACTCATTTTTAGCCAGAGTCACAGCACCTGAGTGGAATATATGTAAAGAAAAGAACAAGATTTAGGTAAAGTCTTCAGTTTTGTGAAATTAAAACTGAAATTCAAACTTGCATTCAGATAAATTTTTACAAAATATATATTTTGTATATTATTATAATAATTCTCTATTCATACATATTAGAAGAGCTGGTAGATTAGTTATGAAAGCAAAAAAGAAAAATACTTGCATCACCTTAAGAACTTGAGGAAAACACAAATAAGCACACATTCAACTCCCCACTAAATTTGTTTCAGTATTACCAACAGTTATCTGCCTTGACACATACCTTCCCCTCTGAGAGCAGCTCTCTACCATAACTTGAAAGAAAGAAAAAATACATGCAATTTTTGGTAAACAGGCATACAAATTTGTGTTGTTTGTAGAAGCAAGATTATTTTACAGATAGCTACCAAAAGGGTATGGAGCATTTAGGAAAGTTACACAAAGCCATTCTTCAAGCTATATTGATAATACAATCCAAGATTCCTTATGCCACAACCAAGTCCTCATGCTCTATCTACAAAATACTAGCTTCCTGCTCTAACTATAAAATATCTGATAGAAGTCAATATCCTGCTACAGTTTTTGATATCATCACACAGGAATTAGCGATTTTGGGCTCATCAAGAGCAGAGGCTGCAGTGGCTATAAACTGAGCAAGCACAGTAAATTTCACAACTCTGTCAAGTAATTGAATGAATTGTGGTGGTTTCATCTTACAGAGATAATCTGGTTCCAAACAGAATTTTAATTCCTTTCCCATAGTATTTTTACGATGTACTTAGTTAATGGAAGCAGTTCAGCATTTCTGTGCAACTTTTTCAAGATACAAGTTGATACTGTGCTACTTTGGTTCAGTGGGAGGTAACATCTAAACAACCAGGCTTCAGATGCCACTGACATTTGATATGTAAGGAGAATAAGGACTACTCATGCCAGACACTAAATAAAATCCCAAAAGAAAGTGAGGCCTCCAGTGACACACTATGTAAGGTGCATCAGTGACCTCAGTTGAACACAGTAGGCAGAGTACACCTGACAGCAGTGTGAGTGCTTTTCAATCGTCTCCACCTTTCTCACAATCACATCCACAGCTTTTAAGGCTCTGTGCTAGTTTTAAAGCAAACTAGTGAGGGACTTCAAGTCAGAAATANTGAAGATGGTGACAGAATACAGACTATTGGGTACATTTTACATTGCAACCCAGGACAGGCTCTTACAAAATGCATGTACTATCTATCTAGAAAAGTGAAATGAAAAAGGAAACTGTATCTGTCTCTTGAAAATTAAAGAAAAATCATTACAACCTTCACAAAGAGTAATCCTGCTTTTCATTTTTCAAATCAAAGCCACGCAGATAAGGAAGTGTTGTAAATCTGAAATCTGTGAGCTGCTAGGTTGCAGAAGGGCCCCTCTAAACAAGTATGTCGTGGAGCTAGCCTGTACCTGTGTCTCACTGTACATTCCTCTGGCAAAGGAATTTAGGCCTGAAACCTGGTACCCCTCTGCCCTCCTCTGAGTGAGCTCATAATACCGGAATGAAGAGGAGGGAAGTAACTTTCTCACTAGAATTTCTTTAATGGAAATCATAAGAATACATCTTGATGAAATAGATGCTGGAAGTATTTTGCCTGGTTATTCACAGAGAATACTTCTACAGAGAGAACACAGAACTTCAGCAAAATTCATTTCTGCTAAATTCTATGTTATCATATAATCCAAGAAAATCTGTAGCCAATGTCACTGCACAAAGATGCCTCGGCTGACAGTCTTCTGTGCAGAGAAAACTGTAAAATAATCACTCCATATGTGGACAGTAACTTAGTAAAAAATAAAATTTTCAACTGAACAACCAAAAAAATCCTTAAAGTTGCCTTTTCATAGCCTTTACTTTTATCCAAAATAGTTGGTAAACACTTTGGTTTGTGATTCATAAAGTATCCTTGAATGGAGCTGAAAAGTTATAGTAGCATTGGAGATCCAATATAAACATTAATTAATTCTACTCTACCACTGCCAGACTGTAGTTAAGCCTCACTAGCTGGATTTTAATCCTTGCCCCTCCTCTCTGAAAGATGTGCAAAACTTGGCTGGATAGTACAAACCTGAAAGATAAAAATTAAGCAGATTCTTTGGAAACTTCACAGTCTCATGCTTACCCATAGAAGAAAGTGCAATTGAATGGAGAGTGTTTCAGTAGCCATAATTAACTTTTTACAGTTTTGTGCTTTATTAGTTAAAGGTTCAAGCCTTCAAGATCTCCAAAGTCAGATGGTACAAGTCCCCGCATTTAGAGAGGAGCCTTAGGACATACAAAGCACACGATGCAACAGTTCAAAGAAGCAAAACGCTATGCATGACTTGAGGCAAAGCTTTCTTCACACATCCAGGACAGTAATACCAGTACTCAGCCTGGCCCAGTGCAAGGACACCTGCAAATCGCCCAGGGGTGAAGGACAACACAGTTATGAAACCAGTGATTCTGTATTTTAAAGAAAAACCTGCAACTTGTTTCTTTCTATTACATAAGGAAACAGTGTGAAATGAATTAAATAAATGAACTCTTGCAGAGGGAACAGATCAAATGTTGTTACTGTAACTTCAACAGGGATGTTAGTTTCAGGATTCAACCTACCCTGCAATTCTCTGCACAATGGAGGGTCTGCAAACACATTTTCAATGGAAAATGTGTTCTGCCACAGTAAAAGATGTTCTGCCCCAGCCCCCGGTTCGTACAGTCTCAGAAGGGCAGTCTGTGCAAAACCTTCGGGGTGATTTTCCACAGACCACCTGAGGCATGGGAGCCCCTCAGCTCCCTGAGACTGCTGAAGGCTCCCAACACTTCACTTGCTGCAGGGCCCATACATTCATATGGAAATTGCTCCACTAAGAGATACAGGTCAAACCACAGTTTGGAGCTCACTCTAATTATCTAGGCAGATTTTGGTTTAATCCTAACAAGATTATACATTCACAGAGATTAAGGTTATTAAAAGTACCACAGAGCAAACCATATAATCACTGCATTGAAGAGACCATTAACTATTCTGTTTATGGTCACCAACTCATTTAACTTTAAAACCTCTGTGGTATTCAAATAGATTTTCTGTATCTATTTGTGGTAAAAGTAGGCTAAGGATCTGACATTTACTTTGGTGACAAGAACACTTAACATTTGTTACAGGAGTAGTTTGAAAGCTTCTTCTTATCATCACCATATTAACATACTTTCTCTATATTTTTCTTACACCTTTTCAAGTCACAACAAAAAGCCAAGCACCATCTGTAGAAAGAGATTTCCCAGGCTGTTTCCAGTTTAAGCCAAAACTACTTTATTAGGTTAAAAATGCACTAGTCTTCCTTTGTAAAAAAGGTCACAAAGTTTACAAGAAGAGACAGCTGTTAAAAAACTGTGTTTCTGGTGAAAACAGATAGAAAGCTTTTGCTAAATAGCAAGCAATGTGTTTGTGTTACATCTATTCCCCTAGTAGAGCAAAAAGCATATGCATGTCAAGAGTACACCAGAAACAAAAGCACCTTACTCTTGGCACCCAGGGCTTCCTAGAAATCACCTCAGTCATCCCACGAGACCAAGACTCAACACACTTCTATAACTTCTGGTAGTAAAGGCTCTAAATCTCAATTTTCTATGCAAAATGATATATATACACTGTGCAGTGCAATACAGGACCTGCCAACCTCACCTTCCAGCCAAATCCACACTTCAAAATACTGCTGCACTTCATGAAGAAGGCATTTACAAAGATATATTCATTTTACAGATAACCTTCCAACTTTTCAACCCCTCACACACACTTTGATAATAGTCTAAAACTTCACAAGGAAGGCTGAAGCTGAAAGCCTACAGGCTCTTTTTAGGGAGAAGTCTGGAGACTACTATAAATTCTTAATTTTCCAAGCTCACTTTTTGCTCCTGCAGGCTATGTTCTTCCAGTTGAGTTACACCCTGCTTTGTGGATAGCTTTAATCATCAAAGTACAATACAATGACTCACCTTCCTATTGTTTTGATGTGTTTCCACTACAGTAGTAGCAATAATTCCAAGCTGCTTTTAAAAAATTTAAAATATATATATATTATACAGAGCAAGTGGTATCTGCACAATCCTTCACAGCAAAAGTTTTCTATAAGGAGAACTATTACAACTTTTAAATGGCCCTGGCTCCTCTTTGGGAAAGTTGAGCCATTATTCAGTGCATCAATTAATCTATTTAACTTTTTTACTAATGTCAGTAATGATATGCATTTATATCATTTCTAAAAAATCAACTTGCCAGCTTACAGATTCTAACCAGACTTTAAGTTAAAGTATTAAGAATAATAATTTAATCACTTCTTTTAAAATTGTATCATTTTCTGTGGAAACCTTTTTGGTTTAAAAATTCTTTCAAGAACTAAGCATTATTTCATGTCAACAGAGAGATACTTTACAACTTGTGAAGGCATGACCTTAATAAAAAATAACTTCAGTGATTCAAACAAATGGATAAAGAACACAAGAAGCCTATTTGAAAACACTCTAATGCAACATGAACAGGTAAAGTACATGCAGTAATTTTAAAAAGTTGGAAAAATACAAAGCACTTGTCACTACTTAGAGCTTTAAAGTGATGCTGCTACCAAAACATAGAGTTGGTGACATTTAATTTGTGGAGATTTGAAGAAGCACAGGAGCATTCATAAGTCCATTTCTTGCTTAACTGCACTTTCATTTTCCTCTCCTCTGATTTTTAGGTCAAAACCAATCCCTCCAAACAGTGCTAGAAACTCATTTATGCAGTTGGCTTTTAGCTTACTCTGTACAAACACTTTATCCTAATCTCTAGAAAGCTGCAGGTTTTGATCTATCCACCAGCCAAAAAAAATATGCTAAGTAAACAGTTAATGTTGCTGTTGCTACCTTGCTTCCAACCCTTCTCCTTCAACGGAAATAGAAAAACGACAAATATACAAAACTGAAGGAAAATGAAATATTAGTTTGCTGTCTTACAGAAACTTTGATGTATTGCCTTTTCTAACTAGTTCCCAATTAGTCCAGCTACAACCCCTAGATGACGATTAGATTTGACCTGTATTATGTATCACACTGGGGTCTTGCCAAATGCTTGTGTCAAGTATGGAATCGTTTGTTTCTACCACTAATGGGGAAAGCAACGAACATTAGGTGCAACTCTCTTAAAGAGATTTGTGCAACAGAGATTCCTGGGTAACAGGCACTGACATGCCCTCACTGCTGAGTGAGGCACCCAAGAAAGCACTGCAGGATTAACAGCAGTGATACTGGCAGCCTCCCCGGCTATTAAAGCACAAAGGAGAGACAGAGAGGCAGAGGAGCTTAAGAGAATGTTGAAGCAAGGGCTGGAGGCTGTCTAAAGTACAGTAGATTTCAGCCAAATAGGAGAAAATAGAGCAGTGAATGAATAAGGCAAACTCAGAATACAGCAGCTACTGACATCTCAGAGGACTGAAGTAAATCAGACCAATTTGGTTCACAGAGTTGATTCTCTCGGTGCTAAGGTAATGGAGTGAGCAGAGACTATACAAACTGGATGGTGCTGGTTTAGTGGTCCCAAGAGGTTGACACAACCAAAGCTGATCAAAACTCTGAGAAACAACAAGGGAAGCACAGACCAGAGGGGTGTCTACAGCTTTGTATACATTTGGCTACGGGCAGAATCAAGAGGGCCAGCAAAGTTGCCTCTGACCAAGAATTGTTAAAAAACATGGCAAAGAAGCCAGAGAAGAAGCAGAGCCATGGAACAGTTCCTTTGATGCAGTATTTACTTTTTCTCTTTGCGTTTCCTCAGACCTGAGAGAAGAGGAAACCATTCTGAAAAGACAAATTTCATTATAAGTAGTAGGACTATTGTCAACAACTTTGCAAAGTGGAGATTTAAACACAGCACCTGGAAACTGCAGCAGTACAACTTCCATATAAATCGCACCATCAGAGAAGGGGAAGTCATATGAAAGGACTCAATGCAGGCTGAACTGCAGGAAGTCTACACAAAAAGCACAGCAACAAATTATTTGCTTTCCCTACGTATTTTCAGATTATGGGGAGTTACAAGATAGAATTGGGTTGTGAGCTGTAAAACCTGCCTGCAGAGGCACATGGCAGAACAAAGGAGCACATTGAGGCACAGAGGGAGTCTGCTGGGTGCTGAGGGAGGGGTGAACAGTGAATGATCATCCGAAAAAGGACATTGAGAAAGTGTGTTGCTGATATAGCAACACGGGATAGGTCACGCCATATAAGGAAATGCTGTGCCTTGGAAAAGTGAATAAAACCAATTCACTTCTTCGAATAAACAATTCAGATTCCCTGCTGGTCTGGGTCCGTCATTCAATCACCGACAAATGATGTCCTCGTGTGTGGAATTTATTATACACCTATCTGAGCATCCATCAGTGAGCCCCATGGGACCTGAAGTGCTGCTGCATGAAGCAGGAATGCTGGCCAGCAATAATCCCTACAAGTTGTAGGTGAGCCATGGGGGATGTAGGGGATGGAGTATCCCAGGAACAGAATGTCCCAGAGACATTGAAACAGATTTTAAAGAAACATGACAAGAAAGTTGGGTCTACAGATTTGAACAGACTCTTATTCTGCGCAAAGAACTGTGATTTAACTTTAGATTGAACCAATATTTTTGATCCTCGGACATGGGACACTTCAGACGTGATGTAGAGCCGAGTTTCACACAGCAATGTAGCACTGATGGAGCTTTTGCATCCACGGAGAACAACGTGTGAGGTGCTCACAGCGCAGGTGACACCCAGAGACCAGAAAAAGAAAGCCCCTTGTGCCACCGCAGCAGCCATGCCAAGCCCTTCTGCGCCGCCAGCGAGCGACCATAAGTCTGTAGGGGCTGTGGGAGGAGATCCAGAAGATTGTCCCTCATCCCCTGACCCGTTTGACCCCGGAGGGAAGCCAGACGGTACCGTGGAAAAGCTCACGCCGTGCCACGCCATGCGGCAGCAGCTGGAGCTGGGCCGCAGCTAGCGGCTGGAGCTGGGAGGTCCCGTCCTGGCAGCGTGTTCCGACTCTGCTCCCTGTGAGAGCACAGCAGCAGCAGCGGCACATGCGGCACGGGGGAAAGCGAGCACACGACGCCGGGAGCACATGGCAGGGCCACCCGGTGCTGGTGAGTGTGTGGTGCCGGCGAGCACATGGCAGAGCTGCACCACGAGGACAGGCGGGATCGGCGGCACCGAGGGCTGGCAGGGCCGTGGCGCCGCTCAGCTCATGGCAAAGGCTCAGAGCGGCTCTCTGCGCGGGAGAGATGAAGAGGCGAGCCACCGGGACAGCGCTGTTACAGCCAAGGCTCCCCTTCCTTGCAGACTCTCAGGAGCTGATAGTGTGCTGGATAAAAGGACTAAGTGGAACCCTAGCCCCTTCCTCAGGGGTGTGGGGGAGCTGCAGCATTCAGCATTTGCACCAGCTTGTGTGAGAATAGCTGCAAGCTAAGCATGTTGTTCCTGCAGCTGGTCCATAGAACTCTTCTGTTTTCATTATTGAAAATACTGCCATAATCCTAGACCCATCTCAAAGACTGCTTTTTTACCACATCACCTTATGACACCCTGCATTGTTCTGATCACTTTTAGTGATAGATAATAATTATAATTTGTAAGCTATTTTTTTTAAGCAAGAATTGGACTTGTTACCTTTTGAAACCACTTAGAGAGTTAATGTTATTATAACTGCAATTTTCCAAGACCTAGATTTATATATATATTCTGTGAAACGATGAAGTATTTAAGCAGTTAATGATATAACTTTGCTTATGTTTACTCAGTGGGCACTTGTTGTTGTATTAGATATATTACTTCACTGTTCATGTTAAGAAAACTGCACGTAATGTTCCACATTTTCCTAAATTTGGTAAATTGAAAGATGTTCATGTTATATATTGTTAGAATAGAAAATGTTTAATGCAGAGATAGAGTGTGCCCCCTGCAAAAGGACTGTAAAGAAGTTCATATGTTCTTAATTTTTCAATCACATTCAGAATGATATTAATAGTTTTTAAGCAATTTTATAAGTATTTTAAAGGAACTTTCTCAGTAACGGGTTGAAGCTCTGACCAAGCCCTACCTGTGGCTGATGGAATTATACCATCAAACCCAGGTGTTTCTGCCCTAAAAGTGTAATCAAGTAATTTTGACTCGCTAATTTGATCTTAAAAGAGCTGGACCCTCTTTCAAAGTAAACTTAAAAGTCTTCCTTAAAAAAGACTTTCTAAGTCCTCATTATGAAACAAGACCTTCCAGTAGTTGCAGACTCTAAGGGATAGTAAAAGTTTTAGACAACTTTACATTGTTTCAATGTTCTATCTGTTTAATCACCATCATAATTCTTATTTCTATAAAACAGAAAAGGGGGAATTATGGGGAATTATAAGGTAGAATCGGGTTGTGAGCTGTAAAACCTGCCTGCAGAGGCACATGGCAGCACAGACCCCTATGGAGAGGAGCCTGCTGGGAGCTGACAGATGAGTGATCATTCCATAAAAGGACACTGAGAAGGTGTGTTGCTGATGTAGCAACACAGGATAGGTCACACCACATAAGGAAAAGCTGTGCCTTAGAAAAGTGTATTTTTATACACTTTTCTCCAACTCACTTCTTTGAATAAACGATTCCGATTCCCTGCTGGTCTGGGTCTGTCATTCAATTGCCAACACAGATTTATTGCCTGCACCTCCAGATTCTCTTTTTTGCAGGGTACAGGTAACAAGAACAGCAGAATTCCGCCCTAAATGCTCCTTCTGTTCAGACATGTAAATGGAAATAAGTATGTAAGGCTCAGTTAGAGTTTATAGCTTTTCCAGGAGATTGAGAGCCTTTTTGGGTCATATGGATATCTAGAAAAAAAATAACAACCAAAACAGAACTCCAACCACCAAAGGAAATTAAGTTCATAATGTCAGTGCCTGATCTCCCTTCTCACTAATCTTCCTCCAATAATAGTCAACATTGCAGTCACTATCAACACTACATTTTGCAGGTACCTTTTAACAAGCAATTCAGCCTCCTTCCAATCCCTTTGGAAACACACACTGACCTTGCGAGAACAATTCCTTCCACAGGTAACAACAGAAGAACATTCATTTTATTTTTTTCAACAATAATAGTCCTTATTTTGAGACTTGATTTTTCAGAGAGCTTGAAAATAATCTATCAATGAGAGCTTAAAAAAATTCTTATTTTTATTTCTTTGTCATCATCATAACATTTAAGCTGAGATATAGGCATTACCAAACCCTGCTCATGTAGAGATTATCTACAGCAAGGATGGACAAAGCGGGGAGAAGCCCCACCATAAAGTGCTCTGCCTCCTTTAGGGACACCAGCAAAACTGTAGCAGTTCTTAAACCAAGGAAACACAGTGGCTGGTGTCAAAGCTTGTTCACAAGAGGAAATGAAATGCTTCTTCAGGTCACACAATGCCTCTCACACCTATACAAAAAGCAGCCACAGCCTTAAACAGATAATGGTTTCAAAAAAGCTCTTCAGAACAAAATCCCATGCCTTACTTCATTTCATAGCTGCTGTAACCCAACACAGTATCTGAGTGCCAAATAAAATGCCACTTGCTCAGTTGTCTTCAACACACAGAAAATACTCAGCAAATAAGCAATTATTTGTTCAAATGGAAAAGTATACTCACCTTTATATGACAATTTCCCCTAAAACTCCATGTCTTAGCAAAAGCTAGAAAATTAGCACTGTCATCAACAATCAGTGTATTTTTATAGTAATTTTCCTTATTTTGCTACAGAACCAGAGTATAATTCTTATTATTGTCATTCAGACTTGACCTTTGCAGAAGGATCATTCTCAGTGAAGTATGTGAATCTTCACCAACAACTGCCTCCACAGGCATGCATTCTTACAGACTAGAAGCTGCCTTATCTAGTAAACAAATTCTGAGATTTATAAGATTAGGTTGGTGTGTTGGTTAAACATGGCATGTTTTTAGTGGGGGCGGGAGAAAAGCTTCTATGTCCGGCACAGAGCCAATCGCTGAAGGCTCTGACGATGGGCAGGTTACTAGCCCAATTACACAAGTTGGTAACACCTCTGTGATGACATATTTAAGAAAGGAAAAAGCACAGGCAGCTCTCTTTTTCTTCTCCAGAGGGGTGGTGAGGCAGCTGCCAGGGCCCATCCTGGCAGGAGGCCGTGCAGCCGGGGCTATCCCGAGGCCGGGACGGCGTGGCCAGGGCACTCAGGTGCTGGTGAGGACCACATGGCCAGGGCCAGCTGCACGGTGCCAGCAGGGATCATGTGGCCAGCAGCAAGAGACACAGCAAGCAGTTCCCTGATGCGGAACCCAGACAAGAACAACTTCTCAACTGCAACTTACAGCAGACACCAACTTTCTTCCAAGTCAGAAGGAAAAGTGAAGACATATGAGGAAAACCAACATGGTGGCACTGAGGTCAGTGGCAAAAAGGAGAGGGAAGAGGTGCTCCAAGCACTGGAGCTGAGATTCTCCTGCAAACCGTGGTGAGGACGATGATGCAACAAACTGTGTCCCTCTAACTCATGAGGTGCATGGGGGGTGCAGAGATCAACGTGCAGCCCATGAAGAAGAGTGCTCATGCTGGAGCACGTGGATGCTGAAAAGATGTAATCTAGTCAGGAACTCAAATAGAGAGACATGACCCTTGCTTTTAGAGATAGAGGAAGAAAGCCTTCGCTTCCAAACTGGAGCAGCTCATCCTTAAAAGACTAAATCCCATGAACTAAAATGACCCACACTAGGCAGTTGTGGGAAGACTGCTTGGCCAGTGGGAGGGACTCACAGCAGGTTCAGGCGGGGCTGCTGCTTGTGGCAGTTAAAATCATGCTAGAAAAGTTCACAGAGAACTACCTCCAATGGGAAGGATCCCACAGCACAGCAGAAGCAACTCTTTTCCTTAAGCAGACTGAAGAAAGAATTTTAAGAAGTGAAATACTGACTTAACCCCCATGTTTTGTTTCCTTGCACGTTCGGTGGAAAGAGAGAGGGGCTGGGAAAGAAAGGTGTTCTGAAGATTTGCTTTGGTTCTCATTACCCTTTTTACTTTTAATTCTGTTAATAAATCTTCTTTATACTGTTTAAATTTTGAACCTGTTTTGTCTTAAGGGTTTTTTTTTTTAATAATCCTTATCTCAACTCATGAAAAAGTTTTTAATTCCCCCTCCTCTGCTCGGCTATAGCAGAGGAAAATAAATGAATATATTTTCTTAAGTGCTTGACACTTAACCAGCATCAAACCACAACAGTTGGTATTTTCAGAATTCTTGAATTCTGTAGACTCTTTCCTTATAAAAGTAACTTTACTGTAGATACTAGTTTTTTTCCCAATAAAGTTTACTGCTACATAAAGATACAGCTGTAATGCAATGGAAGGGTTGCATACTTATAAATACTGATTAAAGGGTAAAGAAAATGAAATCAAAATTTTATAATTACCTCATGATATTTGCAGAAACTGAATTGGAAAGTGTTACAGTAAGAGCTGCAACTTTGGTTTTAAATATCCATAATTAAACAGCTAATTTTTCCCCTCTGTCAGAGGCTCTGGGACAAAATTTATTTTTGGCCATGGAAAACAAGGAGCTCAGTCCAATTAAGCTGGTCCAGTACATATTAAAGGAAAAGACACTGAAGCGTTTGTATCATAGATATAAAAACAATAGAAAAACAGAAAACCTAGGATAAATTAAGAGATAGATAAATAAGGTCACTTGGGCTAGCTTGTCATAAACCAGCAGAGCTTCAGTTACTCAAAATAGAGCAGACTGCCCAGAACTGGTTTTCACACAGTTTTTGTTTGCCTTACTTGGCTATTGAAGATGTTCTGCTGAACAAGATACCAAGTGCTAGAAAAAGAAAGCGGCTGTAGTTAATCTGCACATTTATTAGCTAAAAAAAAACAGAAAGAAAGAAAACCAAACAAAAGGACTACAAAACAACAAAAAACTCCACCCAGATTTGAAAGAGTTGCAATAATACATGAAGTCCATAAAAGAAACCTTAATGAACTCCACCTGAAAGCTCAGTTGTTCCAACAGAACATGTCTGACATTAAGTCCCTACACTAAGTCCTAAAAGTAGTTCTTTAGGCTATCACATCAAAACTAGCATGTATTCCAGGTGCTCAACTAGCTCAACCACAACAGAAAGGAAATAAATGAGGAGTTATCATCTCACCTGTATGCCAGGTGTGCTCTCAAGGGCGCACAGAATGACTACACAGGACTATGATTCAGCTCAGCTGAGAGCTGTGTGAAGGGACACGAATCTCAAATTTCATTACAAGAGGCTGTCTCTCAGTTTAGTGACCATTTTCAGTGCATGCTCCACCTCACAATTATGACAGGACATAACAGAAACATCAGCAAAACTCTGATTATGCTTTTAAAAGTCCCTCTCCTAAAACCTCTGCTTTGCACTGTAGCCTGCAAAAGCCTCAGGAGAGGACAGTGATTAGTCAAGGCAAATCCCTGCCTCTCTTGCACTGTTCCAACATTTTGTCTTATCTCCCCTACCTTTGGACCAACTTTTGTCACTTGTGTTAGTGCAAAGAAGGTCTTGAAGATAGCGCTGTGTTGCTGTTTTGTGTTTGCACATCATCTGTACTGATGCTCCTGGTTCATTATTAACGAAAATTATTAACAGTTAAAGACTGCAACCATGAATGAAGCATAGCTTCTGGAGGGACTCCAGGCAAAACTGTTAGGGAGAAGCTCTTGGGTCACTCCCAGCAGCTGGTCTACAGGGTGTCAATCTCTCTTCCAAGTAACCCCATGTGTAATAGCAAGGCATCCATGTTCTCAACATTAGCTTCAAGAAAACATAGATCACCTTAGAAGACTAATTTTGCACTGCCATTCAAAACAGATCACAATTTATACCCAAGAAAAATAATTATAAACTGAGATATTAATTCAGATACAGATTAAAATCCTATTCTTACCAAAAGGGAGGTGACTACACATCATAACTGAGACCTCTGAAAGAAAGCCAGCTTTGATATAACTTCATTGAAGATGCTGGCCTGATATGCCAGCCATTGCCTATACTAGTCATGTCCACAGTACCATTCCTGAAGAGTGCTCAAGAACTTGGAATAATATTTCAGTGATGTTTCTTTTACAACAGGTAAGTTACTGAAATGAGATTATTTATAAGAAAAAAAATATGAACAAAGTTATAAATTACACCATCCTCAGCAACAAGTTGACTGTCTCTGTGAATAGTCTTGTAGCAATTGTTACTCCTTAACCTAAAATGAGTTTTAACCTCATTTTATTGACATTATACTTCCCTATGCTCCAGTACTTCAAATCATACACCAGAGGACACTAAGAATTGTTTCAAAGATCCTGGTTTTCCTAAAAAAGCTCTGTTTAGTGCAAGTTCAATTTAGTACTTTTCCTTAACAGCTTACTTCATGCTGGAAGGTTTAGGATGTGTTTTTAAATCAGTGGTACCAGAAAGTCAGTCATTAACCTACTGCTGTATCTGAAGTTGACAAAAATATAGTTTTACTCTTTCCTGCTGGGCACGTTTGACAGCATTTTAATAGAAATCATTAAATCCATTATCTGCTTAGACATAAAAAGCACTAAGTATTTTATGCCTATTTCTGATTCTTCTTCATATTTTTAGACTGATTACATAGCAACTAAGATGCTCATTATTTTCTAACCCTGAAAAAAGCTCTCAGGTATTAGAAATATCATGTAGATACTAATTTTAATCATTGCAATAGACTTAAATTCACAGGAATTCCTTTATAGGCAATGAAAGATGTTAAAGAACTAACAGAAATCTGACTGCTTACAAGATGTGTTTTCTAACAGGTATGGAGCAAAATTGGAGCAAACAATTAAAAATTTGCTGTCAGCTACAGCTGCATCAATCAGAAATAATTTCATTCCTATATTGCATTAATTTATATAAATGATTGCAAAATGTGGCACATTTGTCTCAATTTCAACGTTTGCCTTTAAAGTACTTGCTTTATAAAAGTCATTACTACATAGATTCCACTGCAGCAAGAACTCTTAGTAGAACAGTTCTTGGTTTTGTTGAATAAAACTCTCTAATCTTTTAATCTTTGAGGAGATTAGAGCTTGTAACTACCACCTGATCAGGATGATGAAATTCTACGAGTGCAATTGATTATGAAAAATGCAAAACATAATCAAGCCTTTCCTATTTATAAAAAGTATAAACCCCTCTGCTATTAAAGCCTTTTCAAAAGATTTCTTCTCAGTTGCACAAGAAGGTTCTAAATCCTTAAAATTTTAATCAAAACTGTAGCAAAAGCAGTAGAAAAACATTGGCTAACAAGTCAAGAACCCGTGTTTCAACTGGTTTTGTTAGAAATCTGATAGAAATTCAACCAAAATAAACATGCTTAAAACATATTATACTAACACTATAACAAAGAGGTGTTTTTTGAACTGCTGACTGTACATCAGTTGGACACTTAATTTAGGCTACAGATTTATTCACTAGTTAAGTGGGCTAACAATTGCAGATTCCAGTTGCAGAAAATCTATTGCAACACCAAAAAAGAGAAAATTATGAACGTTTAAAAAGCCTGCAGTCCCCTACTACTCTGTTTAAACATTAATTAGGAACAGAAAGAGAAAATCCACGTTTATGTCATAAAGTTGTCAGATTGACAGATCATAAAATCATTTTGTGTATAGCAACTTGGAATTTAAAACGTATTTACTAATCCATAGTCACGAACCTTGATACAACATTTAACAGCTTAATCCTTTAATTTCTCACATCAGTTTTACTTAGTTAAGAGACGTGTTCTGGATTGGATCCCTTGTGAACAAGGACCTAGAGGGTCCGCTTTTAAAGCAAGGCTTGAGAAGATGCTAAAAAAGAACTAAAGGCAGTGAATTGCAAAGAGAGACACTGATCACGCTATCAGACACTAAAAGCTGTTACACCGCACATAGATAGTCTTCCACCACAGCATACTTTTCAGAAGGTAGTCAGAGAAGACGAAAGGCACAAAGGAACTTCGGAGCAGAGGTGTACAGCAATTAAAAAAAAGAAATCCGCCCATCTTTCAGAGGGGGGCGGGGATGCATCTGTTTTCTGGCCGAAGGATGCCCAAACCCCGACAGGTTTGACCAGGCACCTTCACCTCCAGCGAGCACTGTTGCAGCCGGGACCTGCACACACTTACCGCACTCGCCAGCTCCGCGCCCAGCCAGAGGAGCAGCAGCAGCAGCGCCCTGCGGGAGGCAAAGGGACAGAGTCATGGCGGGGCGGGGGGCAGCGCGGGGAGGGGGCGGCCGCGCTCGGCACTCACCCTGCGCGCCCCATGGCCCGGGCAGCCCGCGGGGACCGGCACGGCGCAGCCGGGGACGCGCCGCTGCGCCCGCCGGAGGAGGGCCCGCCGTCACTCGGGGCAGGCAGGGCACGGTGCGGCCGCTTCGCGGGCTCCTTCCCCCGGCACGACGGAGCACCGAGGGCGCCGAGCCCCGGAGGAGCGGCCGGGCTGGAACTGCCGGCGCTGTCCGCTCGGGGTCGGCCACTAGTCGCTTCCCGCGGTGCCGGAGCCCCTCCAGGCACTTGTGGCGTGCCCAGGCAGGAAGTTTGCGCGGTCCCTGCCGGGCGTCGCACCTGAGCGGGGCCGTATGGGCCGGAACTGAGCCGGGCGAGCCCCGCGCCCGCCGCCCGCCCCTCCCGAGGGGAGACCTAGCACTGACAACAACTGCCCCCCTTCCACCCACACACCCCGGCGGCTTCCGCTGCAGAAAATAGTCCGGGGTCCAGCTACCCGCCCGGTGGAGGTACGGGGCGGGGAGAGGCGGCGCCCGCGTATCGAGCCGACAAAACCGCGGCGCCCGGGGGAAGGGCGGGGGGAATTGTGGTCCCCTCGAAGGGGGGTGGTGGCGGCGGCGGCAGTAGCAGCGTGCCCCGTACTGTTCGCCTCACCCACCCCAGAGCGGAGGAATCCTATAGTCCCGGGAGGACTTGAGCTGAGAGAAGCGGGCGAGCGCGGCAGAGGGGCGGGCGCTGGCGTCGGGGCAGCCGGCGGGAGCCGCCTGTAGGGAGCTGTGCTGCCCCGCCGGGCTATGCCCGCGCCGCAGGGCCGGCCCTGGAGCTCCTGAGCGGGCGGGATGGAGCTGCGGCGGCGGAGCTGCAGCCTGATCGCGGGCTGCCTGGTGCTACTGCTGGGGTGCTGGGGGCCGCAGGAGGCGGCGGCGGCGGTGAGTGCAGGGCTCCCTCCTTGTTCTCGGGCGCCGTGGTCCTTCCCGGGCGCAGCCGCGGTGTGGAGCCTTCAGGGGGGGCTTCGGAGCCCCTTCGGGGCTGGTGTGGCTGAGGGTGCGCTCCCCCTGACAGGAGCCCGGCTGCTCCTTGGGCGGGCGGGGATCGGTGGTGAGGCCGGGCCGCGGGAGGGTCCCTCTGGCTGCCCGCAGGTGTCTGGGCTCCCGGGGCACCCTTCCCTGCGCAGAGCTCCGCGGTGCTGCCCGGTCGGACCGAACCGCGAGCCGCGGGACCCGCGAACCGCCCGCACGTCTGGGTTCGCCGCTGGCTCCGGGGAGGGAGGGAGTGCGAGGTGGGGGAAGCCCGGGTGAGCTTTGTGTGGGCTCTGAACCCGCTGTTCCTCCAGGACAAAGGAGGAAATATTTCCCCTCCTGCCTTTGCCCCCAAAGGACTTCGTGAAGAGGTGTCTGAGCTCTTGCCGCTGAGCCATCACCTGCAGCCGTGAGTCACACCTGGACGTAGCAGGGAGATGGAGGCATGTGGGCATGGTTTATCGGAGGACTGTGGGACTCGCACTGGGACTTGGTTTTCTCGAGGGTTGTATCTGCTTTCTTAAAACCCAAGTGGAGGTGCTAGCGGAGATGGTAAATGTGTGCGGCGTAGTAGAGAGCGCACGGCGGGCGGCCTGGAGGAGACTTTGGGTCTCTGTCTTTGGAAAAGGGATGTTATCTCAGCTTCCCTGGGGTGGTAGGGCCTTGGAACTCTGAAGGGTGGGAGAGGTGATCGCTAGCTTCAGGTTTCAAGCTATTTGACTAAGACCTCCAGTTGTTAATAAGTGGTGAAATGAACTAAAAAGGCTTCCACTTTAACCTGCTTTAATTCCAGATTTTACTACCCTGGTATCTTTTTTAACTTTTTTTTTTTTTTTTAACCTTACTTGGAAAGGAAAACAAATCCGGATTTCTTGTGTTTAGGACTACTTTCTAGTTGAAATGTCATAGTATGTTACAGTAATAGGTGCAGAGTATAATTCTGCTTCTCCCCCTCTTCAGTTTTGTAGTTAGTGTTGACAGAATCTTACTTTGAAGCACATTCCTTTACAGTGAAATTTTGCAGACATTTGATCTGCCCTCTGAAAAAGCAAAGACCAGCCATAATATACTTCCTTCCCTTTCCACCCCTCCTTGCCATGCCCAGGTGGGAACCCAAGTGTAAGCGATACTGGTGTGCCAGCAGTGCTCACTGATATAGAGAGCTGCTGGGCACCACAGTGCTTGTAACACTGGTTCTGGTGCTCTGTTCAGTAACGCCTCACCCCAGCCTGCCTGCCATAACCCCCACCCCAAAGAATGACCCAGGTAGTCCCACCTACAGGACTTCACTGTTTTAGCAGGTAGGGGTGGAAGATGAGGAGTTTTGTGTGCATAAATGTGGACCTTTTCTTCAGGAAAGCATCCAAGCAGAGTTCTGTGTGTGAAATTACTGAGAATCTGTGGGGTGTGGAGAGGGGTCTGTGGTGACTCTGTCGGCAGTCACCTACCTTGGGAGAAACGAAGAAGGGAGCAAAACCAATGGTAGAATTTCGATTCTTAACACCAACTTGTGCTGCAGCCTCTCTTTTAGGATTTGCAGTGAGATAATATTAACTGAAGACCCAAGGGCTAAGTGAGGGTGGGGGGAAAGAGAGAAATGCGTCTGTTTCAAGGTACATAAATCCTACTGGTCATTTGTAATCTGGTTTTCTCTAATGGTTTCTCAATACTTTAGTGTTCTGATGTTTTTGAATTTCCTGTAATAACACTAAATGTTGCTGATCCTTATTAACGAAGATCAGCAGTTTATTATACCCATTGTCAGAAAGGGTTGACTAAACGCTGTAGCAGTATCTTTAATATACACAGTCTCTTCTATGGATTTTGTTTTGAGCCCCTGTATCAGAATCATTCCCCCAAAAGGGTTAAATTGGTTGAATGACTTCAAGTCATTCTGGTGCCCTTACTCAAATAATACCTGAAATTGTTATTCAGCATCTTAATGCACATTTCCAATAAAAAAGTTGTACATTCTTTGCTCCAGATTGTTGTAATGGTGTATATTGCTATGTGATCAAAGTGACAGACTATAGTTGAGACTCATCTGCCAGTGTGCCCATCCCAGAGAAATCCCCATGACTTATTAAAAAAAACCCAAACCAACATTTCATACTCAAGTAGGGATGGATTTCATTGTTCAGATTTTATTGCTGGGTTTTCACAACCCATAGTCTAAACTTGGTGAGTGGTATATGGATCATGCAATGGGCTCATGTGCAGACTCATTGTTGATGTAGAGTGAAGTGTGTAGCTGCTGATGAACAGTGTAAAAGTAACTGAGGTTTGAAAATGGTTTTACTTTAAAATGGGAGAAGGAATGAGATGGAAGATGGTGTCATCAATTCATGAAGTTAGAATATGTACTAGTTTGAAAACAAACCAGTACAACAAACCCTTAACATTATGGCAAACCCTTTGCTTTATGACAAAGCCAGCTTTCAGAAGAATCTGGATAATCTCCTCTCCTTTCTCGAAGGCTTCCCCTGCTGTGTTCCTCCATATGATGATGTCATTCATGTAGACGTAGATGTTCTGGAGCCACACCCTTTTCCAGTGCAGCCTGGGTCAGTCCATGGCAGATGGTGGGACTGTGCTTCCAGCCCTGGGGCAGTCAGTTCCAGGTGTACTGCACACCCCTCCAGGTGAAGGCAAACTGTGGCCTGCACTCTGCTGCCAAAGGAATGGAGAAAAAGACATTGGCAATATCGATGGTTATGTACCACTTCGCTGCCTGGGACTCCAGCTCATACTGAAGTTCCAACATGTCCAGCATGGCAGCGCTCAGTGGTGGTGTGACCTCATTCAGGCCACAGCGATCTACTGTCAGTTTGCATTCTCCACTGGACTTACACACTGGCCACAGAGGGCTGTTGAAAGGTGAATGGGTCTTGCTGACCACCTCTTGGCTCTCCAGTTTACAAATCATCTCATGGACGGGAACCACAGAGTCTCTGTTGGTGCGGTATTGCTGACGGTGTGCTGTTGCTGTGGCAGTTGGTACTTGTTCTTTAGTTTTCAGCAGTCCCACAACAGAGGGGTCATCTGAGAGACCAGGCAGGGTATTAAGTTGTCTGATGTCTTCTATCCCAAAAGCCTAGCAATGTCCTTTTGGGTCTTTGAGATACCCACTTCTGAGATAGTCTATGCAGAGGATGCACAGGGCCTCTGGACCAGTCACGGGGGGTGTTTCTGCCACTCATTCCCAGTTAAACTCACTTCAGCTTCCAGTACAGTCAGTCAGATGCTGGGATCCTCCTGTCACCCTAGAAATAGAAATGGGTTCCCCTCCCACATACTTTGATGACATCAGAGTGCACTGAGCGCTGGTGTCAACCAAAGCCGTGTATTTTTGTGGGTCAGATGTGCCAGCCCATCGGATCCACGCAGTCCAAAAGACCCAATTGTCCATTTCCTCTACCTGGCTAGAGGGAGGGCCCCTCTATTCCTGGTCATGGTACACATTGCTCTCCTCCTGTAAATATGTTCCCGAGGTCCCTTCAAGAGAATCAGTCATATTATTGTTCCTATACCATCTGGGGTTCTGTCCACAAGAGACTGGAGCAATGTTGACTCTAGATGAGCTTCTTGTGGTAGATGTTTCTCTTTTCAATTCATGTATCTGGGCTACTAAGGAGGAGGTGGGTTTTCTATCCCACTTCCTAATGTCTTCTCCATGCTCCTGAAGGAAAAACTAGAGGTTGCTTTGTGGAGTGTGTCTTCTCTCCCTGGCTGGGGGACGTCTGCTCTCGCTGGCAGACACTCTTGTTGGTTCTGGTAAGATTTGGTAAATTCCTTCATTGGCTCCTTTCTCAGTTTCTGGTGACCCTCTTCAGTTTTCTCCTCCAAGCTCCAGATGTGTTCTGCCAGCTTTATTTCCACAGATGAGACATGGATATGTAGCAGGACAGTGACAGTGTCTATGTAAATTCTCAGTTTGTTGACCAAGATGCCCACCTTGTCCTCTCCTTCCCTCCATTGCAGGGTTGCTAGGTGATGGGAGTACATCTCTGGTCCAAGGCATGTAAATCTCAGCTGTATTAGCAACATGCACTGGACACCACCTGGATTCTTGGGGAATCTCTCATCTTCTGAGAAAATGATCTCCAGCACAACTAGTTCCCTGAGGCATCGGGTACCTTGTTCCATTGTGCACCATTTTCCCTGGTGCACCTGGAGGTCTTCTTTACACAGGTATCTGTCCTGTACACTTGCCAGCAGTTGCTGCCAGAGGCTGAGAGTTTCTTGGGTTCTCCCAATCCCCTGGTCAATGACCACATCCTGGGACAGAGATCCCAGCTGCCTGGCCTCATTTCTGTTCAGAATGGTGTCATTGGCCACAGCGTCCCAAATGTGGAGCAGCCAGGTCAGGATGGACTCGCTCGTCTGGCAGGTGAATTCCCTACGCAGGTCACACAGCTCACCCAGGGATAGCGACCGAGTGATGATCTCTGGCTCTGTCTCTGCTGTTGGGTGCAAGGGTCTGACTGCCTCCTCGGCAGTCACTGTGTGGACTGATTTGCTCTTTGATATCTTCTTCTGAATGGGGGCAACTGCTGCCGGTTTAGGCTTTTCTGACTCAGTGACAGTTTGTGTGGAAGTGTTGACTGCTCTTTTGGTTCCTTTTCTCTGTGTGACAGTTTGTGTAGACAATGGTGCCTGTTGCTTTGCTGCATTTCTTCTCCTCATCTGGAGGATGCTGAGTACTGCTCTGGTTCTAAGCATGGTGTACATGGTACAGGCTGTACAGAGAAGACAAAGCACAACTAACAGCAAGATTGACATCCAGAGGGAACTCATTATTTTTGGAAACTGCTATGCCTGACCTGAAAGGCTGGAAGAAACCACTCTCTACTCTTCCCACCAGGGGCTGGATGCAATTGTTGAGGAGGTCCCAGACATAGCAGCCCAGACTAGGACAGGCAAACAAAATTGAGTATTTATTCCATTACCTCACAGGTTATCATGCAATAGTCATAATAAACCAATAAAACAATTCTCATACCATTCCTTGGTCTCAACAGGAGCAATGCAACAAGCAGTTCTCCATGTGAGGAAAAATATAGAGAGCAAGGTACAGTACTCATAGAGACAAGTTGAGCACCATGGTGAATAGGTTTCTGTTAATACAAAATTGTAATTCCGACTTTCTCTCAGGTTGAGCCCCACACTGGGCACCAAAATATGTTCTAGTTTTAAAACAAACCAGTGGGAGATTGCAAGTCAGAATTATAATTTAATAGGAAAATTAAAATAAATGCAATAGTACAAGACCATTGACGGAGTCAGGATACAACCTGACACCCTGTTAGTCACAGTGGTGGTAGCAGTCCAGATGAAGTGGTTCTGTTGATGCGGTGATCCTGTAGCAGGGTCTGGCCTTCACCTGAAGGTCCAGTGGGAATCCAGTAGGTAGGGCTGCATGTGGGGTTCCAAACCTCGGATTATATCCAGGTAGGAATGCTTGGTTCCTCCCCCTGGGCAGAGCATCTCACAATGGGATGATGTCATTCTATGAGTCGTGCAGTGAGACTTGATAACCCCTTAACAGAAGATATCTTCCGGAGGGAGTTATCAGGGATGTGTCATGGAAGAGATAAACAACACTACCACATCACATTTTAACAGATGATGATAGAATACATACTTTTGATTACATTTTATATTGTAACCTAAGACAGAATATTTTTTAAAAGTGCTTATTTATATGCTTTCAGCAGAAAGTATGAGGGTTTATTTCAATGGACAGTATTATTGGTTAAATTCCTTGCTAGTTTTAATGTAAATCTACATACATATGTATAAACCAATCTTTTCTAATCAGAATTGTTTTCCTCTCCCAGCAGGTTTACACTAGCGCTATATTATAGAAAAGTGATTGCAAGTTGTGACTGGGAAGTCTGTTTAATTAAAGAACATAGATGGACTAGATTCTTCTGATTCAGTTGAACTGTCTATGAAACTCACTAGAAGTTAGTAACTGACTGTTGGCTTATATTGGAAAAATTTCCCTCATAATTAAGGCCTAGGTTTTTAAAGTGTAAATAGACTTTGTCAGCCCAAAACTTAATAAAAACTAATAGTGTTTGCAATGTCTTTTTTTCTTTGCCTTCCATTATAATTCCAGTTTGACTAAAAGTACAGGGTTGAAAACAGTTGTTCAAGTAGAGTAAGACAGGCTGGCAAGATGGATATAATTGTGTTTAAGGAAATAATGTATTATTTGTGAAAGTTCTCTAAGTTTAGTTGAGATTTCATTTTTTTGCTTTCTGAAGTTACCATATAAGTAAATACATGGTACCATGTCAGTAATTACAACGTACGTGATTAATATGGTTAATTTGATGGTCATCTGTATTTTTCTTGTTTGTTCTATTTTATGATGTTAGTGGTGGTGGTTGTTATTATTTTCCATTTCATAACTGGCAGTGGCTGTTTCTAGTTACAAAAGCTAGGTCTGTAAAAGCAGAAAGAAATGGATGCTGGCTTTTAGGATTGAGAAGGTATTTCATCCTGAAATTCCATAGATGTGTCTTGATTAGTCATGCACAAGACTTGATTTCATAACACCAAGGCTCAAGCCCTCCTGTTTGCAACTTGTCATTTGTCATGTGTTTTGATTTTGACCTTTCGTTGGTTTTAGTTGAAGATATATAGTGAAAGTTATATCTCAAGTTGTGTTCTAGCATGTACTAAAAAACTAACAAATCCAAGGAATCCTGAATGAAACAGAATGTAAGAGCAATTTAGACCATAACAGAATCTTTTACAAAATCATTATATATTTTGTTCAGTTTTTCCACATGATGGAAATAGAATGATATTTCAGTGGAACTTCCTAGGCTTTCATTTTCCTGGTCATGAATGAATATTCTACTCAGTGGAAGCAATTATTATTTACCTTTCTAAAGTAGAAGGGGAAATTTTCCTAGGACAAAGTTATTTATTTGACAGCAAATGTAAATTTATGTAGTGATTTTTTTTTTTCTACTATGAATAAGCAATGATGCTTACTGTAATGTAATTAGCTGTTGTTGGGTTTACTAGAACATGTGGAAACTTTTCTATATTACAAAACTACTGAAGTCATTAAGGGCATCCCAGCAAATCTAATGTGCATATTTTCAGTCTGGGGCAAAGTACAGGGAGGAATGTGCTCTGCAAATGCAGCAAAGATTCATTCACTGAGATTAAAATGCTTCCATTCCCAATTGTATCAGCTGTGCAAACTTTTCACTGGTCATCCCAGAACAAGATACCCAGGCAATATTCACTTATGTTCTAGGAATGGTATTTCACAAGTGCACTGAATGGAAAGCAGCCCCTACCTGTTACCAGTGGTGACACTACTAGACAAAATTGCTTTGAATTAAGACACTTTTTGCTTGTCTGCCTCATAAGGCTGTGTGGACTCAGTCACATTGAAAACCACTGAGGTGCTTTGAAGTTCCTGCTCGATGCAGTGTTTGGCAATCTGGGGTTGGCTGCAGTGGTGTAAACCATCTGTTCTCAAGGGTACCTGAAATAAAACTTGTGGGAAAGATAGAGTGCTGATGAAGCTTTAAGGATCATTAAGCAGCATTCTTTATCCTCCTGTGAAAGGTTTGCAATGCAATTAAACCTTATTAAATACCATTGGTACAGTGCAGTGTCTGAAAAAAGGCAATGTGCTGAGCATCCTGGGTATGTAATTGCTAAGTGTGGGGAGGAAAAGCTTCAATGTAATGTGAAATTGTCATCAGAGTAAACATAGCTGAGCTGAAGAGGAAAGGGTCTTACTTATAAAAAGAAATCTGTTGCTTATTTTTTAAAAAATTGCTTCGCCATTGACTGAGTCTTTCTTTCAGAGCTTAAGTCTTGGAGAACTTGTGAGGAGCTGCAAGAAGCAAAGACTAGGGGATGTAATCTTAATTTTAAGAGAGTTGTACAAAGGGCAATTAGATAATTGCAAAGGTGTATTACAAGTTTTACATTTTAGCTTAAGCCTGTTAATCCTTTAGTCTCTCTTCTTCCAGAAGGTATGATGCTGAAACTATTGTACTAGTAGACATATCTTTAGTCTATTTCAAAAAGACTGATATTGTGTGATTCCTGGTTATGAAACCCCGCCTTTTTCCATGTTTTGAGTAGGAGACTGGACTAAATAACCCCAAGGCTCCTTCCAGCCTGAATTATCCTAGAAGTTTAAAATTACGAGGAAGTACAGTTGTGCTCCTAGGTATACTTTGTGTTAAGACAATTTACATATCCTGTAATCAAAAGTTAATCATAATTCATTAAGTTAAATTGCGGATTAGAAGGGATCAGATAAAATGCCTTTTTTTTTTTTTTTAATTTAGTTTCATCTAGTCAAGAAATCATCTAAACTGTCAGCACATAGCATTCATTTTGTATTCCCCTTTTGTGGATGTGTCTTATGAAGTATGTGTTTCTATGTGTATTATTCTGTTATAATGGAACAAAAGAGAAAGAAATTGTAGTGGCAATATAGACAATGTTTGGTGGTTTTGGTTTTCTTGTTTTACTTGTAGAGTGTGTGTTAGGAGTTGGAAAGAAAGGAGCTTTAAAGCTATGGATTTCAGCTCACTTGAAGGCTCTTGGTTACTGCAGCACTGTTGTTGGATTTCTTTGTCCCCTCCATTTGGAGGGGAAGGAAAATAGTTTAGTTTCTCAACTGTATTTTGTTTCTTTTACCTAATCTCTACAGAGAATTAAAATATCAGAGTTGAATTTCAATCTCTTCTCTCTCCTAGCACTGTAAAAGGTATCTGTGTGCACCACACTTTGCTGTTTTACTTTTGGTTTTAGTTTATTATCTAAGGAAGGATTCCTTTTATTGAGGTATAGCTAGATGTGCAGAACGGTCCTACTCCAGTCTAACATGACTCCAGTGTATACGAGATAAGCTTTGCTGCTGCAGCTCTGCTGAAACCCTGATTTTCCCATCTCTTTCCTCAAGATAAGCCGAGGCTTATTCATGTCCCTGCCTGAACACTGTTTAGTAAGTCTTTTTGCCAGTGTCCGTGTCTGTCAGGACTTTTTGCTTTGCATTGAATGAAATGCATGAAACATGTTGAAAAGTGTGTTTATTCTAAGACTGGGTTTAGTTGTTAGCAGGGTGAATCTTAATTTTAAACCACACCATTAATTTAGAGAAAGATATTTATGCTGTACTGCTTCCTAGAGAATTTAAATGCTTTTAGAAACCACACTTACACAGCCTTGGGTTGCTGCTGAGGTCTATGGATGTGGTAGACACCTCTTCTCTCCCTGGTAGGAACAGTTAACATGGAGGAAATCCTTGATTTCTGTTGATGTGCTTCACTGGTATGAAACCAAGACTTTAATCTCTTGACATCTCTTTCTCTACTGCAGTAGTTGTGTCTCTCGGCTCCTGCTGTTGTATTTGGAGATGTAGTTCTGATAGAAAAGATCACCGTATTGGCTCTGGTAGAAGAAGTAGAGGTTTGGCAGGTCCATTTGGTGCACTCACCTGAAAGCCATGGCAAATAACCAGAGCTGCAGTGGAATGGCTTTATTTCAGAGATTCAGAGCCCTTCACAAGAAAGATAAAGCTTTGCAGAGAGCCTTCAACTCAGCTTGTTTTAGGAACTACTGCTGTAAGTGAGGGAATTTACAGTATCTTGGTCCTTTTTATGTAGAAAATGAAGCAGAAATATGCAGATGTTCCTTTCTAGCTTAATTTTCAGTTTGACTGTGGTTTTGTATGGTTACTGTGCTGGACAAAAATATAAAATTTTTTTATGCAAAATATAAAATTTTGGCTTTATCTGTCAACCATAGTGCTAAAGTGAAGTAACCTACAGCATTTGTACTGAGAGAAATTGTACTGAGCCCTTGTAATAGTGATGAGTTTTGAATGATGTTTCAAGTCATTTGCAAGATATTTTGAGTAACCAGTTACCAATAGGTGATGTGTTTTTTTGCTTGTCTGCAATGCTGTAGGCTGGCAGGCTTTTTTTCCCGTTATGAACTCCTTTGTGCTGTTCTTATAATAGGAGTTTTCTACTTTTCTATCTTCATCTAGAAAGATATGAGTCTTAATTTATATAAAGTAGTAACTTAATTTGTATTATAGTATAAGCAGCATGATGCAAAACTTCTGACTTGGAATTGAGGACTACTTAAAAGTAGTCAGGGAAATAGAGTGATTATGTATACTGGAATTACCTGTATTTCTCCAGTACTCTGCAAATGTCAAAAGTTTACAGTATATTCAGAATAATTAGTTTTATTTCTGTCTATTCTGGTTCCTATCCACTCCAACTCCTGCATTCTGTGTGAAAATATAACAAGCATTAGTTATTAGCTACACAAAGCTGTCAAGCTTAAGCAACAATTAATTCCACAATAATATATGATTTTTTTGTACTTCACCGTGTTAGCAATGAAGGCTTGTCTTCCTTCCTTAGGAAAGTCTCTTTTTCATGAGTCTAAAATATATTTCTATCTAGCATCAGTACACATCTGTTAAATGCAGCATCAATTCTTCAAAAACAAACCTTTTTCTTTATGCACTTAAATCCCCTTGGAATCTGATAGATAGAAAGAAAATGACCACCCTGAACCGTGAAGTGCACTCTTTCTACACCTTGAATTAAAGTAGCAATTATTAAAACCCACAATTAAATCTCTTTACTTAAAGCAATAAAAACTAACGTGGCTTGCAGGCAAGGCTAGACAAGCCTCCAGCTCCCAGAAATGTGATTTCCTGACAAGAAATGCCACTGAAAACAATGTTTGGGTGAAGGAGCTTATGAACTCAGTTTAGAAATCTTTTAAAAATAATCCTTTTTATGAGGCAGTGGTTTTTCTTGAATCAATTTACTTTGAACTAACCTGTCACACAGAAAGACAGCAGAAGCCATTGTTTCTGAAAGGTAATTTCTAGCTGTCATTCAGACAATGTGAATTGGCTTAATAATAAAAAATACTTATTCCGAATTAGTTAAAATACTTCTTTTGTATATTCAACCTTAAAGGGCAAAGCTGTTTAGAAGGAAAAGAAAGCTTCTGCACTGAGAAATGAGAATTTATATTTGACTTTACTATCTCTTTTCATCCATTCACTGTATAGTCAGACATGAGGAAAAAACCTCGATATTTCTGCAAAGCTATTACTTATTTAATAACTTAAGAATTTAAATATATTTCAAATAACGAGGAGAAAATCTAGAGAGGATGAGAATTTGCAAGGCTTGAGTGTGTTTTGTTTTGGTAGTTTAACTTCCCATATTTATTTGGTGCCTTCTTAATAGGGAAGGTGGTGCCATGAAAATTGCTAGAAGGCTGTGCCCAGGGTCTGCCCAGACACACAGTGAAAACACCCATGCAAGAGTTGGTATTTGCCTGGGTGGAGGAGTTTTTTGTCATTTTGATTGAAGGGAGAGTATATACATAATGTGATTTAGTTTCTGAGCCAGAATGCTAATGGAAACTGCTTGGCAATAGAACGGATGACACTCCTGTGTCAGCAGAAAGTGGCTTTTCTGTTCTAAAAGCTTTCAGACTCTTAAAGTAGTGGTAGTAACAAAGTGTTAAAACATCTCTGTCTAATGTATGAATTTTTGTATCCTAAGTGAACCTAGAAAACTTCTTAACTTTATGCTTGAATGAGAAAATGCTTGTTGACAGGTCTAGTCATGTTCAGGAAATGTGTATTTTCAGGACACTGGCATACTGTACCCAAAAATGAGAATAATCAAACAGGCCTCTTTAAAGAACCTTAAATTGCTGATATGCTGCAGAGGTAATTGTGGAGGAAGCGCACAGCCTGTCATGGAAATAGTATTGGGGTTTTTTTCCCCCTTCTTTTTAAATGCTTGGACTAAGCAGATGTGTTTACATAATAAGCAGATGAATCTGAGATGTATTCTAAATCTGAGATGTAATCTAAATTTTAGTAATCTTTTCAGTAACTATTTTTATCTTGCTAGCAGAAGAGAGTAACATGGTGACTCTTGGGGATGGTGCTAAGCAGGGCCGGGAGTTGGACTCTATGATCCTTGAGGGTCCCTTCCAACTCAGCTTATTCTGTGACTCTGAGTATGCTGATAAAACAATAACACCCTTAAGCTTCTTGGTGGTGTTCAGGAGCGTAATCATCAGTTGCTAAAAGAATACAGAATGTGGATTTTTAAAGTGTAGAGATGAATTTTCTGAATGAAATCATTAGAAACTGATAATGAAGAGACAATGTGTAAACAAACTGACCAGAACCCTAATTCCTAACCCTTCTGTGCTTCTGGGGGGTAGGAGTGGAGAAGCTGGGAGTGAAGTTAAGCCTGGCAAGTAAGGCAGAAGCAATGTGTTGGATAGTCTTTTTTTTTTTTATTTCTCATTACCCTACATTGCCAATATTGGCAATAAAATTTATTTCCCTAAGTCTGTTTTGCTTCTGATACTAATTGCTGAATGATCTCTCCATGTCCTTGTCTTGGCCCAGGAACCTTTTGTTATATTTTCTCTTTCCTCTCCAGTTGAGGAATAATAGTGGAGCTTGGTGGGCACCTGGCACCCACCATAAAAGTATTGCTGGATGTAACATTCTGAATAATATTACTTAGATATAGATAAAAAAATTTAAAAGTGGCAATGTTCCAAGCTAGTAATTTATTGTAGGATCATAGTAAAACTTAGGCTGGAAGAATAACCCTCCTGTTCTGGAGTTTACATTTGGTGACCTCTTGCTCAAAGTAGAGCTGACTTGGAATTTCTGTTTGTTCAGATAGTTGCAGTCTAAAAGGACATTGAAACAGTACCTTCTATTCCAAACCTTGCTTGCTGTAGGAATAATGTTAAAACTTGGTGGAAAGGCTCCTTATTCAGTGCTTGCAGCTAACCTACTGGTTACTGCAGGATGCAGAGCCCATGTCTCAAGCTTGAAGCAGGTTATTTTCTTGGCACATGTTCAGCTCCAAATAGCATTTGTGGGAGTTGGTATGCTCCCTAAAATAGGGTGCCTCAGGAGAAAGTGACTTTGTTTCGGAATGAATACAACTGCCAGGGGCTGTTTCTTAATCCTGCCAAGCTTCAGACTGAACTGCATCTCAAGTTTTAATAATACTTGAGGGCTATTTCTTATTAATGGGTCTCTTCACTTATTGTGCTGGAGTGTTGGAACCACATATGCTCTCTCCTTGCCTACCCCCCTTTTTAAACTGACAGTATTTGAGTGTGTTGTTGTAAGAAGGACAGCTCACTGACATCCTTGGACCTGGTCAGAGAATCACTGCAAGGAGATACTTTAGGTTGCATATTGTCAATTTGCTACTGGGGAACCTCCAGAAAGTCACTAGGAATAAAATCAATTGCTGACTAAAGCAATAACCATAAATTTACAAGTGTCAAAGCAAGGAGAAGCTTGGTGCTGCTACTGAAGATTTCCTGCCTCCCTCCCCTTTTGTTTCCCTTTAAACAAAAATATAAAGTGTCTTTCCTGTCCTTCTGCACCCCCCTTCTCTAGCACTGATCAGATTTATTTTGCCGGTCCTGTAACTGATACAATGTTAATACTTGAATTTTTTTTGGCTTTTTAATGTTCTGTGTAAAGATCTAATTGATGGCCTGTTCAGCTACTTCCTTGCATGGGTTCAAAGCTTTTAATGTGGGAAGTCTCTGAGAAGTGTGATTTAATTCCTGATACTTGCTTTCTGTTTAGTGATGATCAGTGCAATTCAAGTGTAATGATTCTCAGAATAATGAAATTTATAGCCTCTAGATGTAATTTCTCTGGTGTAAGGGAGTGGAATCTTTTTCCTCTAATCAAGGTTGAGTATCAAATTCCAAGATCTGCATGTGGTAGATACAGTGTTCTATTAGCACTAGCCTGGAGCTGTCTTACAGCATTTTAAAGGCAGTAAAATATTCAGGCCCCCTTTGCTTTTTTTCCTGTGAGGTAGTCTGGGAAAATTACTGTTGTGATTCTCCACAGCAGTATAAGGTCACTTTTTCATAGGAAGGTGCATTTTGCACAGAAGCACCTCACTTGAAGTGGCAGGTGCTCTAAGGAGCCCTGAGCTATTGTTATAGCACATAACCAGTGCCTAAGTAAACGAACTTGAGAGGCTGACACTGAGGGTACTCCATATCTGCTGAAGTTTAACATGTGAGTTCCTGGACAGGCATCTGAGAGTTCTCACTAAATATTCAACTTTTATCAGCTTTAGGGATTTCTGAATCCATGAGGATAAAAGGGCCTCCCATCTCATCAGATCCTGATGTTCCATTCTTTTGCAAGTGCCTCTGACTTACAGGGTTAGGACAACTGCTTGGTCTCCATTGCTTCCTTGTTTAACTTAGCCCTCTTCGGTGCCACTTTTTCAACTTTGATTACCTGAGGCTGGAGAGTAGCTCTTTGTTAGCATTGAGCAATACAGAGAAAGTGCTGCCTGTAGTGCTCTCTTTAGGTGTTAAAGTGCACACACAGACTGTGCTGCTGCCACGGGCATAAACAAATGATAAAACAGCTCTGACTAGAAGAACCTTGAAGCTATGATACTTGGTCCAAGAACTGAAGGAGAATAGAGCTGATAATCACCTCCACCACAAAAAAAAAAAAAAAAATTCCCCCAGACACCCACCAAGCCTTAAAGTTAGTTAGGTCTTGTTCTGGCAGTTGAGAGGGTGTGGACTTCTTCAGATAGCATCTGAATACAATATCACTCTGCACAGCCTCTATTCTTTTTACCATGTATACTTGCTTAATCTTTGGTATTAATTTAGTGCTCTCAGTAGATTCAAAATAGACCAGAGTGGGGTTAGATTAGTCTGAAATGCTATTCTATTTTGCCTCTCCTTTCTCCAAGGAAGAAGTGGGTTTCTGTTCTTGTGTGGTCTGCTTCATGCTCTTGACACTTGAAAGGGCAGTTGTCAGTGACAAATGTCTGACACAAGACTCTGGACTTGAAGCTTCTTCTATTGCATGTTATATGGATAAGGGTGAGGAACAGGACATTTTTCTGGGGAATTAGTCTGTCTTTATTCCATTTCCTTAACCAGGAAAGGAGTAAAAAAAGAGTGCCAGAATGACTGGTGTTATGAGTATATAATACTTGGCTTGCAAGCATATCTGAGACTTAGAAGTCTGACTGACCGTTTGGTCTAGGTTTGTGTTACATTTGGACATGGTTATAGAAAGTGGCAACATCTAACACCTGTCACATGGGAAAGGTCCTAAATGACTAGTAAATCTTAACCTGTAATGAGTACCATACGGCACTTCTTATTTGCAGCTGGAAAAAATCAGGAAGCCCCAAGAGGCTGGTGATTAGAGACTTGTGTGTAAAATAAAAGTAAAACTGAGACTTCCTGAAAAGTCAAGTGGCTTACTGTATCCTGCCACTGACTGGCTGCCAGGTGCTCTGTGCTGGTGTGAGTTGCAGAGATGTATAGCTGGACAGGCAAAGATGGAGGCATGCTTAAAACTAATTTGCTGTGTACTTGTTTAAGGAGTTCACTTATGGTCTGTATAGAAGTTAGAACATGGCTTGCATTCATAGTTCAGCATTTAGAACTGAAATAAATGAGCAGTAGTGAGGTGTAGACTGCCTACAGGGGTGGTATGAAATTTATCCATTCCCAAACTGCAAAGCCAACTAGAGTTACTTTGTTTAGGATGTCTCTCCCGATATGTTATGTATTTAGAGGTTCATGCAGGTGCAGTGCTTGCTGAAGAAGGAAATGAAGGTGGTGTTTGGCATCTGCCAGTTCATTAATGTGGAGATGGAGTGGGTTGAGAAGGCCTCCTTGGTAGTTTACATTCTGAGTTAGTGCTCCTAGCTTGCACTGTTTACCAGGAGGTGTACTTGCCAAATCTAAACATAGATGCTTTGTAAGATGCTGCCTCTGGATGGCAGCATAAAGGTAATACTTCTGAGTTGCTGTTAAAGGAAATTTTTGCCAATTCATACAGCCTAATGTGAAGTTGTTTGGAAATTCGTGTTCGTTAGGCCAGAAGTACTTGGCTTCTCAGGTCTCTTCAATTGTAGCTTTGAAATACTTGTGAGAAGGTCAGCAAAGTGTGAGCTGATTATTTTACTTTGTGTGTTTCACCCAGCAGAATATACTGCACTGAAAGCCCATTCTCTGTCTTGTAACACTAATAGACCACAGAAACCTAAGGGGTTTTGCAACTGGTGAGAGCTGTCCTTTTCCTCACCTACACTTGAGTGCAAGGCTGGCAGCGGCCCTTAAAGCAGAGGGGCAACAATCATTTTTGAAGATGGAAGCTTTTGTAGAAAAGAGTGAACTACTGTGAGTTGCAAGGACGAACTCTTCCTTAAACTCTGTACCTAAAGTTTCTGCTTAATGTTTCTTTATGTCCTGGAGAGTTGTCAGCTCTACCCCTCTTAAAATCAAGTATTCAGAAAGGGAGTAAAGTCTGGGATTTGGGAGAGTCAGATGCCCAGCTGGGCTCTTCTATGTGGAGGTGCCTTCCCTCTCTACAACACTTCTACTTTCTGTCTTCTTTTCTGGCTCAGGAATCAGATACAGAGAAATTGTCAGGTTATGATACTTCCCATTTGTAATGGGTGAATAGTTGCAGTTTGGGGATGAATCAGAGTTGTTCAGGTTTTGGGGTGTTCATTCAGTAAAGAGTCTTTGACTCCAAAAGTCGCCTGTAGTTAGATTGTCAAATACTCTGTGGGAAGATCTGTTACTGCAAGTATTGCCCTTATTTTAAATAGAAGTTTCTGTGAAAGACACCCTCTATCAAAAACTGTATGTTAAAGATCCATAATTAGTTCCGTTTAAAACAATAAATTCCATGTCGTTTTAGTACAAGGTACAGGCAGAAAAATTCAATCCTCTTTAGATACAAGCTCCTGTCTATTTCTTGTGGCACAAAATATTTTTGACATAGACAAACTTATTTCAATTTTTCCATATTCTCAAGGTAGTTATGTCAAGGTTTTCTTGCTTTTAATTTTGGGATTTTTAAAGTATGCCTTTAATTCCAGCCAATTTGTAGCAAATGTATTCTAAGAGAATTTATTCATTCTTAAACTTTCTATTAAATCAGAGCATTAATTTGGGATGTGATAACTAGACTTAGCAGATCTCTTACAGTTGTCCCATGTTGTTATTATTAGTAGCTATTCATGTATCTAAATAACAAACAGAGCACTGCCCCTTAAGAGGAAAAAGAAGGGGGTTTTGTCCATCAGATGCTTGAGAATGGTTTTTAACCTGCCTCTTGTGTTCTCATTCACTGTGGCCAGAACTGTAGCTACTACAGCTAAGACCTTCCTCTGCCAGTCTGAACAGGCCTCATATTGTACAGATTTCAAAGAGAGATAGTGCCTCGAGGTACAGCAGATTAAATTACATGTCAGAAGTTCCCTTACTTTAAAAAAAATGGTCAAGAGCTTCTGCAAATATATTTTGACTCTTACCTTTTACACCGTGAAATTTATTCTTTTCACATCTCTAGACAGATTGAGGGAAACAATTCCTTAGAAGGGCATGCAATAGTCTTTTAATTCAGATTCTGCTTTAGCAATGTTAGTGCTCATAAATACAGTACTTTAGTGAGAAAAGAATGGCCATTTGGATTATAGACCTGTGATGACTTTGCTGCCAGGGTTGACTTCACACAAGTATATGAGTAGTAAATTGTTATCTGCAAATTTGTACTCCTGCTTAAGCCTAAAGTGCATGGATGTGAAATCATAGTTAGAACGCAAAATCACAACTTTAACTCTGCTTGTCAAATCCCTACAAAACCTTTTGTTTGTTGGTTATATTTCTGTCCAGGCAAGTGAAGGGAAACTCAGCTTGCTGAAGATAAATGAGGAAATCTTTGACCTGGTTGAGTAGTAAATCCTTAGCTAGAAAACTGCACAGGTGTTTTGTTACACAGATCTTGGCAAGCTAGTGAATATGAGGATATTCTTCAGGACCACCACCAAAATAAAGCTTAGTCTTTGTCTGCTTGGAACTGAAAGGCTGAATTTATTTGCATTTCAAGTAGAGGTATGAATAATTGAGTTTGACTTTTGCATGGCTGCAGCAGAAGGATTACTTAAGCCATCCTCCTAGGGCAAAGGCATTTGTAACTGATGCTTTGCTCTGTGTTGAATTTGCTGATTTTAATCAGAGTGAATTTCTAACAGCAGAGTCAGTATTTATAATTGATAGAATTGTCCAATATTTATGCTCCTTTTTTTTCTGCTGTTGGATTTATGCTGATAACTGGTAAGCTGTCATATATGAATGCAGAGGGGGATGTTAGTAGCCTTTAGGGAACTCCTGTAGCATCAGGATGACTATGTGAGGTGCAGGATTTGTTCACTGTGTATAAACTTTATTCTGGGAATATCTTTCACAGTTGTATAACAGGTAATTGCAGTCCCGACTGTGAAGATTCTCTTCTCCCAACCTTAAATCATGAACAAGAGCAGCTTGAAAATCTGCAGTTTCCACAGTGAGCTTTCATGAGCTCCAAAACACTGTTAAACTGCTTCTCAGCAGTAAAGTTGTGTGTATTTGAGTTAATTTAGATACTGTAAGAGTTCCGAGATATAAGTTTATTTTACCAAATACGTGGTCTAGAGTCAGACTTGGTGAATTGGGAAGTCCTATTTCATTGTTTTCTGGACTAGAAGACTTCAAAACTATTGATTTTAGCCTAATTAACACTTCCATTGTCTCTAACCCCTCTCGCCCTTCTCCTTTGGCAGTAAAAACCTGCCGGGGCTGATGTGTGCTGTGCTAGAACTTGAAGGGTTTGATGTACCTGCAGTTTTTTTGACACTGCTTTGTGGTTCGATGTGATTCTATCTGAATGTAAAACTCTGTGTTTTATTCAGCTTTCTTTTTAGTACTCAGGTGACATCATTACCTGATTAACTAGCTAAGAAGAATATCTGGTCGTATGTTGCTCATAAATACAGAAGGGAGAGACCTGAGGTGCTTGATAATCCAAAACTAATAGGAGCAAGTGCTCTTTCTATTAGCTTTTTAAAACACTTGGAAGGGAAGGAAAGGAAAATATAAAACTACTATGTGTCCATTCTTAAGTTGAGACTCTTTGAATTGCAGCAATTCATTGCCTGAGTGGCTGTGCAGTCAGACCTACTGCAGGTAGTAGAAGGACTCATAACCACATCAGCCTTGCAGAAGTCCTTCTGTTACTTTTATCTGTGAAAAACCTGGGTTGCAAGTCTCAGGTTCAAGAGCTGTTAGGGGAGACAGACTGTGCTGTATGGAAGCCCTCAGAGATTAATTGCTTTTGAATGGGTTTTTATGGATGGTTCCTCCTTTGACTATTCTAGTGAATGGAAAGCTTAGTAAAACCAAATGGTCAAAGAGCTTCATTATATGTATGCAAATAAATCCTAAGGAAATCGTTAGGAAAAAGTTACAGGAAAATACACAAACAGCAATTGCTACACAGTGTGACTTGAGTGTATATTAACTTTTTTTTTCTGGCCTTTACTGCTTGCTCTCTCTGCTCATCATTCACATTGTTCCACAGTTCAGTTAAGCTCCTACCATCAGTGTCTGTTGCAGTTTTCAATTTGTTTTAAAAGTCTGGCCAACTTTGCTTGGGCAGACTTTATTGCAGTGATTTCTGTGCATCTTTTTCCTGCCTGGAAACATCCTCACCTGGTGAGGCAGCTGACAATGTTGTGGTGTCACTTTCTCTTCAGGACAACATCTGTTTATGAATCTAGTGTGTGCTAGTTAAACCTCGCTGAAGATTGATCATTTAAATCTCTGAGGAGGTCTTAACGCATTACAGGCAACACCAGCATTTAAAATTGGTAGCTGTCCACAATCAGGTTTTTGATTCTTTCTTGACCTCCTGCTGCCATCAGAATGGAGCTGTCAAGAAAAGCTTGCGGTCTGTTAGTACAAACTGCATAGCTGGGTACAGTAATGTCACTTTGCTCCTCTTAGAAATGAGAGGGGTTATCAAACAGGAAATTCCAGATTTGTGATAGAATGATACATAAGGAGGATGTCAGAATAAAGAAATTGTGCCGTGTTCGAACTATTTCTTTTTTCTTTTTCTTATCCAGTTGTCTGATACCTGAATTGAGAATTCATTTGTAAACAACTGGGATCATGTCAGAACTCTTGTTTAGTCACCTACTGTGCTTCTGTAAGAAGCCTCACCTCCTCTTGATTGGTAATTTGTACGTGTCAAGCTTGTAAATGATTGGCTTCCCTCTGTAATCTTGCCCTTGGAAAGAGTATTAAAATACTTTTAAACTCCTATACTAGTTTTAACACTAATACATTATTGAAGTACTCTAGTGGAGGGGTTTAGGTGCTCCCTTATACCCCTCCCTGTATGCACTCTGTTAGCTGTTATGTTTCCCTGCAGCTCTGTGTATGTAGTTGTGAAACTATGAAGTGAAAAAGAAGTGATTTACCAAGTCCCAAGCTGCTGTTCTCTCCAGTAACAGCATTCCTCTGTCTGGTAGTTTTTACAAATATTTTGTCCAATACTGTTGTTAGTGGCAGCTGAGAGGTGGGGTAGGAATATGGAATATGCTGAAACTGCCTTGTGACAAACATCTCTGGGCCTGGTGAGAAAGGAGTGTAATGTGCCCACTGCATAAGGCAGGCTTCTAACACAACACATTTTGAGGATGACTTAGGCTATTCATTTCACTGAGCTGACTACAACAAACCTATGTCCAAGAGTAGGAATGTGTACTTTTTTTTCTTCAAACTGAAAAACAACAAACAAAACTGCATTCTGTTGGTGGCATAAAGCAGTTTTCCTCCATCCATGTAAGACACAAAAGACCAAGCTTGTTCTGGAAGAATTATCCTTTGAACAGTAAACCAATACCATCCCTCCTTTTATATACTAATGAAAAGAACTTGCTCTCCACACACGGATTCAATGGGGTAGAAGCTGTCAGGAAAATCCAGTGAAAGGATTAGCTAAACTTGAATAGATTAATTAGAGCTTTTGATTGTGTCTTGCTATGAAAAAGTCACAGCATAGGAAATAGCAGTGATAGTGCATTCAACTTTACAGGTACGTGAGGGGGGAGGCAACAGGAATACAGTAAGGAGCAAATCTAAGCAGTTTGTCTTGAGTTCTTAAAAGCTGCTTTGATTCCTTATTCATCTTTGTGTAGTTGAAAACGGAAAGATTTTAATAGATATGGAGATTGTGACCAGCTCTTATGATCAAGCTACAATTCACTATTATATCAAATATTTTTTGCCTTCTTCTGTCACCTAAGACAATGTGTCCTACTGGCCAGAGCCAGGAACTGAACTGCTACTGAAGGCATCTGGCTGCAAAATAATAATACAAGGCAAGAGTCTTGCTCGGTTTTCCAACTGTATTGTGTACTGAGTGTAACTTCGAGTTCCCCTGAGGTTTGGAGTCATTCAATTTTCCATGTCTGGAAACCCAGAAAGTCACAATTTTCAGAACTAGTGATGGTTAACCTGTTACTAAGGGTAAACTACAGATGGTAGCCATCTAAATCTTGTTCTTAATGTCGATTTTTCTACACTTGGAATGTCATTGCATCCATTTTCTTTCTTTGATTAAAAGTGTAGGTTACTTACTGTTCATGTACAGGGGAAATTCCAAGTGTTCTATGCATAGTATGGAGCCTAGATTTTCATGGCAATTATGTGAAATGCACAACTGATTCAGATACATCAAAAATCTCTAGCCTGTGGCTGCTGAGTGGCTTTCAAACTTGTGCTAGCTTGTTATGCAGTATGCAGTCTCCTGTAGTGCAATTTTTGTGCCTGCTTTGCCAAGTTGAAAAAAAAAAAGGCCTTGAGATTACTGAAAAGTCTAAACAAGAAGAAAGGTTTCACTCAGAGTAGGTCATTAAGCTTTTTTTTTTTTTTCTGTCTCTGCCATCATGTTTTACTTTAGGGGTTTTTTTTAAGCTATGCAGCAATAAGATCTCTAAGTGGCATGAATTGATCTTGATACAATATAGATTCTCAGGGTTTTTTTTTTGCTTTGGACTATTTAATTAAGAATACTTTGATGCAGATACAAGTTAATGCAAATAAGAAACACAGTCTGCCAAATACAACTTTTGTACAGGAAGATAAGTGACTCTGCTGGGGGAGTACTTCTTGATAAGCTTGTGGGTGAATAGATCTTCCCAGGATTTATGCCAAAAACTTACTACTACTTGATTACAGTGGGTATTTGAAGAGTTTTCTGATTACAGACCTTTAGCTTCCCTTCACTGCTGTCTGGGAAAGACCGTATTTCCTTCCTGCAAGTAATGCATCTGAACTGGATATCCAAAGCCATTTGTCAGCATTCAGCAGGTATTTCTGCCTCTTCAAGACAGGCTAATTATGCAGGTTAAGAGGCTACTCAAAACATAAGAAATCCAGTCTGAATATATAAATTGCTTTGGAAGACAGTCACAGGTTTAAGAAGAAACCCTACGTTGATTAAATCAAAGCACTTTGATTCAAACAGAATAAGGGAGAGAAACACATTTTTCTGAAACTTCACCCGTGAAACTTAATGGATACAAGTTGCAACATAAGGAATTCTGGTGGGATATTTTATGGAGGAACAGCTTCAATGTGAAGGCAAGCAGACACCAAATCCAGGGCCTAAAGCAGCTGTGGGATCTCCACTACCATAGGTACTCAACATGCAACTGGACAAGGACCTGTGCAAACTGCCTAAGTTGCCTTGCTGTGAGTGGTTCCTTCCATACCAAATTATTTCATGATTTCATTTGTTTTATGAATCAGATCTGTTTCATGTGGTCTTGATGCTGACTCACTGTTAATGATGTATAAGCACTAACGAAGTGGCCTTCTGCATTTTTCCTGTGTAGACACAGTAGCAAAGGGCTGGGACTCCTGAGCTCAATTGTCCAAAAACTCACCTTCACAGCACTGTGCACCTCTAACTTGTTTTGTGAAGGGATAGTGTAATCTTATACCATCTTTTTCCCTCCCAACTTCACTTGCTCCCTGTTCACCCCAACAGTTCCCTTGTACCTGAAAACTGAGAAAATTTCTATTAGAAACATTCTATGGAAGCTCTAAGGAAGACTCAATGAGTCTCTTCTGTTCCATGGGCTGAATAAATCCTCCTCTGTGTAGGATCTTGATCATGCTTTTCATGTATGTGTGTTGTTTTAGCCCATGTGTGTTCTACCAGTTTTTGGTGGATTTTGATGAGTACTGATGTAGGGTTTTTTTCCCCCCCACCTCTTGGAGGCAGCAGAGGTTTTCCACGCTGCTCTCACTGTTCTACCCTTGTAATACAGAATCAGCGCTGTGGCACAGTGAGCCAGGTTTGTGCTGTGAGGGAAGGGAATATTGCATGTTACTGCAGTTAATCCCTTTTAAACAAAGCTTTGTTAAAGAGATTAATCCTAAAACGGGTTCACAAGGAATTTGCTTTTTTAAAACGTGTTTTTAAAAGTGGAAGAGATCAGATACTGAATTCCTAGGATAACTGGGATTGAAGGGGGGCATCAGGAGGACATTTAGCCAAACACCTTGTTCCAAACAAGGACAGCCATGACGTCAGGGCAGGTTACTGAGGCCTTTGTCTGGCCTGATCTTTGAAAGCCTGGCTAGGAAGGTTCCATTTCATTTTAGGAAATGGTTCAATAAATCCCTCTTAACTGAGAATTTTGAGTTTTCATATACATAAAATCAAAAAACTAGTTACAAAAGCCACATGGAAGATTGGGAGACACCCTAGCCATGTCATATAACACTACTGCTGGACTTTAGGCTCTGCCTTTTGCTGCAAGATGCCTTAATTGATCCTGGGTTTTGTAGCTCCAGGTGAATTAAGCTACTTCTGTGTTTTCAGTCTGATGCTTGGTAGTATGTTTAGGCTAAGAGCCAAGACATTCCTAATGCCAGGTAGGGGATGGGTCATGTCTCTAAATGCTTTTGTGGTAATGAAGACTAGAATTCAAGTGTGGGTGTATTTCAGATCTGACATACTAACTGGTTTCTTGCTTGATTGAAACTTTGTACATAATGTTCTCTGTCGATTAGTGAAGGGGAGGCCCTCAGATGCTCAGCTCTTCAAACTTTTAAAACGTATGCTCTGTGTTTTTAATACAATGCTGCACCTGTTCTCAGAGCAAGTTGAACCCTGAAGTATTTCAGGCAGTGTATCTTCTAATATGGCTCATAGTTTTTAACTATAAAGAGGTCTGAAAGATGTATTATGTAGAAACCTTCTACCAAAAAAAATATTTCTTCTAGAAATCTCACTTCTGTAACTCTGAGATCAACACAGGGCTGTAATGAATATCCCGTGTTAGAATGGGGGTGGAAAAATACAATCTAAGCAAATGTGGTGTGGAAGGGTTACTTATCTTGGATGTTGTCTGTGAACCAACCTTTTATATCCCTCTCCTCTGAACTCCTTGAAATCTGACTGTCACTCAGTCACCTGACTGTTACCTTATGCTGTTTGTCATGCTTTGCACTGGTGTGTGAATGCAGCTACATGAAATCTAGAGGTTTTAAAATGTGTTTTCTCAGTAACTGAGCTGTGGGGGGAAGAATTAATCGTGTAGTATTTGTCTAATAACTATCACAAATATGCTCAGAAGCTTCAGGCTTGTTTAAACTCTTGTGCAAAACCTGACACCTACTGGTGGGAAGCATTACTGGGCTGTTCTCAGCTAGAGATGTGCTGAAGAGCCTGTTCTATAAAGTGCTGGTGCTTTTGGCTATAGGTGTTGCATTGTACTGCTTAAGCATAAATTTGGAAGTCTAAAACTAACTGTAAAATACTTACAAACAAACATAAGTATTATCATAAAGGTGATTGAACTTTCAGTTAACTCTGCTTTGAGCACTTGTATAATGGCTTGAGGAAAAAGTTTGTGGGTTTATATTGTAGACTAACTTTTTAACTTTTTGTGACAATATTAAAGCCTTCATATAGTCTTATGCCAATTAAAAACATTTCTTTTTCCCTTTTATCTTTAAAGGCTTGCCATGGATGTACATCTTTATCCAAATGTGATTGCAGTGGAGTAAAAGGTGAAAAGGTAAATATTCCTTTATTTTTTTTTTTACCTGTCAGACCAGCATGCAAACCACTGAGCCATATGCCAACTAACTGAAGGTTATGGATGATAATTCTTTGCCTCTTGCTCATATCTTTTTTTCTTTGATGGTAGTGTGGGCATCAGAGCTGTAGTAACTGTTTCAGATATTGAGTCAGACTGTCTGGTCCAGTGTAAGATTTTTATATCATTATTTTCTCAAGAATGGGGAATTAATGCACAGATTGTTCTGACAATTTTTAAAAAATGCAAAAAACCAGAGAAGAGGCAAATCCTAGTAAAACAGAAAGGATTCCTATTTACAGAAAAGACCTGCCTGCACTAACTATTTTAGTGTTAACAAACTAACTGTGGAATGTACAGTAATAGCTATGCTAGTAATCCTTCAGTGGGATTTTAAAATTGAGTTTTCCCTCTTTTTTGCACTGCCATTTCATAAGTAGTTGATGCTCACTAATATGTTCTGAACTTGTACTGCTTTTCCTCGTAATTTGTACAGCTGGATGCAAAGAGGATGATTGTTATCACTGTCTAGATGTGAGCTGGACCATGGAAGTGACAAAATTCAGATATAGCTTTCCCAACACAGTTACCTGCCACCCAAGTAAGCAGCTAGTTAATGGCCAAACATGTATTCTTGGATCAAGCAGAGTAAAAACCATCCCCACTCCAAAAAACATCTCTGTATGCCTCAGGTGCAACAAGTTGTTTTGGTCTGCCCAGATGGTGTCCTAAGGCCAAGAGATGCATGTTGACATCTTGGAGCTGTTCTGCTTCCTTGCAGCTTTGACTTTCAGTCTCACTGCCTGTTCTCAATGTGTCTGTACAGTACTTCATGTTTGTCACCATTATTTCTTATTGGTTTACAATATTTTTCTTTGAGGATACAGCAGGTGCTCAGCATTTCTTTCAGTTACAGTGCACTGTAGGTACACAGCCCGGTTATAAGTGAATTGTGGTTAAATATTCCCATGTCACTGCTGTTGTCACAGCAGTTGGGATGTAAAATGGGATGTGATCACTGCAAGGGGCAGAGGCTGTCAGAAATGCTTCCACTCTCAATCTTGTAAACAGTTTGCTTGAGATACAGTGGAGTCATCTTAAAGATGTGAACTGATAGTAGAGTTTGAGAAGCATGTCTTATCAAACCACTTACCCTATCTTAGCAAGGTTCTAGGACGGCTTCAGTGCTCTAGATTAATTTCTGACACATTTCAAGGGTGGTTTTTGAGTTGCATGAACAAAGGTAACCTTAAATGAACAAAAGTAACGCAAAACAATCAGTCACTGTGCTGGCACTGTGATGTGCTGGTGCAGAGTTTTACTATTGGCTCAGGTTAATAAACAAGGCAGCTGTCCAAAACTCAAGGTAATGCTTGATGCCACACCTGCCATCCAGATAGCTCCAGACAGATGAGGTCATTCCTTGGCATTTACTTGCTTTTAGGTCATTGAGTATATTCCCAATTTACATACCTAGTCAAGAATGGTATTCCCTTGATGGCAAGATTTTCAAGTTAGATTTGGTTAGCCAAACATGAACCTGGTTAATGTTCTTAGGGGATCTTCAGATGCAGGTGCCCAAACCAGATGCATCATAACACTAGTCACAAGTTATTTCTGGATCAGTTTGAAGGCACTTAAACATCAGACTTCTATGCCCAATGCAGTTGTTGCAGGTACAGCTTTGGAGAACCTTTCTATAATTCAAAGTTGGCTTTTTTCTGGACTTGTCACAGCTATTTTGTGAATTTACTGAGCAAGCAGCTGTTGTCTGGTTAGTGTGGATATAATGCAATCAGTCCTTTAGAATGGATATGAAATTGGGAAACTGATTCATTTCTACTGCAGCCAAGGTAAACACAGCATAATCCTGAGACATGCCAGAGGGTTCTTTAACAGCCCTTCTGAAGCTTGCAGACCCATCATGTACCTTATGGACGGATGAAAAGCAAAGCCCATATTCCTAGGTATGATGTGTTGCAAGTGGAACTTGTTTAAGCATACATGCACACACCTCATTATGTTAGTTGCCCTGTAATTACAAAGCCCTCAGTATTTGATGCACTGCTGGAGTCAGCAGTTCAGCTCTGGGGAACCCCAAGATCTGTCCCTGAAATCCTAATGCTTTATCTCATAAATTCTTTGCTTTGGTTTGTTTAGGTTTTGAATTGTTTGTTTGAATCTCCTAGATTCTTATAATACTTCAAGACATCAAGGGCTATCTTAAGATGATTAGCTTGATCCCTCAGTGTATCACTGTGATCTCTACATTTGATCTAAGTTTCCAAATCCAATACTGCTTCCTTCTGCAATGACCTCTGAACCAGGAGTCACACTCTACAGCTCCTTGCCTAATTGGTGTGGGAAGAGCACTAGACAAAGAGCTGTTTATATAATCTCCCCTCTTTAATTCTCCCATTAGGAGTGTGACAATGTATTTGAAGATGTTCTTGAAGTCAGGCATATGGAACCTGGTTCTGTACTGGGAAGACAGGAGGAGCCTTGTCTAATGCACTCTGCTGAGCCCTGCCTTTGTTCCACTGGGCTTCACTTCTGGCCCTAAACCAGCATCTGCATCCAAGTCGCTGCTCACTTGCATTGTCAGCTAAGAAGTGCTGCTTTGTTTGGCTTAGCAGAGCCTAATGCATTCCTTCTGAGACTCACAAGTATCCTTCTTCCTAAGCATAGCATTCCCTTTAGGATATCCTAATTTTAACGGGTCAGGTACAGGAATACTAATTGAACCGTGACAAATAGGAAGACTATTTTCTTGTCTTGCTTTGGGGAACCACAGCTCTAATTTAATTGCTCCCATGCTGCCAATGATTCTTTAACTCTGCCTCTGCCGTGTTCCCCTGTAGCATAAGTAGCACAAGTAGCACATTATCTCTAGAAGAATCAAAGCACAGTAAGCTTTTTTTTGAAAACCACAGTACAACAGCTGACAAAAATCAGTGCACTTAAGTTTTCTTCATCTTCTCAAACCCACCTTACTAACCTTAAATGTAAAATGGGTAAAGTCCAAATGTGCCTAAAATGAAATAATGAAGAAAAGAGAACTCAGTAAAAATTGATTGCAGCTGGGAGCCAATTTGCTGTTACTCAAAGTAAGCAGCTCAAAAAAGAACTGGATTGGGCAAAGGTATTCAAGTTGAAATGTATGATTAAAATGTTACATATAGGTGAATACAGGAATTGCTCTCACTCTTCAACTATAGGAAGTGTATACTTTTCACTGAAGCAACTGGGTTTTAAATATTGCTCTGCACTTTTGAGATGAAGGGGCTTTAATGCTTAAAAGCTTGCTCCTGAGTAGCTAGCTAAAGAAATAAACAGGGCAGATGCTTCGAACAGAGCAATTTCTAAAACAAACTAGTAAGACTTGTAGATTATTGGGCTGGTTTTACCTCATCTGAAAAGAAGATCCAAAGCTGCCGATAAGATCAGCTTGCAAAAGACTGGGGTAGAAGAGGAGGGAGTGGTACTGACTGTCAGCTGCTCCAGCTGATAAAGGCTGAGAGCCCAGGGCTGAGGGCACTTAGCCCAGGACTACTGTGGGTTTTGCATAAGTGCTGCTGCTGAAATGGTTTTCATACCTTCCCCCTGCCAGGTATTCCTAATTTCCTCTGGGGCTTGGGAGGCCCTGCTCAGAGCAGTTGGTGAACTGATCTCACTGAGAAGAAGTTTCCTTGTAAATTTTACCAGTTTTCAGCCCAATCAATTCCTTCACATAGTTTATGTTGCAGCACAATGCTGTGGCTGTGATAGAAACACCTAGCTTAAGGTGGAACTCTGTTTTTCACAGAACCTAAAATGCAGTTTCTCCTCAAAATAGCTGCTAATTATGCTATTTTTGACAAATACTGAGGATGGTTGATCTGATTTGATCACCTCAAGGTGAGGCCACGTATTCTGTGATACACTCTTGGATGTGTATTCCTGGAAATTCTGAGTCTCAGAAGAAAATTATCAGTATTTGTCCTCAAGATGCCTATCTCCTTCTGCCTTCATCATGGTAAAATTTAGTCCAGTTGTGACCCAAGCTCAGCTTCTCTTTTCACTGTTGTACACAAATTCCTAAGAAGGAGTTAAAACTTCTCCAATTTTAATCACTTTGTCAAGAATAATTCCATGGAAGGTGTCTGTGCTTCGTAACTGTTGACCTGAACTGTATGAATATGGCCCTGCATACTGAAATGGTTACCATCCCAATAAGTGACCACTGAGCATTAAACCTCAACTGTTTCATCTTACAAAAGAAGCCACAGATGACATTCTAAAGAAATTTGATATATTTTCAAGAATGCAAGTCCTGTCAGAGGGGGTTTCTTTGTTACACCAAGCTGTCACTTCTAACACTGTGTTTATTTTGCATATATCTTCATTAGATACTGCAGTTTTAAATGCATTAAATTAGTGCTCTTCAAGTTGAGACTAATTTGTTGGCTAGCATTATAATCTGTGGCAGCTTTTATTTTCACCCTATTGTTTAGAAAGGTGGAGAACAATATAGGTGGCTATGGCATGACTTCTTCCATGCTGTGTATCTTAATATTACTGTGGACATTTGTACATAAATTTAGTTTTGAGCAGCCACCGATAGTTAAGTGTTTTTAGACTCTGAAGTTCACTATTTTCTTAGCAAGGACAGGAAGCCAGTATGTGCCTCTCTGTGAAATGTTCAGCCATGTTCTTGCCTGTGTTTAGGCATTAAAATGGGATGTTCAACTACTGCTTTTCTGATTTCTTTTTTTTTTATTTTGGCTTCAATTTTTAATTTTTTTTTCCATAAGTATTCCACATCAGTGTAAGTAATTATTCTGGTTTCTCTCCCCATACTGTCTATTTATAAATATGTAATTTTGGAGAATAAATTCTAGAAATGTGAATGACTTGTGCATTCGTTAAAACTGCATCTATCCCTGCTTGTGTCCTATTATTAGAGTACATGGAACTCTGCCAAATTTTTCTGTATCTCTGTTTAATTGGCTATATCTTGCTGCAGCAAAGCATAATTTTAGGGTGTTTCCCAACTATATTTTTTTGCTTTCTATTCCCCAAGCAACAGTCATGTTCAAGCTTGTGAGCTGGCAGTTTTGCTGTATTGGTGTAGCTGATTGAGGGCAATTGAGATCAGAATCTGACTCCTCACCCATTCCCTAGGCAAATGATGATTCTATAGCTGGTGCATCTTTATTTTGCTATGGAAGCAATCTTGTATTTTCAGGATTGGAAGAGGAGATCTGAGTTGACTTAAAACTTTGCTAAATATGTTTTAGTAGTTTCCAGTCTGAAACAAGAAGTATCCAAACTTCTCAGTTCTTTCTGTGTAAGCAGAACTGGCTAGTGAGTTTTTGCATTGATAAGAAAGTTCATTGCACACTAACAGGAACTTCAATCTCATTCTGTGCCCAACAATATAATGTCTTTTTTGGCATTGACTTTTTGTGGAAGACTTGTTACGTTTCTTTTCAGTTTCAGTATGTTCCTGTAGTGAGCAGGCAGTTTTGTCTGGCAAATTTGTAGCATACAAATCTTCATGAAAATCAGCATGGTGTGGGCAGTAAGAAAAATCTGGGGGCAGAAGCAACATCTGAAACTGTTGTCACTTATGGAATCATCTATAGGCTGTTTAAGTAGAACACAATTTAAAAAAAAAAAAACACCACTCAAAGAGAACTGGATCAGCATGGTTTTTCTCCCCACTCAATTTGCCACATTTCTTTAACTAATTTTTATCAAAAATTAGTATTATAGTGCAGTTATTTCCAGTGTAATTATTTTGAACTTTGATGTAAGTTCCCTTAGGACATGTCTGATGTACTCCCTCAGCTGTCCCCAAGCACAGTCCTTCAAACAATCTGTTTGCTTTTGAGGGTAATTTGCTGGTAAACTCCACAGGAGTTGCCCTGGCAACAGTTTCCTCATGCAAGGCTCTCATTGTTGCTGCTCATTTTCAAAGTGGGCTTGGAAAATACTCATTTCAGTTTCAATACTACAGTTCACTAGCATCTGTTTTTGCCTCTTCTGTTTCTCTTAGCTGTTTGGCTTCATGTTCCTCTTTCTTTCAAGGCCTTGGCTCCCCCATTCTGTGACTGTTTAGAGTGGAGACCTTGGCATGGCTGCATTTTAGAGAACAGTTCTTCAGCCTTAGATGACACACAAGGCCAACCCTCTGCTAAAAGTCTGTTTTAGCAGCCATTTGTAGATGCTACTTGCTCTAACACAAATGTGAAGACGAGTGACCGGGCTGAGATTAGTAGGTGCCGTATAGCCTGGCTTGCCCCTCACACATCTCACATGCTCCTGTACAGAGGTGTGATTTTTAGTGTGCAAACACAGTTCATGCCAGAGCTTGCTCCAAAATCTGGTTTTGCCTAATGTTTTCCTTATCTGGCACTCCCAAATTCCTCATTCTCCCTCCTTCAGGGACACACTAACCCTTTCATATCCTGGACTGGGATAGTAACACTCCTCCACAGCCTTGCTTTTCAGATGAGGTAGCAGACCAACTGTTCAGCTCCCTGCAGAAGTACTTGTATTAGGCTTGCATGGAATAAACACCCTATGGAAGCGGTTTAAGTGCTGTAATTAAAGGTAATGTGTGTCTGTGTTCAGGAATTTCTGTAGTTAAGCAGGTGAGACGTTTAGTCACAGCTTTAGTTTGTCAGTGTGATGACTTCCTGCCAAAAAGCAGAAAGATAATGTGTGTTCTGAATTTTTATATCATGTATTTTGCTTCCCTCCACTACCACTTATTCTTTCTGTAGGGTGAAAGAGGATTCCCAGGCTTGGAAGGACAGCCAGGTTTGCCTGGATTTCCAGGACCAGAAGGACCACCTGGTCCAAGAGGCTCAAAGGTATGTCCAATTAACTTGCATGGCATGAAGGTGCTGGGCAACGTTAATTTAATTGTAGTGCTGATCCTAACCAGTTCCAGAACTCCTGATTATCATTGGTTTAATAGCCAAAATCTTCAGATGTTGGGATATAACAGAGGTTTTTTTGGTTGATTAGTTTGAGTAGTCAGCCGGTGGAAAAATATTGCTCTGAGTTTCCTGTCTAGTTCTTCACCTACACAGAAGTTTGCCAGCACTACCTGTGCAATTGTATCCTTTCACTAGGTGCTGCAGATTAGGGCCAAAGAACAGGTTTGGCAAGTGCTGTGATGTAGCTTTGTTAAGTCCTTGCACTAAAGAGATCCTGGCTTAGCCAAGTTTACTGATAAGAGCAGAGTTTTACTCTCAGCTGCCCTGAGGACTCCCCACCACGTAGGTAAACTGTTGTTTGCACCTGGTGGCATTCCTGGAATGGGATTCCTGGGCTGGGTTTGGGTGGGGTGATGCAAATGAAGGCCTCATTGAACCTATGCACAGAGAGCTGAGGAATGCTCCTGGCTTTCCCTGGAGCGGTTCCATTTATTTCTATTTACTACTGAATTGCATCATTACACTCAGATGGTGTAATTCAGCAGTAAAATTCCTCTGAATGTATTTGGCTTTAACATACATAAGGATATTCAGGATCAGACATTTCTTTTATAAATGCTCGCAGTATAAACCTAACAGAAGCACATCAAAAAGAAGCAAAGAAAAAAATGGGCAGGTGATAAAAACATAAAGGAAGTCTACATTAAAAGAGAAGATTAATTGTATATAACGAGAGTGAAACAGCACAGGGGTTTTGGACTAGAAACGTTTGTTACACTTTTATTCGATGAATGCATTTTTTAAAGATTTTGATACAAAGTTCTGCATTGTGATTCTGTGATGATCATAATGCAGAGTAACACCGGTAGAGTCTGATCCGTGTTGAATCGCGGCTCCCCTGCACTGCCCACAAGAGGCCGCTGGAGGATGTTGCTTGGGAGGCCTGACCCTGTGATTGCCAGTGACCTGAGAGCACCGTGGCCTTCAGGAAAATTTTCCTCTTAAGTCATGGTCAATCAGCTGGAAAAAAAGCTATTCAGCTCAGAGTCCAACGCCAAAAGTTAAGATAATTCTGAACCCTTTAATGCAGGAAGTAACAACTACTATAACTCTTAGTCCACTTACTGTGAACATGTAGGAAAGTATAGGCTTACTGTTTAATTTGATAATAAGACAAACTGCAGCTTGAGTGTGGTTTCTTGTTTGTTTTGTTGTTTTTTTTAGGGTGACGATGGTCTTCCAGGACCTATTGGACCCAAAGGAATCAGAGTAAGTATTGATGCAGTTTTAGGGTGATATGTTGGAATAATGAATCAAGACTGACAGGCATGGAGTGGGTCCTAACACAGGTGGTGACTGACAAGAAAAAAAACTGACTCAAATCTGAAGAGTAATCTACCCACCAGCTAGAAGAGATTGTACTACTTTTTATAATTAATATAAAATTGCGTAAGCAATACAATCTTACATATTGTTTGTATTTCATGAACTCATTAGGGAGAGCAGCCCCAATACTTACTTGATCGGTTTTGCAATATGGGACCTAAACAAGTGCCAGTGCCTTTGTTTCAATGTATTCTGAAGTAGAGGCAGTATGTCTGAGGTCTGTACAGGAGAGGTAGACTTGTCTGGAAGTCCTTTAGGTTTTGTGCCTGTGCTTTTTCTGTCAGACACCTCAACTGGTGATAATTGATGCATCTTTGACTTCACTGGCCACATGCAGTTTCCATGTGTATTTATTTATTTTCTCTATATATCTATAATCTATTGCTTTAGTAGTCTTGCATTGTCTTTTCTATGTTTTTGTACCTATTTCCCTGAAAGATTTGTAAAGACCTTGAATGCCATGTCGGCATGGCATTCTTTTTTTTTATGGGTGTCTTCACTTACATCTGCACAAATAAGTTACATTTTGTGAAATCTAGGTAGACCTTTTTGCACATCCATTCCTACCATACTGTTTCAAACACGTGGTTAATGTGGTTCATTTCCTTCCAGGGACCTCCAGGGCTCCCCGGGTTTCCAGGAACACCAGGACTTCCTGTGAGTAGGAATGGGATGTATAGATACAAATCTGTTCCCTTTTGTCTTTCAAGCCCAGAAGAGCATCCTGGAATCTAACTCTTCTTTCCTCTTTTCCACTTGAAAGGGATTGCCAGGACAAGATGGGCCACCAGGACCTCAGGGTATCCCAGGATGCAATGGAACAAAGGTGGAATTTCTTTAGAAATCTTAATGCAACAATAGTATGGCAAAGAGCTCTTGTTCTCCTGGCTGTAGCCAATAGGTTTAGTCTGTTGAGTGCAACAGTACTTGCTGTTCCTGAGTTGTGCAGGTAATTCCAAGATAATTCAGATTTGCACATCTGTTTGAGAGAAGGGGTCATGGTCTGGTACTTAAGGCACAAGTTTTGCCAGAAATTGCCAACACCAAGACACAACATTGTGTACTCTGTAGCCAATATAGTTAAACTCTGTGTTCTAATCCTTAGCTGTGTAGCTTACAGCTGAGAGGTGTGTCTGATAATGAGCTCAGATGCTGTGTCTCATCATTGTAGTAGACTCTTGCTACCAAGAAAATCTCATTACTTAGCAGTGAGACTTTTTAATTATTAATTATTTAATAATATTATATTGAAAATACTGATTCGGTGTCTTTGTTGGAGGGAGTTACTTTATTCTGACATGCTACTTAGCTTCACGTTATGATTTTCCCAGAAGAAAAGTTGATCTTCTATAACATTCTATGGGTTTGCCATCTCTGTAGTGTTGTACTTTGCCTGGAAGCATGCAGAAACACGACTGGAAATTTCTGTTTCAATCAGTTGTATGAATTAACTAAGATTATTCTGTAGCTTGTTCTAATACAATTTGCTATTCTGGAGTTATAAGCTAACAATGACACTAGATTTTTGAGTGAAAATTTGTTTTTCTGGTTTTGTTATGTTTTGGTTTGGTTTTGGCTAATAATTTTCTTCATCCCTAAGGGAGAACGTGGATTCCCAGGCAGTCCAGGTTTTCCTGGTTTACAAGGGCCTCCTGTAAGTAAAAGATTTCCCAATCAACAACCTGTAATCCACTGAAAGACTTCTAGTGTGAAAAATGAGATAAATATCAGCCTCTTTTTGCAGTTTTTCTTTTAATAAATAGGAGGTTTTTTAATGTTTAATCAGAACATTTTAGATGTCCAATGAAAGTGAGTTTTTCTGCTGCATGCTGTGGTAAAGCTCAAAAACCCCTTTGAATTTTCACATGCTGAGATGCTCTACCGCCTGCAGCAAAATACAAATACATGCATATGTGTCAGAGAAGTAAGATCTTGATACTGACATGTGGTACATCTAAAGAGTCTTACTGGTGCTTAATGGGTCAGAAAAAAGAGGCAGTGCAGGGTGTTTTCAGTACAAAACACAAGGATGTACTGTCTGTACTGCAAAGTGACTGTACAAACAGAGGTGTAGTAGACAGGCAATGTAGAAACAAATTGCTAAGAAAAGGAAATATAATACTTCAAATGCTCAACATTCACCGTGAAAGTTCTTCTCTAATTTTTCCATTTGATTTTGAAGTTCATAAAAAATTTATTTTCCCCTGTTCCATATATTTTTATAAGTTTCTGTCTTTAATCTTTTCCTCAGGGTGTAGATCTGATTAGTGGTTTGCAAATAACATACCAGTGATTTATTTCTATTGATCTTTCTTTTTTTGTTTCTTTTAAACAAAGGGACCCCCTGGTCTGCCAGGTATGAAGGTAAGTGTGCTGTACTCTCACATCCAGGTACTTACCAGACATGGGTGTGCAGTGTGATCTGCCATGAGTAACCTGCTTGTTTCATGCAAGACCATGTGCATCCACTGGAATCTGGAGTGACATTCTTGGTGTTTCCAGGCCCCTCCAGTGCAGCTAACTGGAAATTCTGCTGTTGCTTAGTTTGGATTAGTAGCTTGAGAAGTAGCAGAGTGTTTTCTGAAGCTGTTTCCTTGGGACTGTGAGGGTCGGTGTTGAGGCATCCAGTTAACAAAATGTCTACAAACACCCAAATTCACTGTTAGTCTGCCTGTGCATACTCAAAACGCTCCTAAAGACTAAACAACAGTGACCTAAAATATCCAGTGACAAGAATAGTACATCTTTTGTTCCTTTTGAAATTTTTTTTGTACTCTATATTACATAGATGGCCTTTTCTCCTAATGTTTAAGGAGTGTCATTATCTAATGTTGAACCTTAACAAGCCCTTTGATTTTTTTAAGGGTTTTGTTATACCTTTGACCAATTTGAGCATGGCCCAAAACATCAGTTTTGATTCAAATCTGTTTAAGAGGAAACTTGACCCAAAGAGTTACTCCCAAGAGGACAGCATAACACTGGTACTGGAAAATTGTGACTGTTAAGCTGAATTGTTTTTCTTAGCTCCTTTTCTGTCCAGTTGTTTTCAAGATATTAAAGGACAATCTCATCAGAACATATTCTTTTAAAACAAAGATATTCCCTGAAATCAGTAAGAAACTGCTTCAATATAGACCCCAAAGCATAACTGTTGGAACTGCACACTCAGCACTAATCTCATGAGCTGGGACATTGGAAAAAGCTGAATGAGCCTTTCTTCTGTTGTGTCCTATCCATTGCTTTCACATGAAGCTGGGATGTTTCTTTTGTGAAGAGTTTGTGTTTCAGTCCCCTAATCTTTTGGAATTTAAATCAATGCTGATTTTATCTTTGTGTAAAACAAACCTTTTAATAATTGTTAGTTTAGCCATTTAGAATCTTCATCTCTCCTAAAAAGAGCTATTCTTGGGGAAGCTCGTGCTTATATTAAAGTGTACTACTAGGGTGTAGCATAGCTCAGGATCTCTTAGAGTCTTAGGAGCCACTGTGTGCCCTTTGGAGTCAAAATGGTGATGAGGAATTGTAAAACATGCTGTTAGTTAAAGACAACTGTATTTTTTCTAGGGTGAAGCAGGTGAAATAATTACATCCTTGCAGCCAGGACAGAAGGGTGACCCAGGATTTCCAGGTCTTCCAGGGATACCTGTAAGTTGTATGAAGTACTATTAGGCTGTGTTCTGCCAAAAAGATAACATGAAAAGTATTTTCATTACAGCACAATTGGCAGCTTTGGTACTAGGGGATCCATATGTTTTCTTGCAGATGCAGGGCTCACATTTATATGGCTTGAGGGAAAGTGCATGATTCCATATTGCTCTTAATAGAGTGACCCACAGAACACAGAAAGGTCCCCTGGTCAGGAAGGTGGTATCCAGCAGACAGCAGTACTCACAGTTACTGACTTGCTTCTCTGCTTTCCCTGCCTCTTCCCCTTCCTAGACAATCTTAGTATCAGTTTTGGAGTTCCCTTCTTCACTCTGAGTCAAAGTCACATCTGGCTCTCTGGCTGTAGCTGCCGTTTCAGATGGTGGGAAGGAGAGGGTAATGCCTCTGCTATTCTCCTCATGTTGCACCTCCTGAACAGTGTTTCTGCTCTCCCAGCAGTGCTCTGTGAAAACAGCTAGTGACTCCAGGCCCTGTGCTTCCCCACTGAGCCATTCATTGCTTTAGTGGAAGAACAAGGGGAGCCGAAAATGAGTCTATCGGTCTGAACTGGCCAGAAGCCAGACTCCCATTTCCTGGTACAGAGAGGCAAGTCTCATGCTATTCTGTGACCAGACTGAGCCTGTTAGCATTTGTGCTCCTCTGATCTGTGCTTTCCTATTGTCTGTTACTGGCTGGGAGGAATCACAAATACAAAGTGTTTTGTTGTTCTCCCTCAGCGCATGAAGAGAAAGAAAGCACAAAAGTAGTTCAAAACAAACAAAAAAACATTCCCTTATCTGAGCCAAAGAGATGCACTGATGTTAAGAGCAGAACTCTCCTAACATGATGTACACCCCTTTAAGCCTTTCCACAAGCACAGATTGTCGGTTAGTGATCAGCTACATTGATTTGACATGTATGTGATGCCAGCTGTTGGGGTTATTTGAGCTTACAGCTCTCACTGGGATTTTTTTTTTATAAAAAGGTGCCTCTCATGACCTCCTCCCCTTCCTCAACAGGGCCCACCTGGCTCCATGGGAATACCAGGTCCAGTTGGCCCCCCAGGGCCCCCAGGTTTGACAGTAAGTTTCTTTAACCTACTGCTCATAAAGCCTTAAACAGGACAGTTACTACCTCATTTCGTGTTCTCAGAGGCAGGTCAGTGAGTTGCAGAAATCATGGTAGTCAGGACTTGATATGTAGACAGCAGCAACCATGCTTTCAGTTCAGCCTGGAGCTGTTACTGTGCATGTGTAAATAAGATGCTTTTGAAACAACCTGTTTCCCGGCATCTTTTTGCTTTAAGTGGTGCTGAATCGTTGTGCAGGCTTCTTACTTGTGTGAAACGGGATAAAATTTAGGTTATTTAGACTAGGACGTTTAATGCCTGACTGTTTAATTTCATTTTACTCTCTCACTTAAGGGAAGAACTAGTTTCTCACATATTTGTGAAGTTAAATAGCATGAGTTTTCAAAGGAAGGTGCCTTATCAGCATGGAGATAATTCGCAGGAATCAAAGCTGCAACGTTGTTGTGTGAATTTTTCTCTACAGGGGTTTGTAAAGTGCTTTTAAGTGACTTGGTTTTTGGTTTCCTTTTTCAATAGGGACCTCCTGGTCCACCAGGGCTGCCAGGACCCAAGGTATTGTCTTTCTCATATTGATGGTGGTAGTGGACTCTTTTCTTTCTGTTTATTTGTGACTTCCAAGGGCTGATGAGTTATACTTTTTGCAGGGTAATATGGGTTTGAATTTCCAAGGACCCAAAGGTGAAAAAGTGAGTAGGTGATCATAATGATATTTTTGCTTATTACTTTCAAAATACGTATACTTGCCATTTTTGCTTGTATTTCCTGTAACAAACTGCATCTTCCTACACATTAGGGTGAACAAGGTCTTCAGGGACCTCCGGGGCCACCAGGACAAATTGGAGAACAGAAAAGACCAAATGACATTGAGTTTCAGAAAGGAGATCAGGTGAGTGGGACACTCCACCCCTCTGCAGTGACTGTGTGATCAAGCTGCAGCCTCGGTAGGTTTGGCTTATATATGCTCAGATCCTTCTTACTGCAGAGGTTCTGGTTTTTTTCTCAGAGTACTGAATATTCCAGGCCTGAGTACTTTTCCTTTAATGGAAAGCAAGCCAGTCACATTAGTTGTTGCTTCCCTTGGTAAAATAACTATTCTAAAGAAACTCTTTTAAAGGCAGTTCACAGTAACATTAAAAGCGGTTAAAATACTCCCATTCCTTGGAACACCCAGAACTGCAATTTTCAAAGCAGTCTGGGGTTTCAGATTCCCACTAATTAACCATCTGTGTCATCCATTGTGAAGAAGTCTTTCAAAAATTTTAATTCAATTTCTTCTTTTTTTGTTATTAGTGATGCCCCAAAATCTTTATTCCTTGTGGTCTGAATAAAGTGTTATAAAGTGTTTTCCCTGTTTCTAGCATCTCAGAAGTAAATATCAGTCATAGTGTTACAAGTAAGCTCAAAATACTGGTTTGATTTGTATGGATCCCTCCCCACGCATAAATGCCAGAAGGTCATTGGGAGAGTTAGCATTTTTAAAGTTATTACATTTTATTCTCTTTCTTTTTCACTGGGAACATTCTGCAGTACTGTGTAATTCTGGGTGCCATAGACAGTCTGAGCAAAACCCACAGGATCATGGGTGCCTGCATGTCACATTTTCCTTGAAGGTTTTGTGATGTTCTCAAATACCACCCTGAATTGAGGTAGATATTTCGAGGAAAAAGAGTTGAGTGATCGTTTTTGTGCACTGATTATTTTGCAAACATCACTATAGTAACTGAACTTTAAACTATTAGTTTCCTCCATCAGTATTTGGATCAGTTTCTTCCTTTCCATCATCTTATCTTGGGAAACATGTCAGAGAAGAAAGCTTTGGGACATACTAGTATTTTGTTTTAGTGGGGTGTAGGGCAATTCTGCCCTTCATCTTGATCAAAACCATTTGTTACCTTTCCTTTCAGAAGAGCATTAAGCACCACTATGTGCTGGTGTACACTTGCAGTGCACAGTCATCCTAGAAAGGTCTCTGGTTTTGTCTGTGAGTCATAGGACAGAAAGTAAAGAGTAGCATTGTCTGTCTTTATAATTCTGAGAAAACACAAGGTGACATTTTGACCACACTGTCATTGAAGCAAAAATTCATCTGATTTTATTGGGGTCAGAGTAATTTGCTTCTGTCATCAGGGATTCCTGAAGGACTAATTATACTTGCACTAATTTATGTAAGTGTACAAAGTAAAAGCATTCTACCTACATTCCTTTTAAAGCACTAAGAATTATAAACGTTCTGAATGCATTGCCTTTGACTAACATTTATAATGATTTCTAAGTTTGGAAATTTGTTTTTATTTTCAGTTAAGTTTATACTTGGTAGCACCCAACTGGTAAAAAATGTCAGCATTACAGTTACTTTTTGGTGAAATGCACATGGAGTTCTGATGTGTGCCTCCACCTATCATATGTGACTAAAATCAAGCATGTAGATGGGCTTGTAAAAGTCTGGGGTGACTGCAAGAAAATAATGGCAACTGCACAGAAACTTTTGGCAGATTCAGTAGCCTGTAACTTTTCTTTAGGTTAATGGTGAAAAGATTTAATAACTTGTACAAAGGTGTAACAAGACTAAATAGAACGAGAACTTTTTAACACAGTGGTCCTGTGAGACTTTTCTGACAAATACGTTGATCCTGATGGCTTCAGTTTAAGCAGTTACCAATTATCAAATGACTGTTGCTCCTGTAGTTCCAGCAGGATCTGGCATTTGTTTGTTCTTTCTTCATTTTTTTCTTTCTTCGCTTTATTATTGGATAGCAGCTGCAGGCCACCAAACCAGCTGCTGCAGTGCACTCAGGAGGCAGTTGTGTTTTTAGTGGAGTGAATCATCTAAATAAACAGGATGAGCAGTAAATAAAGTTTATAGATGCACTTGAAATTCCACACAAAGAAAGGATAAATATGGTCCTTTATAACTTGGAATGTAAATGACAGCAAAAAAAATATATATTTAAGAAAAAAATGAACTGAGCTGCTAGGGAGTGATGGAGGCTTTAATCCTCTTTTTCTTTGCTCATGCATGACAGGGTATACCAGGTGATCCAGGCCCACCAGGACTTCCTGGGCCACCAGGCCCTCCTGTGAGTAGAACTCTTAGTTCTAATTTGTTGCATCTCTATCAGAACTGTAACTTCATTCTACTTTGGCTTGTGGGCTCAGTTTAAGATGACGTTTGTGTGTCCAGGGTCTTCCCGGTGGCATAAAAGGTGAAAAAGGTGAGCAAGGAGAACCAGGCAAAAGAGTAAGTAGTCTGTTTAACCTAACACTTACCTTTCCATTCAGTGTTATCTTTGACAGTTAAGCAAATATTGAATTCAGTTGGGGCCATCAGCCTCTGGGTAAGAGACTACTTTTTTTTCTCCTTGTAACCTGGTGCACAGGGGTCATGACAGTGCTTCTAGCTATGACTCTCTCAGTGATTTCTGATAGAATTATCTAGATGTAGATCTTAGTTTGGGGGGCAGGAAAAAATAATTTGAATTATGTTATCAGGTTAACATGTGAAAACCTTCAAAGTTTATGGACTGCTTGTCTGAAGCAGCAGTTTTCTGTTTCCTTTTAGAAAGGGTCAATTTGCTATGTTCTGAGTTGCCAAGCAGCATGAGATCAGTGTATATAACCTGGTCTGTGTTAATTCATTCTCAGTGGGCTTACTCAGGTGAGTCACAAAACCAAGTCTCTGAAAACTGTTAAACCCAACCGTCCATTTGTCACCTCCCAAGAGACTGCCTTTATGTGCTATCTGGGGAGGGCAAAGTTGGGATAGCTTTATCTAAGGATAGCAGGAGTCTCTGTTCCTGACCAGACTCAAATCAATCCTGGAATTTAAATGTACTTGGATATCACAGCTCAGAAAAACTGAGAAAGAGAAAGATCATAGAAGTGCTAAGAGATAAAAATAACATGGGCTGGACCAGCAAAGAGAAGAGAAGCTGTAACCAGCTCAAAACATTCTGTATCTTCACTTCCACAACTTCTGAATGCATAGTTTCATCAACAAGATGGGCCCCTTTGAAAATCAAGATGACAAGTCCTGCTCAGGTTAATTGGACAGTATGTTAACACTGTTTAGAAACATGCTGGTGATAGGTTTTCCAATTTCCATAGGAAATAAATACAGTAGAAACAAATGTTTGGTGCTCCAGATAAAATCCTTCATAGTTGCTGAGATTTATAGAAGGACTTTGAATTGTCTCTTTTAAAGAGCATAACAGGCAGATTTACCAAGCCAAAAGTCTCATTATATTTTGAGTGGGTTTTGAATTGTTGCTTCTCTCTACAAAAGTAAATGGGAACCACATAAATTTGCAAAGATCTAAAAGGCAAAAAGTCCTGAGGGGATATGTCAGATGCCTTTTGCCAAAAGTTTGTTTACCAATATTTTTGTTTGGTTTTATTACTCTGGATCTGGGCATGTTGCATACTTGGAAGTGCAGTTTTGCTATTAAGTTACTTCAAAGTTGCATTTTAGTGCTCCATAGAATTCTGTGCGGCTCAAAGCTATTTCAGATAGACTGTTTAAAACTGTCAGCATATGTGTTCAAACAGATAGTTCTGCACAATCACAGGAAATCTTAAAACCTCAGTTTTGAGAGTTAGAACTCATCACTAGTAAATACTAACTTCACAAATCACACTATACTCTGCTTCTCTAAATCTGTGAGGTCTTATCAACTTCTCAATGACTGAGAGCTGATCTTGGCACTGAGGAAGAATCACTAGGTGAAGCTCAATCACCTGCTCTAGTTCTGTTCCAGCAGGCACCCCCAGACACAGCTTCTGTAATCTGACAGTAAAGTGCCATTTGTCTGCCCAGTGAATGGTCTGGAACAAAGTGGAGCTTGCCCTGCATTCATTGCAGCAATGACAAATTGTTCAGCAATAGTGTGTTTTTTACAAGCCACTTCTTTGAGGAGAACATCATCTTGTATTTTCATTGATACTAATGAGAAAATTTTGTTGATTTAAAGGAGAGTTAAAATTCAAACATGAAGTTTCATTTAGTTTTATTTAGTTTCACTGGTCCCATTATACTGATTTCCTAATTAAATATAGTGTTCTAGTATTTAGGGAGTTAGGATTTGTTTCTCAAATAAAGGATTTCTCTAATGTTAAAATAGAAGGAGTAGTAAACACAATCAATCAGCAATAGTTAACTGGAGTTCCTCTTGTGCTGTACTCACCCAGCATTTCTCTTGAGACTTGTCATGGTTTTGGGCTCAAGTTTTCAAAATGGTAACTTCAGTTTAGGTAACTCCATTGGTTATGGTTGATGTCTTTGATGTGTTTGTCCAAGGACAGCCTTCTAGATACAGCTGGGTTTATTGAAAAGTGGGAAACAAGTAACATAATTTTCATAAGAATTCTTTACCACTGAAGCATTTTATTTCAATGCATATTTGTCTTTGAAGGGAAAGCCTGGCAAAGATGGAGAACCTGGTCAACCTGGTAGGGATGTGAGTAACTCATACATTTTCAGTCAAGCGAGCTCTTTATAAGCTTTTCTTCTGATATGGAAAAGATGTGAGTGTGATTATATCTCCCTTTTCTTGAAGGGTTTACCTGGTGGGCCTGGAATAAATGGTGCTCCGGGAAGAGATGGTGAAAAGGTATACCAGGATTTTTGTCATTATTGCTGTAACAGATTGAAAATTTGCCATTACTGAGTTCAGTTCTGCCTGCCTGCTATTTGCAATGGCTTGTTTATGTACTGCTGCATAGTATCAAAAATGCTCTTATTTCATTGTTAGGGTGAAAAAGGTGATATGGGTCCCCCTGGTCCTCCTGGAATTGTAAGTTGCCAATCCTTTATTTTTTTCTGCATTTGGTTGATGGTGTTGTTTCATTGTAGTTCTTGGCTGACTGAGCATCCTATCTCCGGGTACAGCACCAACAGCACCAGTAAAATTTTTATATATACACAGACAGAAACAATGGTTTCCTTCTTTCAAGATCAGTTCTGTGCTCTGGGATTTGCGAGGTCACAGACACAGGCTAGACTATAACCTCAGACCAGCAGGACTGAGTCAGCCTCACTGAAGCCTGTTGTAACTATGTTGGCTTGGCAGGCAAACAGCTTCCTATTGGGGAGTGCTCTTTACTGGAATTTTCCCTGGTAATTCAGTGGAGTGGGGAAAGCATCCTGTCATTGGCATAAGGTTCAAAGTATGTTGAACTTTCCCTCCCTCACATCTCTTTACGGTTCCAATGACTCTTTTCTTGGCAAGTAGTTTCACATGAGCATGAAACATTTACAGGTTGTTCCAAGACCAGGCATTGATGCAACAGTGGGACCAAAAGGTAGCAAAGGATTGCCAGGACTTCCAGGAGCCAAAGGGGAGCGTGGATTCTCTGGTAGGCCAGGCCCACCTGGCTTGCCAGGATCTCCAGGTAGGAGTGCAAATTTTAAATTAAGCTGTATGCTCCAATCTCTCATTGGGTGTTTGGCTTTACAGTCTTTACACACTCCTTTTAACAGAAGGCAGAATGTTTAGAGCTGCCTTTGAGCTTGAAGGGAAGTCTTGAACTTCTGGGGATAATGAGAGGAATTATGAACATTCATTGCCCTTGCTGTGGTGAACTGAGGATACTAATCAGATACTATCTTAATGCTCCTGGGGGTAATTTATCTCATATCACATACCTATAACATACATTATCCTTTGCATTGCACAGAGAAAGTTTTGTGTACCACAAGTCTGGTAGGAGATGATCTGAATCTACAGTGGGAGTGAACCGTGATGCTTGTATGTGCCTTATATATGCACAGAGAGGAACATTATCATTCTAATGTTACAGCTTGTATATGTTCTCTTGTCTCATCAATACTTCCTTTCATTAGTCCTGTTTTATTTTTTTTTTCCATCATAAACTTAGTTGTTGAGTCTTGAGTTAATTTTTCAAACATCTCTAAAAATGTAAAATGTGAATCATTGTCATCCTTGCAAAAATGTGATGTAAACCTTTAAGCTAGCAAGGAACTAAGTTGTTCCCATCTTAGGGATCACTACTGTTGGACCTCCTGGCCCACCTGGCTTACCTGGTGAGAGAGGACAGAAGGGAGATCCAGGTTTACCTGGGGTTTCTATACCTGGGCAACCGGGAGTTGAGGGACCACGAGGACCTCCAGGACCACCAGGTCCCCCAGGGCCACCTGCACCATCTGTTGCTCCTGGTAAGTGATGATCACATAGACAGCAAGTAGGAGAGACTAAACAGCTTTGACATTTGTTTAGGTTTGGGTTTCTGTGGTTTGTTTGTTTGAGTTTTTTTAATTCCACCTCCAAAGCTGTTTATCAGCAGCAGAAGTCCATGTATTTTGTTTGTATACATTCTCCAAGGTGCTCCCATTGCAAATCAAGACATCTCTAAGAGAACTTTAGGCTTAAGGACAGTTACAGAATTCGGGAATTCAGTGGTGTGAGTTGCAGTCTGGCTTTATGGTGCCACTTTCCTACCTCAAGTGAGTCCTGCTGTGAACTTGTGTGAGATTCAGCCAGACCAGAAGAGAAGAATCTTTTCAGACTTGAGGGACCTTTGTGCTAACTCACATAATAATGACATTTCTCCAGGGTCTAGCACATTTGGCCGGGATGTACAAAATTAAGTGTATTTCCATTATATGTTACATCCTATTTAATTCAACTAATGACAGTTACATTAGAATTCCGGCATAAAGCAGGAGGTAACCACTTGGACACAGGCTTGAGTAAATTCAGCTTTCATTATATGATCTAATAAATGCTTGGAGAGACTGTTTGCTTCTAAGAGTTGTGATAGCAGGAGAGTCAAAGGTATAATTTTTCACAGAATTCCAGTTTCATTTCTTAAGTCTTCTGGTGTGTAGACCACATGAAGTTAGCTTGGGAGTGGACACTTTGGATGAAAGCTCTTAGCTCCTTTTTTGGTGTAAGAGGAGTAGGGAATGGCAGATGGAAAGTAAGAATGGAAAGCTGTAGTGGACAGGATCTAACATGGTTCAGGGAGGAATTTAGTGTCTGGATGGCCCTGGCATCTGCAGTGCCCTTGCCCTGATGATGATTCATAGGCATGTTTTTATGCTATGAGGCTGAATATCAGAATATAGTGTGGAGATGGAAGTGTGTAGGCTGTGGGAAGCAGTGGGAGATGATTGGGGCTGTGAAGAATTGATGATTGTTGTGTAATATCACTGTTGCCTTTTGAGATTGAATTACATGTGTGGGTTTTCACCAGCAGTCCTGTCTGAATTGCCAAAATGTTTGGTGTGTGATTATGGGGGTGTATTAGAATATCCACACAAATACATTTTGTACTGAATACATGTATTTAGTGCTGCTGTCAGTCTAACACAAATAGCTCATTAAACTTCTCCTGATTTTGCTTAGGGGAAGGGTTATGTGAGCAGGGGCCACCAGGTCCTCCAGGAATTCCAGGACAACAAGGTTTTACAGGGGAGCGAGGCCAAAAAGGTACAGTGTCATGGCTATATTTTCTATTTTTCTCTTTTTTTTTTTAGTCTTGTTTAAAAATGTAAAGCCTGCATTAAATAAGGATTAACAGTGCCACTTCCCAGTAGGGTTGAGTGCAGATATTTTATGTCTCTGAATAAGAAAGCTGTTTTCTTTGGGTGTAGGATACTCCTTCATGTAACGTTAAAGCACAGCAGTCTGAGTGATTGAGGGTACAACCAAAGCCTAGCATGGATCTTGAATAAAGTAAAATGGAACTTGAGGTTTGAGTATCTCCCAGACAGATAGAAACTGGGTGCTTTGTAACAGCACTGGCCAAGTCTGTGTAAAAATGTTTTATAGTTCATAAATAAATTTCATAAATTTTTTATGGAAAGCAGCATTGAAATTATAAATACAAGACTCCTAATTTGAGTTGGTCAATCTGCCATGAGTTTGTTTGTTTGCTGAGCAAAAGAAAGTTATATTTAATATATATCCTTGTTTCCAAAAAGACAACCTTGCAATGAGGATGCTGATATGGGTAAGTGAGAATCTTTTCCTAGCTCAACCATGGACATCATAAATGACTTTAGGCATCTCACTTAGTTTTGTATTCACTTCGAAGAGAAATGTTTTTTCTCATGGAGATTGTAAGGATTAATTCATTAACCTAAATAAAATGCTCAAAATCACACTGATGGATGTCAGATACGTCTGTATGTGAAGGAAATTCCTAAGCTTCTTGAAACCAATCTTTTTTTTAAAGAACTACTTTTAGGCTATTGTCAAGTCAATGAAATATTCCCAGTATTTATTCTGCACTCTTGGAGTTTAATTAACTTTGGGATTTTGATATCTGTGGTTTAAAGTTGTAGTTAGAAGTGTCAAGTACCTACTTTGAGAAGACACTTTGCTGAGGAAAAATAAAAGTCCATGGTTTTATTTTCTATTATTGAAAGCATTTTTTTTGTTTTAATTATTTTGCACTGTCATAAATACATTCTAATCATATCTGATATTGGTTGTCTGACTCCTAGCCACCAAAAAGCTTCAGTCAAACTTGCAGGGGGGAGGCTTCTAATATTTAACCAATAGTTATTTGAAGTAGTCACTTTTGGTGTTATAGATCAGTAGAAAGAAAACAGTTGCTGTTGTGCTGAGTTCTTTTAATATTTTCTAAAACCTGATGCTCAAGTGCGCTTTTTGAATGCAAATCTTTTTAGGTGATCGAGGAGACACGTGCTTCAACTGCATAGGAACTGGAGTAACTGGGCCTCCTGGGGAGAGAGGACCACCAGGACCTCCGGGTAGTCCAGGTAGGGCTGGAGTCTTCACTGGTTTGCTTAATATATCCCATAAAGTCACTCTTCTGTCGGGTACGTGTACAATGGTGACAATGTATCTGGGATTGTGTACAAGGTCAAATGTTGTCAGCTCCAGTGCATAGTTGGTACATGTTGTATTTTGCAGTTGGAAAGAAACAAGCTGGGCACGTGTAAAGCAAACACTCATTCTTTGAAAATCTAGTCTTTGAAAAATATTTCTCTGTTTAAAGACAGCCTTGCAAGCATTCTGCACATCGAAGCTTTAGGGTCTGCTGTAGATGTAACTGAGAGAGAAAAACTAACTTCTACTACTGCTATTCCTGGAATAATGGAGCAGCTTTTTTAAAGCATGATGTTTTCTGACACTACTGGTTCAACTTAGAGTTGCAAATTTTCTTCTGTTCAAATAAAATGAAGCTCCCAAAAAAACAAAACCAAAAAAAAAAAAAAAAAAAACCCAAAAAAAAAAAAACCAAACCCAGCGTAAACTTTGTCTGGCATTAAAACAACTGAGTTGTTATCAATGAAACAACATGCTTGATACTGTAGCCTCTCCAGATTTGTTTTTCTTTTATGTTTTTCTGCGCTACTCAGGTTCTCCTGGTTTTCCTGGACCAAAAGGTGAAAAGGGGCTTCCTGGATTAACTGGCCTTGTAGGGCCACCAGTAAGTGGTGGTGTTATGTTCTGGTGGGAAAAGAGTGTCTCATTTGTCTTGCATGATTGGTAGATCTGTAAACAACAGCTTTAAATTTTCGTCTAATACATATTTTTTTGTCCATAACTACCTTGAATGCATGATTCTTATATTGTTCCAACTCAGAGAAGGAGTGAAAAAAAAACTAAAATTCCTTTTTTCTTTCCTTTTTTTTTTTTACCCCTCAGGGCTTCCCAGGCACCCCAGGTGCTCCTGGCAGACCTGGTCCTAAAGGAGACCCAGGGGATGTCCTGACTTCTCCAAGAATGAAAGGTGACAAAGGAGACCCTGGCTTCCCAGGACCTCCAGGTCTCCCTGGCATAGATGGCACTCCTGGACGAGATGGACTGCCGGGTTTGCCTGGCCCTAAGGGGGAACCTGTGAGTTCCATTTTAGGCTGTCTTTGACTGGATGGATGTTTTGGGAAGTCCTGCATGCATTTGACATAATGCAGATAAGAGAGCTGGCAAATGCACTTTCTCTGTATGCAGGATTTCTCTTCAGTAGATGCCAGTGTAGTGATGATACACTGAGGTACCTCCTGAGTCTGTCAGTGCTCTGGAAATAAGCTGAGGCTTTTCTTGGGCAGTGTGAGAGGGTCCCTTCTGCCATTGTCTACATTTCACCTATGTACTGGGAGGAACTGAAGTAGCCAGGTTTGGGCCTGCTCTCTACCATGTTAGCAAGATGTAGGCAGCCAATGAGAGCTGGCAGGATGGAAACTGCCCAAGAGTTTCAAAGAAGAAGCAATGAAACAGTTTACTCTTTTGATAGTAAATACATGATCTTTCTCATCCTGCTCTATTTTCAGGGCAGTGTTGCTTTCAAAGGAGAAATGGGCATTCCAGGTGATCCAGGAATACCAGGTCTTCCTGGAGAAAAAGGGCTCCCTGGACCTCCTGGTTTTGGTCCACAAGGCTCACCTGGTGAAAAGGGCATCCAAGGTGTATCCGGCCGTCCAGGGCCTCCTGGTGTTCCAGGTGAGTTGGTCTTTGTGTGCCATTGAGCAAATGCTGCAAAATCAAGCTTTGCCCCTTTTGCTCCAGGTAGTTCTCAGAACATAATGCTGCTTTTAAGCTTTTCCTAGAGGAATCTGCTATTTGTGAGCTCCCTTACTGAGGGTCCTCGCAGAACGACAGGGAGAGCAGCATTTGTGCCATGTCACTTTAGGCACTTGCCTCACCTTCTGCTTTGACCTCCAGGGAAGCTTTTCCTTCCTCACTGACTCCAGTGGAAATGCATTGTAACTACCACTGTGTGCTTGGCCATACTGCAGCTGCAACAGGTTTGGGAAAAAAGGGGTTGCTTTGAACAAGTTAGCTTTTGTTACTTTCTTGTCAACTACACAGATCCTAATCAAGTTGTGCTGGTGTCAGCTATGGAAAATCCTATTCACATGAGGGTACCTAGGATGAAGCTACTAAAAAAATAACAGTTCAGAAAAACTGTCTGAACACTGAATGGGGCTTCTGAGCCTCTAAGTGCTGTGTGGGGCTTGGGACTGGTGAACCTATTGAATGAAGTGTTGCTGGTGTCTGAGTTCTTTGTAAGCTGGGGATGGGACTGGCAACTTTTTCTGCTGAAAGAAAAACAGAAAAGCAACTGCTACTGAATGATTCATATTTCTGCTTTTTTGGTTTTAGGTCCAAAAGGTGACCCTGGCCAGACTATCACAGAACCGGGAGTTCCTGGTCCCCCTGGTCCTCCAGGAAGAAATGGTGATCCAGGTCTTCCAGGTAAAGCAGCAGCTAGATACCCAGGGAATTCCAAGAGCTTTTTATTCTGATTCTGGATAACTATTTGATGTTCTCCTTTTCATAGGAGATCCTGGTCAGCCAGGTCAGCGTGGTTTGCCCGGCATCCCAGGTGCGAAGGGAGAGCCAGGTATTCCTGGCATTGGACTTCCAGGTCCACCAGGCCCAAAGGGTATGTTTACCACCATGTTACTGTGTTGTACTGGCTGGAAGAGGAGACATTAAGGGGTGGTGTCTCTTCACTTTTTACTAGTGAGTTGATTTATGTCTCTAGAATCCTTTAAAAAAATGTTTGTCTTAAATCTATACATTTTTGTAACAGTTTTAGAAATATCAGAAGAAAAAACTGAGGAGCTCTTATTACTCTATCCACTGTCCTGCTCCTTCTCAGTAGCTTATGTTCTTCCATAAACCAACAGCACAAAAGTGGGTAAAACTTTGGGAAATGAGCTTGAATCAATAAATGATCTCCAAATGCTGCCTCAAGATGTTAATGTTTCTGACGTGAACTGCTTGTGGTTTTTGTAAAAACTCACGTTGTGGGGAGTGCCCTCTCTCAGAGTCCCAGAGACCCTTTGTGGCAAAGACTAAATGCTCAGAAGGTCTCTCAGCTGAGTGGGTACCCCTCAAGTATGCTTGGGCTAGCACAGAACCTCTTTCCATGGGCCTTAGGCATGTCTGGAGGAGTTGGTCTAATGTTCTCTGGTGTCTTTTCTGCTGCCCTAATCTTTATGTTGTGTATAGGTTTCCCAGGGACTCCAGGCCCACCTGGAGCTCCAGGAACTCCAGGTCGCCCTGGTCTGGATGGACCTCCTGGACCACCTGGTTTCCCAGGACAGAAGGTCTGTGTTTGTATTTACTATAAAACTTCCCTTTCTTAGACAGTTTTCTGTGTCACTGGGGAGATGGTGAGGAGGATTTCACCTCTTGTTCTTAGTTTTTGATGGTGGGGAAGTAAAATATTCTACTTGACATTTTGAGTGAGTGTAGTAAAATAGAAATTGAACTTTAAGATGATAGGCATTTTTAATTTGTTACTTTTAACATTTTTCAGAGAGGCTAAAAGTAGTAAAATCCCCTTTTAATTTTTTTTTTTTTTTTTATAGGGAGATCGTGGATTTGGTGTTCCAGGACCACCTGGGCCCCCAGGACCCCCAGGCATAAAAGGAGTTCAAGGACCTAAAGGTGATCCTGGCTTCCCAGGAAGCCCTGGTCTCCCAGGCCGGGCAGGCTTTGATGGAACTCCAGGGCCCAAAGGTATTGAGAACTCTCCCTGGTTTTGTTCCCTTCTGAACTTTTAAAAATGTAGCTGTGCTGGGAGGCATATGGCAGCTAAATACAAACAGTGCTGAATTTAGAGCAATTACTTCAGGATCAGTTTTTCCAAAGCAGTCACACCTGTGTAAACGGAGTACTGTGTTCTCAAAAGGCAGGCAAGGGAGTAAATCCCAGTCTGTGGGTCAGCATCTGAAGGTCTGTATTCTAAAGGCAAATAATGTTTATAGGGGGGTAAAACTTTATCAAGAGAATAATAGTCATTTAGATGCACTGTCCACATGCACAGAGTTAGCAATTCATTTACCCCTGCCTCTTGAGCATGGTCTGTACTGACCTGTCCAGTGTGCCTGCTTTGCAGGAGAGCATCTTTGGAGTTTGATGTGGGTGATGGCACAATAATGTGTGCATGTAGCCTAGAAACAAACTTTATGCAGTCCACATTGAGTGAGGACAAATCCCTGGCTTTCAGAGATAGCCTCTGGAGTGTGGGTTTTTTCTTCTGTCAGATCAATGTTGGTTTGTATGCAAGAATGAGATTTCAAGTACAGTATGTAGGCATTCTGCTCTGAAAGCAAGTGTGTCTGAACTGAGTTCTGTATTTAAATAAACAAGAGTGTTCTTTTAGGTGACCCTGGACCAAGTGGACCACCAGGACTTCCCGGCCCACCAGGCATCCCTGGCATTGGTGGTCAAGGTCCTCCTGGATCTCCAGGCCCTCCAGGTCCTGTTGGCCCCCCAGGTAAAACCTGCAGAAATGGTACCCATAGGTTATTTCTGGCATATACAAGCAGGTACACAAGATGCTGAAGGTCCAACTAGACAGATAGACAGTGATAATTAAGTATATGTCTCTGAAGGGAGTTTGGTTGCCTTTTGTCAAAAATGACTGATGAAGATATGAACTTGTTCCATCTCTGCACAGAAGGGTACATGTGCATGCATGCACATCATTCTATTCATAAAGTTTGTTCAGGGAAATTCCTTTTCCCTTTCATTCAGTGAATGGGCTTGCTGTGCACCAACTCTTGATGTTGCAAATATGTGGCAGTCACCACAGTAAGAACACTTTCTGTGGTCTTGAGCATGCCTTGTACCAAAGCCCTTCCAAACCCTTCCAGCTCCTGCCATGCCTGTAGAATGTTTGCATTGCATGTTTGTGAGCTACACTGTTTGAATGTGTTTGTGCCAGCACTGGGCTTGGCATTGTTTGCAATGCATGCTGACAAATCATGGCCTGCTCTAAGACCGTGGATCATGGATTGGTTGGTCATATTCAGATCTTTTTGAACCATGAGCTGAGATTCAGCAAAGTACTGAACTTGAAGGTAGCAAGCACTTGAGTAAGTAGACCCATGGAGCTCGAGTTCTGCTCACATGCATAGTGTGGGTCATGTTTAAATCTGTTCTGCCTGAGTGGGGCAAGGAACATGTGGTCAGGGAACAGCAAGGCTGGAATGTGCCCAGTGTTGGGAGCTAGGGACAGAAGGGGTCAGGACAAGGCACACAGGGGTTCACTGGGAGAGCAGTGGGTCCTGTGCCTGGCATGGTGTACTGACTGTGTGGGGTCCTGAGCTGCACTGGAGGGTAAACTGAAACAGAAAGGTAACATAGGCCTGTTTTTGGGGTGAGGGAGGTTTGTAGTGTTGTGGGTTTGAATGTTTCATCCAATGCATGTTCTTTTGTCTTCCTGTAACATGTCCTCTGGTGCTAGCCAGAGTTTGATTTCATGTGATCACCGATTTATTCTGCAAAATACCAGTGTTGACAAATGCACAATGATTACTAGAGCTGATGGATTTGAAATGCCTCTATTTTCACTCTTCATGTCTGTACTGATTAATCAGTGTGGCTACTAACAGCATGGGGCTCTGAAATCTGGTGCATTCTGGAAGGTCCTGCTTGGGAAATCCTTATTTCACTTGGCACTGCTCTGTCTCTGTTTTGTGCAGAATGCCTTGCATTTTACTAGGCTGTTTTGATTCTATTCCTTATGCAGCATTAGGATACACTTTCTGGGACTCTGTTTTTCAGGTAATTTGGAAAATTCTTGGAAGGAAGTTCCTGTTCAAAATTTGCTTTCTCTTCCACCACCATTTATTCAAATAGTTTGCAGTAGCTCAACATTTTTCCTTTTTTGAATATGTAACAAGTTACTTTAGAATTTACTGTGTTGTCTCTATTGTTCTAATTACGATGTGATTACATTTTTGAGACCAGAAATTAGATTAAAATTAATTTCTTTTTGAAAAAATATCTTTATCATTCTAGGTATGGAGTTTGTCCTACATATTATGTTCTCATTTTTTTACTTGCTGATGGAAAGCTCTTCAACACAGAGCATGTGTATCCCCTGTCCATCATTTGGTACTGTTTTTTTTTCTCTGCAAAAAATGCCATTCCAGGCACATGACACCACGGTTTAAAGCAGTGATAAGCTGCTGCCAGAGGGGAACATGCTTAATATTAAATAAATGGGAGTTTACAGCTTACTCCATCAAGAACATTTAGTCTACCTTTTCAGTGTGCAAAGAACACATGATGACATCACTCCTAAACTTGTTCCTGCAGCTGTGAGTGAGGTGACCATTACAGAACTGGAATACTGCTGCCTTGGAGTTATTTATGAGCTTTTGGCATGGTGGTGTCAATTATCACAGACTATGCCAGGGCATACAACATGCAATATACCATCTGTGAGTGTATTTACATAATAGAACTAAAAGAATGGAGGGAAATATTGAAAGTTTTTTTGTGTAATAAGGAAGGAACATCTTTTGAAAATCGCTATTTGAAGGGATTTAACAGAATGTGGGGCCAATCAATGAGAAGCTGATTGGTAGGGTGTACTCTGGTGTTCAGAAGGGGTCCAAGCCAGTATTTAGAAATGAGTTTTGTAAGAAACATATCAGAAAAAGTTTGTTCCCCACTTTTGTGGAGAATACTAGACAAGGAGAGAGGGAAAAATAATTATATTTTTAAACTGTACCATCAATATTTGAAAATATCTCAGTGTTTGTTGTTTCTGCATACAGTGTTGGCTGCACTTTGAAAAAGATCTCCAAGTTTCCTTGCAGTCTGGTTTCTCTCAGCTGCATTAGCATTGAATTCTTTGTATTTAGATCTGTTTTCAGTAACTATAGATAGATTTTGTCTTTGTTCTAATCTGTATGTGCTTTATTTTGTTTCTTAACTTAACGACTATTACAACTCCTTACTGCTACCTGTCTCAACTTCCTGATGAGCTCTAACTCGTTGGCTTTTGAACCTCAGGTCCCCCAGGTACTGTGGTTTCTTTACCAAAGCCTTTTCTTAACTTGAGATTTATGAATACTCCTTTTTGGTCAGCTACTTCTCCAGAGTGAGCATCTTCACTGACACCATGCACTGGAGGGAAACGAGCTGCCTGCTTGCTTCAGCAGTGCCTCGAGCTCAGTGTCATTATCACAGAACAATCTTAAGCATCTCTTGACAATTATTATTTTTCATTCAGGGAAAATACAATGCAGTGCAGAATTTTTCTACCCTTCAAAAATATTCAGCTAATATTATCTTCGAATGTAGGGAAACTGAATAATTAATGGAAATGTATGAATCTGAATACCTAATTATGAAATACAAACTAGTCTAATAAATTTGGCTTTTTCTTTTAGTAATCAGACTTGAAGGGTTGTTGAAGAGAGTTTTTTTCCTTTTGAGATTCATTTGAATTGCATTTGCTACATCTTAGTAAAATTTTAGTAATGTTTCTCTTCAGGAGAATATAGACTTCTGACACTTGGAAGTCATTAAAAAATAAAAAAGGATTTAGAAGAATTGCAGGGTTTTCATCCATGCTAGGAATTGATTGCAACTAAAACTATTTCTACAGTACTATACCCAGACACACAGATCTCAGCCTTCCCTGACTTTTTGCTAAAAGGTTGTGTCTTAAAACATTGTCTAGGGTTGCAAGGCATTCCAGGGGAGAAAGGGGATCCAGGTCCTCCAGGCTTCGACGTTCCTGGTCCTCCAGGTGACCAAGGAGCTCCAGGATATCCAGGACCCCCTGGACTCCCAGGGCCTCAGGGTTCACCTGGGCCACCTGGCAGGGATGGAATACCTGGATTTCCAGGTAAGTTGATGTATTTTACCTGTGGACAAAGACCAAACTGCAGTCACAGGTGGTAGCTCATTAGGCTTGGCCATGCCAGCTTAAAGCGCTTCGGTGTTTATCCTGCCTATTTAAAGTTGGATATATGTAACCATTACATCTCATACTTTTAAAAAACATTCTAATAAAATATGTTGCTTTAAATTTCTTGTTACCTTTTCACTCTTCCCTATAACTTGATTTAAATTTTTTATACATTATTCTGTTTCTTAACTTTCAGATGTGGCTTTGATCACCATTGTTATGATACTTCTCTAATTTATTTTGCGATTTTTTTTTCTAGTCACTGCTATAATTTAGAATAAAATTTGTTATAAAAAACAATGAATGCTACTTAGTTTTAAGTATTAATTTCCTTATTCTAAACGTTAGACTATTCAGTTAAGCTAGTCTGTTTGCCCTTTGAAATAGCAATATTAAAAATGAACTTTGAGAATCTCTCTTGGATAGAGGGAGCAATACAAAAGATTCTAGAAGTAGTGTATACTTAATTCTCTTCTTGCCTTTCGCTAAATTCAAGTTTGTTCAAGCTAGTATTTGTGTTTCAAATGAGGGAACTAAACCTCTTGGAGATATAAACGTGCCTTCTACCGTAACAGAGCGCTGCAAATTTTCTTCTCAGGACCTAACTGGGAAAATTGCCACAATTTTCAAGTGTCATTTTATCTGAATTAAATCTATACAGCAACTGAGTGCTTGTAATTCCCTTTAAGCAGGCTTATATGCATGTGCTGGTTACTAAATATCATGGACATCAGGAAAGAGAATTTAAGTTACCTGATAGGTTTTGAGTTTCTGTTCAAAATGACAATGTGGCTCAATGCTTTTAGGTGCCAAAGGTGAGATGGGTGTCATGGGAGCTCCTGGTCCTCCAGGGCCTCCAGGAACTCCTGGAAGAAATGGCCTGCCTGGCTTGAAAGGTAATGTTTGCTTTATTCATCCCTGAAAGGGATGCAGAATGCTATTTTCCCTGTCCTGTGTTGAAGGTTTTGTAATACTATCATCTAGGTTTTCATTTCTGGGACCTGCTCAAGTTGTTGTCTTTTGACAGTGCTGATGTTCAGAATTGCTTTGCATTTTTAAGCCTTAGCATTCAATCACTCTATTTAGTTGATATCATGAATTGTTAGCTATTTTAGAAACATTGCCCTTGGATTGATGGCATTGAAGTAGGGCAATACTTCTGAAGTGTGTTTTGAAGTCTGCTTTAAACAGCAGAAGGAAGAAAATCAGTATCTTAGGGTTATGTCCAGAATTAGCTATATAGGTATCAGAGAGAATCTCTTCTCTCTTCATTTTCCCAACCCCCTTACTGGAGATGAATTTTGAAAGAGTTTGGTAGCAAAACACCTGATTCACCTCCCCAGAACAAGGAGGCTCTGAATCCAAAGCTGCTGTAGCTGTTGTGACCCCTCTGTGCTGGTGGCACAGCTTGGTGGGACTCTGGGAGCTCTGGAAGGCTCGGACAGGCACAGCTGTTTCCTCTGCTGCCCAGAGCTGACAGAACCCTTGTGCTCTCCACTCAGTCAGCTTTGTTCCAGGGCTAAAGATGCTGTGGAGCACCTTCCATAAACTGTCTGATCGTTCAGTGAATTCCAACTTCATGAATAAGTCATGGAATCCCTATGTAAGAAGAAGGATTACAAATATATTAGCCTACCTTAAGGATTATATTTTTTCCTTTTGTTGTCTGTACCTACTACAGGTAGTAGTGGGTTACCTGGTCCGCCAGGGCCTCCTGGACCAGTGGGGCAGAAAGGCACCAAAGGTGAAGCAGGTCTGCCAGGTCCACCAGGAACAGTTGATCCCAAACAGCTGGGGGCAAAAGGAGAAAAAGGCGAGCCAGGTGTTCCAGGTAAAGAACTTTGCATGTGGATAGGGGGAGGTGGTTTCTCCTCTACACATAGTGAGATGTGACTGAATCCATTACTGTTCATTCCTTCTTACGGAAAAAAACTAACTTGGAATATAGGTGTGGTTTAAGGTTCTTCTATTTAGGCTTTTTTTAAATGGGATTTTGTGACCAAGTTCCTCTTTATGGTTAGTTTGTAATGTCCTTGCTCATTAACTGTTACTATTATTTGACACATGGCAGTTTTGTAATAGCACTAAGGTGCTTTCAGCAGGATTACAATTCAGTCTTCTAGGAGTTACTCCTAAACATGATGAGAGATGAGACAACATGATGTCATAGCTGCTGTGCTGGCTGCATTCCTGCTGTCTCAAAGGCCTTTGGGTCTTTTCCTTGTAGGATGGAATTGAACAGGTCATCTGCTCGTGCACCATCTCTGAGCTAAATGTCATCTGTGTGTGTGTTTCTACTTGGGAAGTTAGCAGCCTGGGAGTTTTTCTCAAGTCTGTGTTCTCTCTCACTTTTGCTGGCCTCCTCCTCCTCCCCCACCAAGGGTTCTGATGTCTCCTTTGAACTCTAGTTTAGTCTTGAGAAGAGTAAAAAATATTCTACCCTATAGAGAGCCAGAATGCTTTTCCCTCGTGTTGTCCCACCCAGCTAATTTACCTATTGTGCTAATTTCTTGGAAGCCTAGGTAGGGTCCTAAGACACTATTTTTCTGTGGAAGGCAGATGTAACTCTCAGCAGGGCAACACAAAATTATTCTATGGGATACCAGCCACATAAAATTCATAAAAATCTGCTAAAACATTTGCATTAATTTTTATAATGTATTAGTCCCAAAGTGATTTTGGCGTAGCAATGTAATTTAACTTTTGTATATCAATAATCTGGGTGAATGCAGAGGTCAGCATGGAGTCTACTCATCCAGAAGACAGCCCTTTGAATGAAGCATGTTGGCATTAGTTATGAAGTTACTTTTTTTTTCTACTTACTTATATTGTTCCTGCTCTGTGGAAATTTTAAATTTTCCAGAACAAATATTTTGTGTTCTGTGATACTTCTCTTTGCTAAACTAGGAGAAATTATATTTACTGAAGAAAAATCCCTATTTGTTTTTTTATTCATCCATAGCTACATCTGATCACTTAAGGTAAAAGAAAATATACAGTAGTAGTAATAATAATAAAATGTTTTTTTTTCCTTGAGGTATTCCTGGTTTATCAGGACAGAAAGGTTATCAAGGTCTCCCAGGTGACCCAGGCCCACCAGGACTTAGTGGCCCACCAGGTGTGCCAGGATTGCCAGGTCAGTAAACAAGGCCTCTGCTGGACAGCTTTGATGCATAAAGATTTGCATGTGTTTTTATCACATGGAGTTGGGATGTTAATCCATTTTTATCTAAACTGTAGGGATTTGCACTTAAAACTGCAGCACAACAGTTTTGGGGCATTTGAAGTCATTATCCAGGCAGTGCTTGAAGCTCTTTCCTTCAAACAGACCCAAGAGCAGATTTAAACTGATCCCATTAAAGTTTAAGGTGTCTTTTAGGATGACTGGAAAAGTACTTGTTGCTTGAGCAAGCAATGTGACTGCAGGATCTGCCAATTGTAATTTCATATATTTATTTTGTGTATTGCTAAGCATTACATTTTGCAAATGGCCAAATGGATGTATTGCAAAGGCTGGTTGGGTGTCACATATTTGCTTTAAAGAATCACAAGGACCAAGAAAACAAATTCTGTTTTGCATTGCTTCTCCCTACAGCTGTAACAATTTATCTGAGATCTTGAGTCCTTGCTTGCTGTGTCTAATGTAGGCCTCGCTCTGAATATCTTGTTGGGCTTAATTCATTGTTAACCATGTTAATGTTACATTAAGTTACATTGTTAATGTAATGTAATTCATTGTTAACCATCCAGGAACTCAAACTAGTTTGGGCATTGTAGGTTGCATTTAATTCTGTAAGAGAGGCTGCTGAATACCTATTGCACATAAGAAAGAGATAATGTGTGTTCATTCTACAGAGGAACTCATGAGAGACCAAGTCACACCAGTCCTGAATCCTTTCAGATGGTGACTAAATCATGGGCTGGGATTTGACCCATTTCATTAGACTAACCTTCAAAACAAATAAGTAGTGGCCCTCATCAAATCTTGGCTTGGAACAAAATGAAGGTGTTGAATATTTTACTGCAAATGTGTGAAAAAGCATGTAGGAACAATATGAGGCCTAAAGCAACTCCAAATCCATTGCCTTTGTAATCAGATGACAAGCATGTTCATATGAGAATGCATGGATATCAAAAACCTTTTATTATTGCCATTAGTTAACTCAATCATACCTTTCCTAGGCATCAAAGGAGACATGGGGCTTCCTGGGCAGCCAGGACCAACAGGACCTCCAGGATTAAAAGGAGCTATGGGAGAGATGGGCCTTCCAGGTTAGTGTCTGTGCTTGAGTTTTAGTTCATTTGGGCCAACATTCTCCTTTTACATACTCCGAAGATGACCCTGTTTTTGTGTAGTATGTAAGAATTAATAGCAATAAAGATGAGGATTGCATAAAACCCTGCATACTAAATGAGATTTTTAGGCAATTGTTTTAGTTTGGTTTTAGAAGTACAAAAAAAAATTAGGTGTTCAAGGCCAGCCAGTCAATTTTTAGGCCTTTCTAGTTTGGTTGCTGTACTGTAAATGATTTCTGTAAATTACTGCAGAAGTTTTATTTGTATTTTTTTAAATTTCATCTTATCTTCTGAACAGGTCCCCCTGGGATTAAAGGCAGCCAAGGAATAGCAGGACATCCAGGGCAGCCTGGGCCTGCAGGATTTCCTGGACTGAAAGGGGAGAAAGGTGACCCTGGTCTTTCAAGCATTGGTATTCCTGGTCCCCCTGGACCAAAGGTACAAAATTCTTCAATTGAAAATTCCATGACAAAATTCGATTTTGTGTTGATTTTTCCCCCCTACTATTGCTTAATAGATACTACATATAACTGTAAATATGCATATAAATATATTAGTAACAAGCAAAATTGACTTTTCAGATGGGATAAAAATTTCAAATTTTAAAGGTGAAATTGTTTATATTTAACTTAATCACATTAAGGAGAAGATTGTTTACCAGACTTTTCAATTTGGGTTTACTTAGTGGCCTAATCTTCAGTGTCACACTTTGGTAGTTGGTAGGGATTTATACAATATCATTGTCCCACTATCTAATTATGTAGTTAATTCCTAAAAAATTAAGATGTGCTTTTAAGAACAAATTAGTAATAATACAGCATGATTGCTGCTGATTAAAATTTTAAAATCTGTATATAGTATTTGAATTAATATTTGTCTATATCATCCTTTCTGCCACCCACAAAAAAGTGACAAAAAGATCTTCAGGGTGTCTAGCAGTCTTCCCTGATGCCTTGTAATTGATGTTGAGCACAATTAACTTAGCAAAAACATTGCATGGTTGAAGCTCCACAGGTTTCTTTTTTTTATTCTGCATTATATCATGGGGTAAAAATTGCTATTCTTCCTGGAAGAAAGGAAGATATTTTTTTTCTTTAATGTAGGCCAGTTCTGAGGAAAAACTACAATACTGTGCACAAAAATATAGGGGAAAACTGTTAAAGTCTTTACTATTGCTGTTTCTGCTTAATTTTGTGTTGAGGTGATTCACATTAACTGGAGATGAGGAGAGGTGTACACAATATAATTGTGACCTTGATGTGATGGCAAGATGGGGAATATACAACAGGGACTTTCCCATCTTAAAAAGGCTGGGTTCTTATTTCTGCTTAATGTTTTCTAGGGAGATCTTGGTTTGCCTGGATACCCAGGTGGTCCAGGCTCTAAAGGTATAGCTGGAAATCCTGGTTTGCCTGGATTTCCAGGCAGTCCAGGTGCAAAAGGAGAGCCAGGCCTTCCTGGATTCCCAGGTAATTCTCAACAGGTTTGTTTTCACTTCCCCTCTTGCTAATATTGGTAGGAAGAGCTAAGCACAGTGGTTAACTGAGGGAGACTCCAGCTTCTCAGAGTTTCTGGCGGTCTGCTGCTTCTAAGCTTTGTGCTGTTGCAATTGTCACAGCAAAAGTGTTGGAATGCATTTCTTATGAGTGCCTTCTGAAATCCTTCATCTGCTCTGAGGGGATGTAGCAGCTGTGTTGGTTAATATTCTCCACTTCCCACAGCACTCACTCTTACCTCATCTGACCCACAAATACTGGGGTCAAAAAAAAAAGTGTCCATATTTTTTCTTCATGAATCAATTAAAAAGTGCCATCCTGGAAAACCTAGGACTTTTTTTCATAGTATTTATTGTCTAAAAATGTGTTCTAAAGAGAAATCGCTGAAATATAATTAAATTAGATTTTGCACTGTTCTCTAAAAATATTATTAGAGGTTGTTCACAGGTATATGTCAGTTTTTGATTAAAAATTTAAAGAAACAAAGTTTCTACTTCTGCTGTGTTTACAGCACTGAAGGCTGTTTTACAACTATACTTGAGCTGCTTTGATGTAGAAAATTAGGGAACTTATAACTGTGGTCATGACAGCAGGAAGCTTAGAAGAAAACACAAACTGACCATAAACCTGTCAGTTTTTACCCTCTGTTTCATGTCATGCCTAGAAGACTGAACAGCCACAACATGTATTGAGACATTGCCTTGTTCAGGCTCAGGTGCTGTTCAGAGCAGACACTGCAACAGATCAGGTGTTTTTCCTACCTCCTGCTCAGCCCTTGCTGTAGGGGTGAGAATCCAGTATAAACTCTAACTAAGACCATTTTTATTAAGTTCCTTTTTCAGGAAGTAAAAAGAGGATTGGGTAAGGACTATTCAATCCCAGTTCATAATGCTTTCAATTTGCTGTCAAGCAGAAACACCTGTCTCTAAAATAGTAATTTTCTAGCAGACTGCCAGAAGTTGCTGTGTGCTTGGCCATGGGCACTCAACAATTAAGAAGAGGCTTGAGAGTAGCAGTAAGGGCAAGTTGTACCAGTATGTTTCATTTTTGTACATTCTTTGCTTTATAATTCATCTCCTTAACCAGCTATAAATCTGCAAAATGAGCATAAATACAGTGTCTTGGTAGAATTAGCTCATTTGTTACTCGGGGCATCTCAGATTGTAGTATTTCAAGACCTGCTGGAAAGTCAGTTTTGTTCATTATTTGATTGAAATGCCTGTGCTTTACAGGAACGCCAGGAATTCCAGGACCAAAAGGTATTGAGGGCCCTCCAGGTAATCCTGGCCTGCCTGGACCACCTGGGCCAGTAGGTGAGCATGGACTGTGCAGCAGAGATCTGCTGCTTCTGTGAAAAACAGAACACATGAAGGCACTTCCTTTCTTATCTTTTTAGCGTCATGGAAATGCAGCTATATGTACATGGGTGCTCAAACTCCATTGCACACACATAATTCACTGAAATTAAAAATAAAGAAAGAAATTTTACCTTTCTTTTGAGGACTTGTATTTGCTGTCAATTCATTAGCAATTGAAACAAGGAGTTAACTGTTTCAGTACTTACCAGCCTTATTTATGCTAAGTACTCCAGTGGTCTAACATGTTTTTATAGGAGCAAGATCCTTATTTTTACTAAAGAGAAGCATTATATTTTTAGCAAACAGTGACTGCTTGAAAATTCACAGGTCTAAAAGCCTGTTCTAAATTGTCAGGGGAAAGAGAGAAAGGTTTCAGATTACACCCCTGTAAATCTTTTATTGTATTCCCACACCTTTAGATTCAGATGGTGGGGAAGGGGATGCTGGGTTTTTTTACTGCAGGTTAGGTAAGACTGTGCTAATGTGTTCTGTCCCTGTTTTAGGTGATATTGGTCGTCCTGGCCCTCCTGGTCCTTCAGGAGAAAAGGGACAACCTGGTCGAGATGGTATCCCTGGACCAGCGGGTCAGAAGGGTGAACCAGGTTAGGTGTCCTTCCTGTTTGTTTCCTCCTCTTCACTCTGCACTGGCATGTCCTGCTTGCTCTATTCTTTCTTTTCTATAACTGCCCTTACACCTTCAAAGCTGCTCCTGTGGTTCCTGGCTGCTGGGTGGCTCACAAAGGGTGCTGTCAAGCTGCCAGGGAAGCACAGGACAAGAATTCAGTCAGCTCTCCTGGATTTTAGTACCTGGCTTTAACACCAGCCCCTGTTCCTGTATTCCATGGTAGCTGCATTGCTTCAGCTCAGTTACATAGTGGATAAACAGTGTAATCCCTGCTCTAAAGATAGAACAAAAATGCAAACATAGTATCTCCCAAAATCTGAAAGACCGTGGATTGGGAGGGGATGGAAACACTTATGAAAGCTACAGATGCATTAATAGCAAAACCTCCAGCTTTAGGGAGACTGGTGAGTGAATGAGAATACATGTAATCTCAAGGAATGACATATTTCATTCTTCTAAGCCTCATATTCCCATTCCTGGAAACCAGAAAGCTAAATATTCATTTTTATCTAAATCTCTCTCTTTTCAGGTCTACCAGGTTTTGGGCGTCCAGGACCCCCAGGACTCCCAGGATTGTCAGGTAAAGCTTTTCTGTTGCCCTTTGTTAAAAAGGTTCAATGTAAAATATATTTACACCCCAGAAACAAGAAGGGTGTGTTGTATTTTCTGCAACAAATGAATGCTATATCTACAAGTAAAAATTTTTTTACTCAGCAGACTGTTTTAAATTAACCACAGCAATAAAGACATTTTATTACTCACCACTCTATTTGTAAACTAGCAATTAGGCATCCAGAATAAATGCACACAGAGCAATAGCCTACTGCATTGTATGGAACTTTGCTGATTTGTGTCAGTAAATAAAGCATTCATACAACAGATGACAAATGAAGCTGCTTTGAAAGTATAGCTTGCTTGATACACTGCTCCTCTCTGGTATCATTAAAGCTCCTAAATTCCTCAGGCTTATTTGAAAATTTTGCAAGTATGTCTTAACTTCCAGCAATATCTCAAATAAAGGCTTAATACTGACGGGTTTCTTCACAGAAAGCCTTATTTGTAGGCTTGCAGTCTCCAAGGGTGTTTAAGAATTATAGCATCACTGACGTAGTAAGACTTCTTATCATGTTATAAGCTATAGCACTTTCTCCTGCAAGAATTATTAGCCCTCACTCTTTTCTGAATGTTAGACAATTTTACACTGTCTCTCTCTGCAAATAAGAGGAGTTGTGGCTAGACTTATGCCTTCTGCAGGAGAGAGAAATGGCTTTGCAAGTTGGCTTTTGGACTTTATGGCAATTTGTAACAGTATTCACAAACATGACTGTTTGGTTTCACAGGGCAAAAAGGAGAACTGGGGTTACCTGGCCCACCGGGACCCCCTGGACTTCCAGGTCTGAAGGGAGAACCAGGTTTCCCGGGATTCCCTGGTCTGCAGGGTCCACCAGGTCCACCAGGAATACCAGGGCCACCTCTGGAAGGCCCCAAAGGTAGCCCTGGCCCACCAGGTGTTCCAGGAAGACCAGGTAAGAGCATGATCCACACCTATGAACATGTTCCAGTACTTTGATATTTTGCTGGTAGGTCATCAGCCTTTAAATTCGTTCAATTTATTTGGATGGATAAGGGCAAGCCTCATGGCATAGGTGTGTGGGCAACCAGAGCATTTTATTGCCAAAAAACCCTGGTACCTTTAAATAAACTAGCCTCAGTTTCTCTAAATTTCTGATGCCTGGCAGCAAAAATCGAAGGCGCTCCCCGCGGGGGGCTCTCCGCATGCTGCCCCAGTAATCACTCGCAAGCACGGCCCGACCTCTGAACGTTGAAACCTTTGCAGTGCTGTCACACGATCAGCAAACGTCATCGCGCACAAAAACCAAAAGTAACAAACCCCATCATTCTAAGAGTCATGAAAATCAAATTCCCACTAGCATCCCAGCATGATCAGATTGGATACTGCTCCTCATCTCCGGGCCATGTAACACAAGTCATTGCTCCATTGTGTCACGTGGCTCCTGTGGACTCCATCGTGCCGTGTTCATCTTTCCATTCCATGTTTGCATTTTGTTCCTGCACCAACTAATTCTGGGAATGAGAAAACACTACACTGAGTTAACATTGCTGAGCAACTACCTAGCCTGTGTTAGAAACTGATTTCTATTTTGTGTTATAGAATGTTTATTTGCATTTAGATACTGCTCTTGAAAAATTCTAACTTCAATGAACCTGTCACAGTTCCAGGTCAAGCTTATTGCTGGATCTTGAATCCAGAAGTACTTCGCTGCCTCTTAAGATTCATCTCACTTAACAGGCTTGACATTCTCCCTAAAGGAGACTGCCTTCAAACCAGGCCACTGGTTGATGACACAGATTTTTTTCCTTTGCATAGTAATGGTGAAGTAATATTTTTATTTATTGCCCTCAAATTATTCTTTTATTTAAAGACTTTTCTGAGGAAAGTTAGTTTTGAATTAGTACAATTGTAAAATAGCTGCAACACAGATGTTGATTTTTCGGTATCAAGGGAGAGTTTAGCTTTGCAGTATACACTTGGGAAGATTTTAAGATTTCCTCTTTCCTCATGCTTGCTTCTTACAAAAAAGGAGGCAGTCACACTTGAAAATGGTTTTTTTGAATGGAATTTTATCAAAATATTTTCCCTAGGGCTGAAATTGAATCATGTGTTGTTATTATCAATGGCAATATGAGTGTTTTGCAGAGTAGGCTATGAACTCATCTATCCTAACTGTGCATTTAAAAAATGAGTCATTATAAACATTTGTTTTTAATTTATAACACCTTAAAACTGGGGTGCTGTTTGCCAGTATAATGAGGTTTTCTTTTAGTCCTAGTAAAAATACTTGAATTGTGTTGTATCCTAAACCTGCTTTGTGTGTGACTGGCGTGGAACAACCCCATGGGTTAATAATCCCCAGCCAGTCACAAGATCTTCCTGGTTTCCTATTTGGTGAGTGGAATCAGGAATACATGCCTTCTCCCTTTTTGCTGGAGGAACTGACTCCCTGCTGTGCCCCAGGGGCTCTACACAGCCAGTGGTGGAGCATCCCTGCAGCATGTTTGTAGCCCCAGTTTGCTTTTGACTGTAATTTTTCTGTATATAGAGTAGTGCAGCCGTTAAAATTTTGGCCCAGGACAGTGGTTGGTCCATAACAGTATAGGCTTTCATTTTTAAAACATTCTTATACAGAGGATATCTCCAAACTCTAAAGAAATCTTTAAAAGTAAACGAGGCTAAGCAACCTCTGAGGTTATAGTAAAAGCACTGAGGTTCTGTGCTCTGCTGTAGCATTGGGGTTTTATGGAGCTGCTCATCCTGTTCACACTTCCCTGTGTAAATCAAGTGTTTACCGATTCTGATCAGCTGGGGAGGTGGAGCAATGGTGCAATCATTTTGTGCAGGTTTATGAGCAGGGGAAACAACCAGTGAGGTTCTGCTCAGCCATGTTCTCTCTCTTCTTCTTTCTCTTATTTCCATTTTTGTTGCATGCAATGTATAAAGTGAAGCATTTGTTTTGCTCAGTTATGTGTGAACTAATGTGGATAAACCAAACTATTATTGCAGTTCTGGTACAATCAGCACTCCAGCCTTTTGTTTCCGATGATAACAGCGTCTATTGTTACAATGCTGATTTTGTAACATTTCAACATAAGGCAGTTACTCATAAAAGCAGCTGTGTGGCTGTCAAATTACCCCTTCTAGGAACAGAAATAAAACCAGAAGCTGTTTGTGTGCTGTTTGTTGTTGACTTCTGGGTAAAATTCTAAGATTAGTAAAAGAGATGAAGTCAAACATGATGTACCTCTCTGACTCCAGTTGAGTTACCCCTAAAATAAACATTGATAGGTGGTGTTGGGATGGATTTATTAATTCATTATAAAATTAAGCCAATTTCCAGGGCAACAGAACATTGCTGTTACTCCACATGTCTGTTTTCATTGCTATGAATAATAATAGTTTGGTGTTTTGCATACTGTATGTAAAGGAATATTGAGCTAAATCTAAAAAGAAAGGTTTAGTTGAATATGTTAGTTTGTTGATATTTCTAACAATTTTGATGTTTTTCCCCTTGTTCTAATGATGACCTTGGTGAATTCTGACCCCCTACTCCCAGGTCCCTCAGGTTAGCCCCGTAACTCCAAAATAATAACTTTGCATGAAAATGAATGTATTACTTTTGTAGTGTCTAAATGTAGATATGCAGAGTCATTTTTCAGACACACCTTTTAATTTGTGGTGGGAAAGAAACACTCAGAGTTGGCTTTCAGCCACCTCCTCCATATTCTTTTGGGACTGACACTGGAAGGACACTGCTGCTCTGCCCATGGTGGAAGACCTTGTGGGTCTAAATTTGCAAGGCTTTTATAAAGTGTCCCCAGCTGTGAAACTTGTTTTAGCATTATTTTTTTTTTCCTCAGTGCAGTTGGAAACAAAATATTCTGGGTTTCAGCTTTTTTTTTAAAAAGGCACATGGCACTGTCCTCCCATGTCTTGCTGTGTAATTGTGTGTTGCAGCTTGGGCAAGTGACAGTACTCATTTCTGTAGCACCTGTTACTCTCAAGTGACTTAAATAAATTAGATGCTTCTTTTATACCAACAGCATCTGTAGGAAAATTTATATAGACTAACAGTGATGCTTTAGATTCCCAACTTAGAGCCTTTCAAGTTTTCAGTGCAGAGAAATCCTTATTTCCATTGTTTTGCTTTACCAGCCCATTTAGAGGAAATGAGGAAAGTTCTTCCTTTCACAAGTGTTGAATGAAAATAAAGCTCACAGCCCTGCCCTCCCTGGCAGTAGGGCAGTGGGACAGAATTGGTGAGAATGTAGTCATTTCCAGAAGTTTATTGTAACGTTAGTGTATCAGCATGGAGCACAAACTGGCGCTTGGGAAGATTTTAACATCTGTATCTAGACTGAAAATGACTTGGTATATCTATTTAATAATAATGATGTCTTTAGGTTTTGCTATGATGACTTTCAGGAAGCAAAGAACTGTCATAAAAATTCAATAAAGAAATACATTTTTGTTCTCATCCTGCTGTCCTAAGCACCATGAGGTAGCAAATGTGGTAGCCCCTGATGTTTGAATCCTATTTTTATGCAGCCATGTAAAAAAAAGAATGTGGCTTTACCTTTTAATTTAACTGTGGTCACCCAAGCAGTAACCACACTTCCAAAGAGAGCATCATGGGGTGCTGAGAGGAACTGAGTGATTGCATCACATTTTGTTCCACCCTGGCTGTGATCAGCCAGAATTCAGTGATGAACACATGTAGGACTGATTTATAAATCATAGCAAAACTTATCTATCAATGAAATATAGTTTATAAGTACTTAACAGTAACAATGAAATGTCCATGTCATTATTTTTAACAACTGTATTACAGTTAGTATTTAAAAAAATTTACCAAATATGTAAGAAATAGTGCTGTGAGTTAAATGTGATATGTATTTATTGTAGTTTTTAGCTGCAAATTGCATGGTGATATGTTGATATATTTAAATCATTTTACTGACATGAAATATGCAAGTGGCACAGGAGCTAAAATAATATATTAACTTAGGAGCATGGCAGGGACAACCAGCTTATCTTTTGAAAGAGAACTTTTAAATCATTTTTCTAAGATGTTATCACATGCTGTTTTCCTTATAACCTTAAGCAGGTAAATTAGCATCTTGGAATATTTTTCTCAAGACAAAATAATGCCAACAGTAAAGGCAACAAATTCGAAATTTTGAAGTTCTGCTGTATTTTTGCTTACAGCATTTGCAGCCCTGTTGATCCATGTCAATTCTGCTTACAGTTTTTCAGAGTGTGTAAGCCTACTTTTCAGTCCTGGAATTGTATTCACAGATAATTGACATTCATACCTGATTAGTGGTGATAAGTCCTTCTGCTAGTCACAAAGCAGAATTTTCCACAAGAGTAAGTTGTAATTCACAATTTACCTGTTTGCCAAGCTCCAGGCCCTGTGAGGCTGAATATTGTCAGTGAAATGGTTACGTAGTGCAAACCCTCTTGTGAGCAGGACTAACCAGTTATAGGCCTTAGCTGTAAAGTTAAAGCAATAACACATTCTCTAGTGAAGCTTTAAGTTTGCTGTTAAATGAAGTGTCAAATTAGTTTCAGTAGAGCCTAGTCACCAGAATAACTTGTATCTGAAAATACCTGTGTTTGTGTATTCATGTGTGGTTTTATGCATGCATGTGGATTATACTGTAAATACAAAACATGCTGGTGAAATGGGTTGTTGTGTAGTGTATTTGCTGTCATCTGTACTATTTCTAACTAGTAATCTTGTTTTGTACTGTGATGTCTGACCCTTCTAACATCGATCATTGGGCTTTGGTGAACTCTGATCCTTCCAGGTCCTCCAGGTTAGACTCTTAACTCGGGCAATTTGTTTTACTGCGTTGCACTTGATTTAAGAGAAACAGATGTTTTCCTGTAATTCTGTGATTGTCTTTTTAAGGGCTGTGGTTACCCTGCAGACCATATGTGTTTGATTAGCATGCCCCAGATGGTAATCTGGTATTATTTTGCATGTGTACAATACTAGACCAGTATAAAAAAGCAAAATGAACATACAAAAAAAATCCTTGTATGATGGGATGTTTTCTGTAGCTGAAATTGCTACAGGGTATATGTGAAATCTGGTACAAAATTGCTGTTGATTTTAAAAGGGAAGGAATTCCATACTCAAATTTGCATGCAGAAATACAAATCCTCAAATTTATCTATTGAGTATAGACTATGAGGTCGTCAAAGGAGATGTTAAGTTATTCATGGTTGCAAGAGAATTGAAAATCCAGCACACTGATGAATGTTATTAGATTTGTACTACAGGAGAGACTATCATAGCACTGTCCTGAAAAGAAATCCTTTTGTTAATCCAGTTATGAGATCTAACTTGTAAAATGTTATTAGCTGTTGCTGCACTTGCTTATGGTTTATCTTGCCACAAGTTAATACTGATTACCTTCTATTTAGATGGTGGGACAAAGGGGGAGGTCTCATCTTTCAGTTCTCTAGATATCAAAGTTTCTTTTATAGCTACTGCTTTGCTTTGAATTAATGTGGCTGTAGCAAAGGCAAAATATTTAAAGACCAGTCCAGTTTTTCTATCAGATTTACACAATGTAATTCTACTAAAGATAAAAAAGTCAGTTGGAGGGAGAGTCATTCAACATAAGGAAAGTTCTGCAAATCAGGTCATGTAGGCAGAATGATGAGCTTCCTGCTGCCCAGCAGTCAGGAGACAGTACATGTGTGCTCCTTAATAGGTATGTCAAATTGTGACAAGAGAGCAGCAGTATTTTACAATCTTGAGACTAGCTTACAAAAGGAATTCAGGCTGTTAAGAAGCACTTAGGATGTGGTGAATGTAATGCAGGTCAGCAGAGGGGATATTTGTACCATCTAATTTTGGGTTTCTTGGCTCCTAGTAAAGACACTGGTCTGGTCACCAGTAAGCTGCTAATGCAGGTGAGCTGCACTGCCTTCTGGAAAGACCTGCCTCATCAGCTAGATATGGGGCCATGGTTCCTGATTTGGGTAGTGCAAATAATTCCTCTATTTGTTTTCCTTTTAGTTTACTCTGAATTTCGCATTGAAATTGAGCTGGGAAATTAAGCCAAAATATCTTTCTTTTTTGTTCTTTGGGTTTTTTTTTAAAAAACACTGAAGGCACAAACTTGGGGAGAATGATTGATAAATACTGATATGTGCATATTTTTTCTGCAATGTTAAGGTCCACCAGGCCCAGAAGGTCCACGAGGGCCACCAGGCAGTGGAGGACTTAAAGGGGAAAAAGGGAACCCAGGTCCACCTGGTCCACCTGGCCTGACAGGTCCAAAGGGAGATCAAGGACCACCTGGACGCCAGGTAGGACAAGAAATGGAGTTTTCCTCTAGTTAATTTTTAAATCCAATAAAAATGGAATATATTTGGGTGGAACATGCAGTTTAACATAATAAAAGGCAAAATGTGGTAGCTAACATCCTGCCTCTCCCTTAGTCATCCCCCAGTATCTGGCAGGGTGTCCCTGCTACATTCCCACGGGAGCTGGAGCTGTCAGTGGTGCCGCCTCGTGTTCCTGCTCTCACTGACAGCCCCCCGTGGCCTCAGTCCTCCACAGCCCCCAGTGTGTTTGGTTGTCCCCAGCCACCTGTTCCATTCTGATTCTCTGGAATTGATAAGGGAATAACATGAGGTTCTTCTCTCCAGGGGGATCCTGGTCGTCCAGGTCTGAATGGAATGAAGGGTGACCCCGGGGTTCCAGGCGTTCCAGGATTCCCAGGTATTTCACTGGGTATTCCCAAGTATTTAACCAGCATTTCAAGTGAAAACCTCCAGACACAGTAACAGCCTGTTTAGGCCATTCCTGCAGCACATTTTGTAAAACAGCATGTTCTTTCACTGAGTAACTGTGTGAATTTGATGTTTCAGGTATGAAGGGTCCCACTGGACCTGCAGGACCCGCTGGTCTCACGGGCAGCCAGGGACTGCCGGGCCCACCAGGTAGGAGTCTGGGTAGTGACACTGTCACTTTTGCTCCCTGTCAGTAGAATTTGTTACACGGACGTAGGACTGAGTTGGTCTCAGCCAGCAGTCAAAGTAAAATGAGCAAGATCTTCAACACAATTCCAAGCTGTACTTTTTAGCCCCTACAAATAATTTTAATATATTTTATACTCTGTAGCCAGTCTACATAGATTAACTCCTGTGAGAGGGGTCCTTAGAGGGGGTCACCAAGTGTACTTTTTTGTCCTATATATACATTTATTCTTTTTTGCAATGATGGAGTTCTTTGCTTCTGTTGTAATGAGGGGAATCCTTACAACATGAATAAGACAGCGATGAACTTGGAAGGAAAGATGAAGTGATATTTCCGGGGATTTCAGAGGAAGGCACCTCCACAGGCTTCTGATTTTGAAATAAAGAAACTTTCTAATGCTGTGTTCCATCTTGGTTTATCTAATACTAATCTTCTTTCTCTCAGGTCCACCAGGTTTACCAGGTACCATTGGACGAAGCATTGTTGTGAAAGGTGATCCTGGTCCCCCGGGTCCTCCAGGACAGCCTGGGTCCAAAGGGCCACCTGGATTGCCAGGGCCACAGGGATTGCCAGGTATGCTCCGAGGTGGCTGCAGAGGAAATAACCAGAAGTGTCTCTGAGTGCAGCTGGCAGTGCCACTGACATGGTATATGCTGCAGAGATGAGTTACTGAGCTCAGCAAGAGGCAAGAGAGAAATTCAGGTTAATAGATAAATGCAGGGTTAATAGATAATAGATAAACACTGGATTCCACCATGAACATCTGGTTTAGTGGGCTGTTCTTGTCTCGTGTATCAGAAAGAAACAACAGATGAGTCACTGACAACTTAAAGACTTCTCTAGTGAGATTTCAAGAGCTTTTATTTCTGTTATGCTATTGTTCTAGGTCCAATTGGTCTCCCTGGTGACCCAGGGAGAGATGGACTTCCTGGTTTTGATGGTCCAGCAGGACGTAAAGGAGAGAGAGGCCTTCCAGGCCAACCAGGTATGGTGTTTATCCTATGGGGCTTCACTGGAAAAAGACTCCCATTTCTGAATGGAGGCTAATACTGGGAAGTAAGATGTTTGTTTCATGGGAATAATGATAAAATCATAATTTTAGGATTTTCTTAATGCAAAAATATTACAAGCAGCTGAACATACTTTGATTTGGAACATTCTCAGCACCAACACATTGCTGGTCATTGCTGAATAACATTGTTAAGTGCTTTATCTCAGTGGCATCCTCTTTGCAGCACAGATGATGAAGAGGAGATAATGAAGATTGTAGGAAACTGAAGAGAGATTAGTAAAATAATTCTTATTTTGCATGGAAATTATGAATGGGGGAAAACAGACTTCATTAAAGAGTTTCACCAAAGTCAGAGATTGGGCTACCATGTAGCTATTGCTTAGAACCACTGAATGAGGATATGAGAAATCAAACTAGGCACTGGGACAGTTTTCTAAAGGTATAGATATTAAGTTGCTCTCTATTGCAACTTGCGAGAAAAAGTATTAGAATTTCAACAGTTAAAAACAATACAAAAATCCATAACACCTCTTTTTCCTTTTTTACTGAGCAGCTCTATGAAATGTTAGCATTATTTTAGTGAAAAAAATTTAAATAATGACTGCAGAATCACACAGTCTAAATATTTGTAGTTATACTTCCTGATATTGCTGTTCAAAAACAGCCTTTTCTGATACATTTCTCAGTCATTTGACTTATTTTTGCTCACATTCAAGGCTGTTCTAGCTTATTTCCACTTTTACTAACCTATTCCAAAACTGGCAGCAGCTTTTCTATTCATTTTGATGGGCTTTGGCTCAGGTGTTACCACAGCATGCCCTGGAGTGAGAATTGTCCCTGTTTCTGGCTCTGCCATTTATTTTGTGATCTTGCTCAAGATGTTTCAACATTATCTTAAGCTGCACACGCAGATATGTTTTGGAAGTGGGAAGCTGATTGAAGTCATTCCAGTGGCTGTCATGTCCTCTGCATTATTATAGTGCCTGACAGCTGAGAGTGTTTAACCTTACAATACCCCTAGAACACAGAGAAGTGCCACTGTTACAACCACCTGTGACAATCTCCCTGATTCAATCAAGCTTAAATGAAAAAAAAAATTCAGGAAGACAGTGTTAGCAAATACCAGGTGTCCTAACTCACAACACACGAGACCAACAACCTTTCAGAGCTATGTTCATCCTAGAAGAGCAAGCAATGGTGTTAATCAATACTGTTTGTTGTGTTTCTCTCCTGTGAACAGGTTCACGAGGAATACAAGGACCTCCTGGTCCTGATGGCTTACAAGGCCCACCTGGCCCTCCTGGAACAGCTTCTGTTGCTCATGGATTCCTTATAACTCGGCACAGCCAGACCAGGGATACACCCCTATGTCCACAGGGAACATCAAGAATATATGATGGATTCTCTCTTCTGTATGTGCAAGGAAATGAGAGAGCACACGGCCAGGATTTGGGTGAGATAGTCTGTGTGCTCTGTCTTTGAGAGGAAACATGTTGTAGCAGCTTCTTCGATGCTCAGGTTCTCTGAAGACACAACAGTCTTGGAGATTTCTTAGATGAGGATGAGGATTGAGTACTAAGATCTGCTGTCTCCAGAGGATGCACATTGTAATTCAGGATGAAAGAATGTAAACCAAAATGAAGAAGTGACATTTTTTCCCCCATGTGACAATCTGATACTACTTGCTGTGCACTCACAGGAGGAGAGGAACGATCCAAAACTACTGTTCTCAAAGAACTGATATAAAAAGCAATGAAGTGAAAACTTTGCTGTCTTGTATGTCTTACTCTGTAGGTACTGCTGGGAGCTGTCTTAGACGTTTCAGCACCATGCCCTTCATGTTCTGCAACATCAACAATGTTTGCAACTTTGCATCAAGGAATGACTATTCCTACTGGCTGTCAACGCCGGAGCCGATGCCGATGAGCATGGAGCCACTGACTGGGCAAAGCATCCAGCCGTTCATCAGCCGGTGAGGCTCAGCAGGCCATCAGGTCTCTTTTAATACCTGGATAAATAGCACAGCTTATCCATGTGTTTCCAACATGCAGGTTGGGTATTAAGAGATGAATCTGTCATGTTTTATTCTGGGAGAGACTAGAAAAATAGCTTGTTTTAAAGTACTCATTGTCTTCAGAGGTTCATCTCCCTGCAACGGTGATTACAAGAGGCTGAAACACTGTACAAGCTGTCCTCAACCAAGCAAGCTTTGTAGTCAGCAGTGCGAGATCACCACGGACAGGAAAAAGAACGTGGGAGCCATGGCTTTAGGATTAAGGCACTCACTTGAGGGCTTTGAGCTTCCAGTTTTTGTTTCAGGAACTGCTTCAGTATTTTACCCAATGTAGTGAAAATACAGAGAGATGTTGAGTTCCAAAATACTCTTCCTTTTGCAGTTACAAATTATGTGAGAAGTAGAAGCCTAGATTAATAGGAGAGCCTCTCATAGGCAAGTTTTGTTCCCTTTCTCAGTGTAAGAATTATTAAGAAAACATACTGCTGTTATATTTTAACATCACATGTTTCTCCGGTCCTTCCCCTGTGTCCAGATGTGTTGTGTGTGAAGCTCCTGCTATGGTGATAGCTGTGCACAGTCAGACCATTCAGATCCCTTCATGTCCTCCAGGCTGGGACTCCCTCTGGATTGGTTACTCTTTCATGATGGTAAGAACTGCCTCCTAATCCAGAAGCAGCTAGTGCCCACCTGTGTCCTCAGCTGCTTTAGGACACTGATAAGAACTGCAAGGGTTGTCATTTAAAAGCTTTTTACCTTCAATCGCTAGCCAAGGTAGCCAAGATTGACAGGGATTTTCCAGTACACAGATCCCAGTGTCACTGACATTTCTGGAGGTGTCTGACACCACGCTATCTCTGCCAAGAATGAACAGTGACTCTTCAGTAGTTGACTGCTGTGCTATTCCATTTTTAACACCCTAGATCCATGTCTGTGTCTTTCTTTCCTCCACTAGCACACGAGTGCTGGGGCAGAGGGGTCTGGACAGGCCTTGGCATCGCCTGGATCCTGTTTGGAAGAATTCCGCTCGGCACCATTCATCGAATGCCATGGTCGGGGCACCTGTAATTATTATGCCAATTCATACAGTTTCTGGCTGGCAACTGTAGAGGTGTCAGAAATGTTCAGGTAAGAAAACCTGTTTCTTGTCTATTGCTTTATTCCAGAATGAACTCTTTGGAAACTGAATTTATTCCAAAGATCAAAAGAGATTTGTTTACAGGGGTATAGGGAAATAATTTAGCTCGTTTTCCCCCTCACAACCAGTTTTTCAAGTGTTTCTTTGGTAAGCCTTTAATATTATGTAAAAACTTGCTAGGGCACATTCTGTTTTGCAAGGAGTCAGATTCTTCCTGTGTCAATTTTATTCACATTTTGTTGTAGTTCCTCCTCTGAAAGTAGTTCTACTGTGTTTACTGTATTTGGAGCACCAAAGAACAATTTTGGTTTTTTTCTTGGCAAACCTTTCAATAAACTCAAATATGTGGAAAGGTAGTTCACAGATACATAAGGGCAAGATCAACTCAACTTAAACCTTTTAAGGCAGAGGTTCACATAACTTGTTTTTTAAAATCTTGTATGAAGAAGGTTTCCTACCCTCCATGGCCAGCATTTTTTTCCACACTTTGCAGAAGGAAACAGGATGACATTTTGGCTGCAACAAAGCCAGTGGCCATCCTGTCCTCAGCTTCTCTGCAGTCAGCATTTCAGCTGGAGTCTCTTAGCTTCTCCAACTTTTTCCCTTTCAAGTTGAGTAGCAAAATAATTTCTTTTTTAAAAAATCATCTCCTTTCATAGAATAAATAGCTACTGCCCTGTTTGTCTGCTGATAAAAAACTTAGTATTCCCACTGCCACCTAATTGAAAAGTGTAGCTTTGTGGCACAGGCACTGTGCTCTGAGCAGTGGTGGCCCCTAAGCTGGTTTTGTGTAACACCTACAATCAGGGTACTTGATGTGATAATTCATCACTCTTCAGTTTTCTGGGCAGTTGATTGTTGGTAATTCGCCAGTGAAAACTTCCTATTAGTAACTGCCATGCACCCTTGAGATTTCTGTTTCTCCCTCCCATAAAAACAACTTCTTTCTTCATTCTGTTTTTTTAAAGACACTTTTAAGCATTTGACTTATTTGAGTACACACATATTACACTAGGTATATTAATCTCCCATCTTGTTACCCTTTCAAAATAAAAATAATTTATTTGGTAAAGCTACCACTTAAATACAGCTCTGACTGTAGCAGTACTTTTTATGTGTTGTTTAAGTACCCTTCAACTAAGCAACCCAAAGACCAGAAACAGACCCCAGAAACAGTCTCAAATGTACAAAATTCACCTTCCCCTCAGGTTGTGTTTGTGCTCCCACACCTGCCAGCCTGAAGCAGGTGCTTAGCATACCTTGGGGACACTGAGACACTGACACAACTGAGCATCTGTCACCTGGGGACAGACAGAACCATCACTCTTAAGAAAAACTCTCAAATTCAGGATTCATTCTCTGCTCACATACTTTAGTGTTATATGAAACTGTGAATTAAGTAGAAGTTGAACTGTAAACAAAGAAAAAGCTAATCCAACCTTTCCTTTGTGTCTGTCAACCAGCAAACCTCAGTCAGAGACACTGAAAGCTGGAGACTTGAGGACGCGTATTAGTCGTTGTCAAGTTTGCATGAAGAAGACGTAACGTCTTGGAGAATGTTTTATAAAACAGTTGAAAATTCCTAAGATGCACTGTCTTCCAGCTGCAACAATGGTGCTACTGTGCAGAAAGAAAAGAAAAAAAAACAAATCCAAACTGTTTTAACCATGCAAATTCAAGTGTACCTCACTCATGTGCCAAACTAAGGGTTGTTCAGTACATATTTGACAACAGGACTAAGATGAAAGAATTGACCTCTTGGAAACAGAAGAGAACTTGAGGTTCACAAAGGATCAGAAGATGAAAAATTTTCATTTCTCTCCCTGTACCAAAATGGCACCTTTTTGATCAACCAAGAGAATAAAGAACACGACGCACTGAGTATGTTTAAAATAACAAGACTGAAGTTTTGAAAAACATTTTTCACGGTGCTACTAACCCTACTGTATCCCAGGTTTTTAATATTAAATTTTAAGCTTATTTCTCTTTGTAAGTAATGAAATGTGTATATTATGTAAACACCTTTTTAATCTAAACTTTCAGTCATTTAGAAACAAACCAGACTGATATAAAAATCCTTATGTCTAAAATTAAAAGATAAGACAGTATTTTATTATGAAACTTGTGGTACAGAGAGAATTTACCCCTTTTATGTCAATTTACTCATTTACTTTTCATTTCATTCCTCAGTTGCCAATCTGATATATTTGGGGAATGCACAGTTATTCTAAAGTAATTTTGATCAGGGTTTTAAATGTTGTACACCATGCTATCAGTGGTTTTATTTGTGCTTAGAAATCCCAATCCACTTGAAAAGGGGTTTTTTATCTTGTGAAAATATGTGAAATTATTAGCCATATTCTATATACTTCTTTTAAGAATACAAGTCAAATTCACATTTTAGTAGTCAGTTTGGTTTAACCAAACCTGTCCTTTGGGAATATCCAATTACCAAAGCATTTAGGATGATGCTTACGTGGAACTTCTCAAGTGGTGTCATATGTTTTATCCAAAATAGTATAAATGCTAAGAAACCTTCTGAATAAAATAAAGCATAAGCTGGTGGAAACCTTCCTATTTACAAATTAATCTTTTAATCTTATGTGAATTTATACACATCCACAATGTATTCACAGTATACAGCAACTCTTGTGTATGTATAGTTCACATAAGGCCTTGAAAGATGGTGCATGCAGTCTTTCTGATGTCAGTTTGTAAGAATCCTCCTGTGTATGTCTAAAGAGTGTCACTACTTGTGCAATAGCTGAAAAGTGATCACTTTTGTATGCATGACTGTTCAGCTTCTATGGTCAGAGCGTTTCATTTACCCTCGTGTATAAACAGCTCCCTGACAATGCAGGACTCTGTCAAGTGACAATACTTTAACATTTTCGTTGTATATTGCCACCTCGACTATCAATACAGCCTAATTTGTGAATTAACGTACTGCTCTAGACAGGTGATGTGTATTTGTTTATTGAATACTGTTAAGTAATTTATCTGCTAATGGCTGTTCATTCTTACCTTCCAGTTACCCCTGTAAACACGGAGCGTCCGACATCTCCTTGTTTTATGCACATTTGACAAAAGACATAGGACTGGTGACTAAGCAGGTGGCAGAGATATACAATGAGATTGGTGCTGATTTCAAAAGCTTTCAACTAAGTATGAAACTGAAGTTCTTTAGTTTAAAGTGCAAAATATTAATAGCTTTGTCTTTTTTCCATTAGCTGCAGTTATTTACGTTGGTAGAGAGTGGGCAATTCATCAATGTGCATCTTTCAGCTCAGTTTAGTTTGGTTTGCTGATGCATATAGTAATAAACTGAACCTGCTGCTACCTCCAAGTCAGGAACTTGTTACCAAAGCAGAAATAAAATAGTAAGTCTCTTCATGTAAACACAAGCCCTTATCTTATTGCTGGCTCTGCAGAAGTCTAAAATGAACATAGCAGCCAAGCTCTAGCCCCAGAAAAGCAGAAGAATGGATGCTAAGGCCAAGGAGCTCTCAAAGGAAAGGGCTCTCCCAGCCTTCCCTACCAAGACCCCACGTTGTGTTTACCAACACAAAGTGTTCAGGCGTGGGGACGTGGGACAGAGTGGACCATGTTTGTTATAGCAGTGCATAATTGGTGCTTCTTTGTGAGATCTGGGCTTCTCTTGCAGCATGCATAGCCAAGACAGGGGATCCTATTCCAGGCTAAGGTAGAGAGAACCCAGACCTGCTGGTCTTGTGGCAGCTTCAGGGCCCAAAGCTGTGAGATAACCACAGAAAAGTGAAGTGGAAAGCAGCTGTGCTTTTGACAGCTCCATTCTGTTCTCTCCCTGCAGCTCTGGCCCTCACCAGAGTCCTGAACCTTAATCAGCTTCAGGCTCAGAATTCCAAAGGAACTTTATTTAGAGAAAAGTGGTCTGGAGAGGAAGGAACATCTTTTAACTTGAGATCTGCAGCAGAGATTCAGGAGATGTTGGGTTAATTCCCATGACACCTTCTGTGCCTTAGAGCAGGTAAATCACTTGACCTTTGTTGGATCGGAGGTACTGATCTATAAAAGAAAACATGGTTATTATTCTCTCCTGCTTCTTGATGCTTAGACTGTAAGCTCCTTGGGGCAGAGACATTGAGGGGGCTCAAATGTTGGTCGGGGCCTCTAGGTGCTATCCATCACTATATAAACATTAAACTACAGGTAAAAGTTTGTGTTTGCAGCTTTATTATTGAAAAAGGAAAACACTGTGTCCTGTTGTGACGGTATGAAGCCGCTTTCTCCCTCCCCCATCCGCTCAGAGCCCAAGGACGCTGTGCCTTTAGGATGGACCCGGGGGTGGGGCCGGAGCCGAGGGGGCGTTCAAGGCTCAGCCCGGCGGCTCCCGGGGCTGGGCAGGGCTGGGCAGGGAGTGCGCCGGGAGGGCTGTGCTGCTTTTTGGGTTCCTTTGTGTTCCAGCCGGCCGGGGAAAGCTTCTGTTGGGCTTTCTTCTTGTTCTTTTTTCCCTTTCCTTCCCCTTGCCTCACTGCCTCCCTTCCTTCCTCGCCAGTCCGGGGAGCCTGCAGGTGACCCCAGCGGGCCCGCGGGGTGGCCCAGCTGGTCTGAACCCGCATCTGTTCCCACTCCAGGAGTTTGTTGTATTTTGAGGGGGGTCTTTTAATCCTGTTCCACCCTGTTTTGTTTGTGTGTTAATAAACCGTTTGATTTCTTTTTCCCACTTTCACTCCTTGTGACCCATTTGTCTCTGACAGAGGAAAAGGAGAGGAACACTCAGTCCAGAGTGTTTCCTCCTGACGTTTTGTCTCAAAAACCAAGACATAAATTTGGCGCCCAACATGTGGCACGTGGAAGTGGAAAAAAAACCCAAAACATTTTGGTTTAATTTGCTTTTGTATTGAGGTACAGCAGTAAGACCAAGTTGTTTGATTTAATAATTTTTCTGTGGACCTTAGCCATAAGTGCATGTCCACAGCTATGGGCAGTCAGGTACCTGGCTTACACCTTTTATAAGTCAGGAATGAGAATCAGGACTGCCATTTTGATATGCCTGGTGCTAGTGATTTCTCGAAGTTTGATGGAAGTAATGGAAACCATCAAGAACATGTATGTCATGTTGTTTTTCCATTCTGACCTGGGTAGTTCCCTTTTGGAATGTATTAGTAATTACAGCCAGTTTGTTAGGGGAAAAGCAGGGGATGATAATTACCAGGTCTTCATATCCCTCTTCCCCTTCAGATCTGGCACATCACCTTTTGAAAGTGCCCAGTCTCCCCTGGATGTCAAAGATACCACCTTCTTATTGTATTATCTAGCAGGTTCTTCTATGTAGTCTCCAGCTTGTCCAAAATAAGGACTGAGATTTCCAGAGGGGCTGCCCAGACCCTTGCCCCAGTTGTGGAAAATCCTAAGTGGTGTGGGGTATGGGAGGACAGAGGCAAGACCCTGAAGTAGTTTTCTAACCCAGTAGCCTGGAACTTTCTCCCTGAACGAATTCAGAATCCAGCTGAGGTGGGGAAGTATCTGAAGGAAAACTACAATAACAATACTGATGAAAAGAAAAAGCTCATTGCCAGGTGCTGGGTCCTGGCTAATGTTTATTGCAGGATATTGTAGGGCAGCAGATACAGCCAGAGGAGCAGGAGAATAAGTCAGCAGACACCCCACTCACTCCAGCTGCAGCTAAAGCAGATGGGGAGCCTAAACCAGTAAAAATTGCCCTGTCCAGAGAAAGAAACATAAAGCCAAATCCATTCGCCCAGTGGATGATGATGGACAGCCAGGACCTTCACAGCCAGCAGAGGAATTGGAACCCAAAATCATTACTGAGTCCCTGTCCATAGAAAGCCTTTGTACGCTGAGGAAGGACTACACCCAACAGCCTGATGAAACTATTAATAAAGTTGGATGATCCGAATCTGGGACGCTGCAGGTGATGGTACAATTCTGGATGGCACATGACAGGCATTTGGGTCCCTGTCATGTGATCTAAGTATCAGCCAAGGGATGACAAGGGGCCTGAAGCTCTCAGTCCTCAGTCTCTGAACACAGCTCTTAAGAAGTGTGAAGGAAATACACCTGTGCCAGGAAGATCTCCAGCTGCAGCTAAACCTCTGGAAAACCATGGGACAAGGGATTCAATGCCTGTGAGTGATAGAGATCATATTCTCAGGTGACCAAGCATTTAGGAGCCCTGACATGGTAAAATGTACACCAGTGATGTGGCTGAAACTTGCACGACATGTGCCACCAGAATACGCCCCTGCTTTGGCAATGATGGCATGGAATGATGGGGACAAGACAGTCAGTTCTGTGGTGAGGAGGCTCCGGGCTTAGGCAGACACTGTGCCTGGCCCAACTCAAGCAAGAATTGCAGCTGTGGAAAAGGGTCTGTCAGAGACCATACAGAAAATGGAAGATAGGATGGACAAGACTCATCAGAAACTCAGGAAGGAGCTGAAAGAGGGCCTTCTCCAAATCACAACAGTGCAGACCAGAGGCCCTGTCACCAGAAGCATATGTCCCACGACTAGGGAGAGAGGGTACACCCCAAGAGCTGAACTGTGGTTCTTCATGTGTGACTCTGGGGAAGACATGAGGAGGTGGGATGGAAAATCAACTGCTGTCCTGGTGGCACAGGTGCGTGAATTGAAGAATGGTAATGCTCAGACAGGGACTTCCACCAGAAGGGAAGTAGCTCGAGTTTCAAATGATAACCAGGACTAGAGGGGCCCTGTCTTAAGCCAGGGAGAGGCCAGGGAAAATTGTGTCTTTTGGACAGTGTGGGTCCAATGGCCTGGCACATGAGAACCACAAAAATACAAAGCCTTGGTTGACACAGGTGTGCAGTGCACCTTGATTCCTTCAAGACACGTGGGGGCAGAACCAGTTTCTATTTTTGGAGTAACAGGAGGATCGCAGCAGTTGACCCTGCTTGAAGCTGATGGGAACCTAACTGAAAAAGAGTGGAAGAAACATCCTATTGTGACTGGCCCAGGGGCCCTGTGGATTCTGGGCATAGATTTTCCCCAGAGTGGGTATTTCAAAGACCTGATGGGACTGAGGTGGGCCTTTGGAATAGCTGCTGTGGAGGCAGAGGGCAGTAGGCAATTGAACACCTTGCCTGGGCTGACCGAGAATCCTTCTGCAGTTGGACTCCTGAAGGAAGAAGAGCAACACGTGCCAATTGCCACCTCGACAGTGCACCGCTGGCAGTACCGGACAAATCGAGATGCTGTGATCCCCATCCACAAGATGATCCGTGAGCTGGAAAGCCAAGGGGTGGTGAGCAAGACCCACTCACCCTTCAACAGCCCCAGTCTGACGGGGAATGGAGACTGACCGTGGACTATCGTGCATTGAATGAAGTGACCCCAGCACTGAGCGCTGCTGTGCCGGACATGTTGGAGCTCCAGTATGAGCTGGACTCCAAAGCAGCAAAGTGGTATGCCACCACTGATATTGCTAATGCATTCTTCTCCATTCCTTTGGCACCAGAGTGCAGGCCTCAGTTTGCCTTCACCTGGAGGGGTGTGCAGTACACCTGGAACTGACTGCTCCAGGGGTGGAAGCACAGTCCCACCATCTGCCATGGACTGATCCAGGCTGCACTGGAAAAGGGTGAGGTTCCAGAACACCTACATCTACATAGATGACATCATTGTGTGTGGGAACACAGCATCAGAGGTATTTGGGAAAGGAGAGAAGATCATCCAGATTCTCCTGGAAGATGGCTCTGCCATCAAACGGAACAAAGTCAAGGGACCTGCCCGAGAGATCCAGTTCCTGGGAGTGAAGTGGCAAGATGGACGGTGTCAGATTCCCACTGAGGTCATCAATAAAATCACTGCAATGTCTCCACCGACCAACAAAAAGGAAACACAGGCTTTCCTAGGCGCCATAGGCTTTTGGAGAATGCACATTCCTGAGTACAGCCAGATTGTGAGCCCTCTGTACCTGGTCACCCGCAAGAAGAACGATTTCCACTGGGGCCCTGAACAGCAGCAAGCATTTGCCCAGATCAAGCAGGAAATCGCTCATGCGGTAGCCCTTGGCCCAGTCAGGACAGGACCCGAGGTGAAGAACGTGCTCTACTCTGCAGCCGGGAACAAGGGTCTGTCCTGGAGCCTTTGGCAGAAGGTGCCTGGGGAAACTCGAGGCCGACCACTGGGATTCTGGAGCCGAAGCTACAGAGGTTCTGAGGCCAACTACACTGCCACCGAGAAGGAAATCTTGGCTGCCTATGAAGGAGTCCAAGCTGCCTCAGAAGTCATCGGTACAGAGGCACAGCTCCTCCTGGCACCCCGACTACCAGTGCTGGGGTGGATGTTCAAGGGAAAGGTTCCCTCCACCCATCATGCCACCAATGCTACTTGGAGCAAATGGATAGCCCTCATCACACAGCGTGCCCGAATTGGAAACCCAAATCGCCCTGGGATCTTGGAAATAATTACAAACTGGCCGGAAGGTGAGACCTTTGGATTATCAGAAGAAGAAGAAGAAGAAGAAGAAGAAGAGCGAGTGACCCGTGCTGAGGAAGCCCCACCATATAATGAGCTACCGTAGAGTGAAAGACAATATGCCCTCTTCACTGATGGTTCCTGCCGGATTGTGGGTGCTAGCCGGAAATGGAAAGCTGCTGTATGGAGCCCCACACAACAAGTCGCACAAGCTACCGAAGGGGAAGGTGGATCGAGCCAGCTGGCTGAACTCAAAGCTGTCTAACTAGCTCTGGACATTGCTGAAAGAGAGAAGTGGCCAAGGCTCTACCTCTACACTGATCCATGGATGGTAGCCAATGGTCTGTGGGGTTGGCTGGAAAGGTGGAAGAAGGCCAGCTGGCAGCGTAGAGGAAAACCAATCTGGGCTGCTGATGACTGGAAAGACATTGCCACTCGGGTGAAGAATCTACCTGTGAAAGTCCGCCATGTAGATGCCCATGTCCCCAAGAGTTGGGCTAATGAGGAACATCGTAACAACCAACAAGTGGATCAGGCTGCAAAAATAGAGGTGTCCCAGATAGACTTGGATTGGCAACATAAAGGAGAGTTGTTCCTAGCTCGATGGGCTCATGATGCCTCAGGCCATCAGGGCAGAGATGCCACCTATAAGTGGGCACGAGACCGAGGGGTGGATCTAACCATGGACAGTATCTCCCAGGTGATCCATGAATGTGAGACGTGCTGCCATCAAACAGGCCAAGCGGATGAAGCCCCTGTGGTATGGTGGACGATGGTCCAAATACAAGTATGGGGAGGCCTGGCAGATTGATTCCATCACACTGCCTCAGACCCGCCAAGGCAAGCGCTGTGTGCTCACCGTGGTAGAAGCCACCACTGGGTGGCTGGAGACCTCCCCTGTGCCTCATGCCACAGCCCGGAACACCATCCTAGGTCTGGAAAAGCAAGTCCTTTGGAGGCATGGTACCCCTGAGAGAATTGAATCTGACAATGGGACTCACTTCAAGAACAGCCTTATCAACACCTGGGCTAGAGAGCATGGCATTGAGTGGGTGTACCATATCCCTTACCATGCACCAGCTGCAGGCAAAGTAGAACGGTGCAAGGGACTGCTGAAAACCACCTTGAAGGCACTGGATGGGGAACCTTTTAAAAACTGGGAGATGCATTTGGCTAAGGCCGCATGGTTGGTGAACACCTAAGGCTCCACCAACCAAGCATGGCCTGCCCAATCTGATCCCCCAGCATATAGTAGATGGAGACAAAGTCCCAGCAGTGCGTATCAGGGGACTCTTGGGAAAAACCATCTAGATTACTTCTGCATCCAATAAAGACAAACCCATCCATGAGGTTGTCTTTGCTCAGGGGCCAGGTTGCACATGGTGGATAAGGCAGAAGGATGGAGAAACACATTGCATACCACAGGGAGATTTGATGCTGGGCAAAAACTGCTTGTAATGTTGGAATGCCTATATATGTTTGTTGAATGTCGCTGCCACTGTTTGTATAAAGTTATGTATATATGTATAAACGTGTGTGTTTAAAGTTGAAATGTATTAATGTGGGCATTGAGCAGACAGTATGGAATAAGGGGTGGAATGTCCTGGTGTGAAGCTGCTCTATCCCTCCCCCATCCGCTCAGAGCCCAAGGGCGCTGTGCCTTTAGGATGGACCCGGGGGTGGGGCCGGAGCCGAGGGGGCGTTCAAGGCTCAGCCCGGCGGCTCCCGGGGCTGGGCAGGGCTGGGCAGGGAGTGCGCCGGGAGCGCTGTGCTGCTTTTTGGGTTCCTTTGTGTTCCAGCCGGATGGGAAAAGCTTCTGTTGGGCTTTCTTCTTGTTCTTTTTTCCCTTTCCTTCCCCTTGCCTCACTGCCTCCCTTCCTTCCTCGCCAGTCCGGGGAGCCTGCAGGTGGCTCCGGCTGGTCCGACCCCACGTGTCTGTTCCCGCTCCGGGAATTTGGTGTATTTTGAGGTTTTTTATCCTGTTCCACTCTGTTTTGTTTGTGTGTTAATAAACAGTTTGGTTTCTTTTTCCCACTTTCACTCCTTGTGACCCATTTGTCTCATTGACAGAGGAAAAGGAGAGGAACACTCATTCCGGAGTGTTTCCTCCTGAAGTTTTGTCTCAAAAACCCAGACACACTGCTTTGAACATTCGAGCCTTAAAATATTTTCAACAGCCCCTAAACACGTTCCAGCTCTGGACACCACTTCAGTTCCAGTTAAGGCTCTTCTCCTGATGTTTGGTATGTTTTTGCAAAAGTTTTTATTCTCATAACTAATCACGTAGAGTTAGGCTATTGTAGTTAATCTCAGCAGGCACCTGGCAGGTCTGAGCTGCTGGGAACACGCTGTAGCCACTCGAGGGCACCGTGTGGCTTTGGCAGGAGCTGTGACAGCAGCACTATCAGGTCTGGCCCTGCCGGGAGCAGGGAAGGCTGCCGGGAACTTCACCAGGAGGGGGGGTTCTCACCCTTGCTTGCCCACTAGCCAGGCCCAGTTCTTTTAAGTGCAGGTGTCTGTCAATTGCAAGCAGAATGATGAGTGAAAAAGTGCAACTTTACTAAAGGAATAGTAGTTTGAATCCTAAACCCAGGATCTAGCAATCTTCTGCCTAGGCTGGATTTACACTGTTCACGTGTGAACAAAAAAGGTTCTGCTTAAGGCAGACTTTTCAGTATCTTTCTTCCTTCTAGAAATCCTATTACAAAGAGGAAGAAGCTTCCTTCAAAGTCATATTCACTCCTAAGGTGGGATTTAAACTTCTCAAACACTTCTGCAGTCCAAAGACAACCTCTAACCGGAATGGGCATACAGGGCAGTGCAGCAGCACTTCTGTACCCTGAACTAGATGTCACACAACAATGTTGTGCTGCAGAAGCTCTGAAGTCTGCAGCACTTTGTCCTCTGCTGTAAAAGTCAACTGCTCCCTAGTGACCATTTCCAACAGAAGGTGCAGGAAGGATCTATTTTTAAAAGTAGTTCTGGAACTTGAAAAAAACAATATACTGATTGTGCAAGCAACAAATGCTCAAGTTCTAAAATCTGATGTTCTGCAATTATTTTCTATATACTGTGATACCCAACTGCAGTATTTTTGTAGTCAGTTTGCTGCCTGAACTGTGCTGCTGTGCCATACCTGAGGGAGGGCTGTTGTGCCAGACTCAGGACTATGCTGCTGGGAGCAGCATTATGTATTTTTAACAGGTCTTTCTCAGCAAAGTTGTGCTTCAGATAACCCAGCACTGTTGGGCACACAATACTTCTTCTGCCACGGCTACTTCCACTAGGAGCACAAGCTGAAATCTGCACAAGGGACTGGAGTAATTTAGCCTTTCCAGGTTAGTCTAGTGACAAAAAGCAGGACACCTGCTAATGGGAAGACAAGGGCAGTGATTAGCTCAGGGGAGCAGTAACTGTTCTACAATTTAAATTTAGGGTAAGTATCTAGAACTCCAAGCTTTGGAAAGAAAGATTATTAACTCTACCCCTTTGCAGCAGACAGGTGAGCACTGCCTGAGGACAGCCTCAGCTGAGGTGGCAGTAACTGGTCAGTACTAGGCACCTGCTGTGCCTGCAAAGGGCTCTCTGCCCCGGCTGTAGCATGGGATGGAGGCTGAGACTGCTCTGCCAACAGCAGCTTCAGTGCCCACTGAGCTGTTGCCTAACACTCAGTCAGGCTGTAACCATAATACTGCTTTAAACAGTTGTAAATTAACTCAGAAGGAAAGCAAAGAAACAGACTTGGTGTGTTTCTTTACCAAAAGGGCATGGAGGGGAGAAGTTTCTACCTTCCAGACATGCATAGCAAGCTCAGAGCTCTTACTGGCCCAAGACATGCTGCTCCACAGCTCTGCATGGACACAGGAGGGGAGAAACTTCTCTGTTTGAGGGAACACTATTACTATAGCCAAAAGAGGATGCAGGGATAAAAAAAAATGCAATACAGATTGCATCAACACTTTGTACCTCTAACAAGGTCCTCCCCTCCCTCCCCAGTATTCAGTTATTTCCAGTACCACAGAGCTCAGGGAGATGCACAGGCCATGAGAACTGGTCAGTGCATTTCCAAACAAAGACTTTTAAGATGTATTCTAGTGACTGTCTTCAGATTCAACCAAGAAGTCTAACCTGCCTTCTGGCTTTAACTGAGGGCTTTCACCTTTTCCTTCGGATGCAAGAGAGCTCTGTCACCCCAAGGGGCTTGAAAAATCCAGGTAAAATTGTGTCCCCCCGCATAAAAAAACCCCACAACCCTCCAGCAGTTGGCCCATTTCAGACCCAGTCAGTCAAAGGTAGTTTGAAGCACCATGACACTGTCACAACAGTCTGGACAGAGTTTGGATAATTGTCACTCGTTGTTTGTACTGCTGGTAGGGCTCTTTCTGCTGTGGCTGAGCAGCCCTGTTCTCTTTTCCCTCCCAATACAGGCTCCACACCATGCCATGGGGCCCTAAGAAAGGGGCTGGTTTATTTGAGGAAAACCCTATTCTTACAGCAAATTTCACCTTTCCAGGGAGTCGTTTCAATGTACTGTTCTGAGTAACAGGGTAAGAATTAATTCAGGTAATTTTAAAGAAAGGTCTCATCCAACATACTTCACAGTAGTCACCCACATTTATGGAGATCATATACATTCCCATCAGTGGATAAAAGCCTCTTTCTATAGAAAATTAGTGCTATATCCTTCATGTCAGTAAGGAATCTAAAAAGACAGTACCTTTTGTTGGTAGTTTCTGACTTCAGTTGTTTTTGCAGGTGGGTGCATCACTTGAAATTATGAGATTATCTATTAGTGTTTGGGTTTCACATATTGAGACCTATTTAACGTTTCTTTTGCAGTGACACTTTAAAACCAAAGTGTCACTGCAAAAGGTACAACAGTAAAATACACTTGTTCCCTCCTACCCTGAAGTAAGGCCCCTATTTGATAATATACTGCTAAAAATTTCATCCAGGACTAGTACTTTTTGATCATGAGATTTCCTTACCCAGTCAAAATTATGAACAAAAAATTGCCACAGTCTTCTACATTTAAAGCAGAAAATGTATTGGGCACTGATTCTTTTTTCATTCCAAAGCTCAGTTGTTTACAGGCACTATGAATCCAGGGCAAAGAAAACTTCTGGGCTTTTTTTTGTATGTTACCTTCTAAACAAAGTGGAAAGGCAAACAAAACTGGAGAGATGGGGAATCACTGCCCTGAAACAGTGCTAAAACTTCTTCAAATCTTCAGGGACACAGGGTGACAAAACCACTTTCAGGAGAAGTAGCTGCAGCAGGAAGAAAGCACTCTGAGAGAAAAGCCCAAAAGTTTGTTTAAAAATAAAACTCAGACACAGAGCTACATGAACACGTATTTACTGCAAGTAGCTCTATGGAAAGCCAAGTCAGATAAATATAAACACTATACAGAGCTTCAAGCCAGTCTCCCAAAACCGCAAACGCGATGTGTTTTACAAAGAAAACAACAGAACAATATTTACAATGGAAGACAAAGCCAGATCAATCAGCTCAACTTTAAAACAGATCTGTGAAGCAGAAATAGCAAATATAATGAACAGTTTCAACCATATATGTTTTAGTTTGTACAGACAATAACTGTCCAATATCAAATTAAATTTACAGGACAAACATTGTTCTATCATTGGTATTTTTGTACTATACAGCAGCATAAACGGGTAGCTGGAAGGTAGTATATATAGTGATATGTTTTACATCATCTGAAAATGTTCTTCCAGCACAATACTGAATAAATTAGTTGCTGTAAACTAAGAGATTCAAAAAGATTGCATATTTATTATGCCGTACCTATTAGTATTTGTACCACTATACTTGAGGTTACCCATTTACTTATTTATTCAGCATGTATTAAATCAGTGCTGTATATTGTACAATGGCAGCCTCAGGGATCTAATATGAAATAAGTATGTAACAAATTTCTTCAAAACAACCTTTTCCTTTCACATTAAATGTTTAGAACTATCTTCATCCAAATTTTGATTTCTTAGAAAAGATGTAAAGCTTTATAAAAAGCTGTCTACATATTGCATTATTCATTTATGAGACCAACCAACAGCTATATGGCAAGACAGTATCATGGTCTGTAAGAGTGGTCATGTTTTTAATTCCTGTGTGTTTAGCAGCAAGTAATTGTACCAACTGAAACTTCTCTTCCAGAATCAAAAACAGGTCTGTGCTTTTAAACCCTGTAGCAACAGTTTTTCCTGTCACTCGACACTGCATAAACTGATTGGTACCGTGTTTCCTAAAAAAACCCCAAAACAATCACCTCATATTTTAGTGACATGTACATTTCAATACTGCTGAGAAACAGATCTGGGTACACATCACTGAACAATCCAAGCTGACAGTGTCTGATTTGTTACACAAACTGTACCAGCAATCTAAAGGTTGTCTGTTGGAGGTGAGGCAGCCTGGCACATCCGTTGTACAATACACATGTGGAGGATTCCCAGCTGTGTGGTGCAGTACAGCATGAGGATTTGTGTACCACTTTGAAACCTTTTAGCAATTGTCAGTGCCTTTTATAATCCATTGTATGTACCAATGACTAGTGTCATGCTTTTAAGTTCATAGCAGTGTTAAAAAGCTAAACTTATTTCAACCAAAAAAAAATTCAGTACAAGAGTGAAACATTTAAATTGTAGAAAAATTAGGGCTTATTTTAAAAATGTCAAGTAGTCATTGTTCACATTTCTGTCAGTGGGATAAAGACAATTGATGAGCCAACATTTTACTTTTTTTCCTCATTATGCCAGAAAGAACGAACAAAAATAGCCCCAAATTTAAAGTGGGACTTTGGCTGAAAGTAAGATCAATTAGGGTGGTTTCCCTTTAAAAAGCTACAGCTGACAAGTCTAATGCAGAAGTCACAAACATTGGATACGACTCCGCAGTTCTCCATTCGAATCCATGAACAAAAACCTCATTTTACACAATTCATATTTATAAACAAGAACAAAAACAATCTACAAGACAACCAGCCCATTAATCCTACTTTGTACATACCAAAATTCTGAGCAAAAAAAATTTCTGTTTAAGCTCTGACAGACACTTGATTTAAAAGCCTCTAGCCTATGCTCAAGAAATACCTCTTGTACCATAAAAGCAAAACCTTAAAAAAAAAAAAAGAAAAAAAACATGGCAGAAGAGGTCTCTTTTTCTCAGACCCATCCCACGGGTTCACCCCTCAAGCTAATGTGCACCCCTCCCTCCCTCCTTCTGCCCAGTCACCTGGAAAAATCCTGAACTGCCAAAGTATTTCTAAACAATACATGTTTTAAACTAACCACTTGTTAATGTACCAGAGAAGTAAATCCCATGTTAAACAGACAATCAGAAACCAGCTTTGACTTCTCAGAATATAATTTTCTTTTAAATTAACAAGAGAGGCAGCAAGAAGAAAGGGACATACAGGGATCTCCTATTAGCGTTCACACTGCCTCCCAAATAGATATGACATGAAAGACCAAATTCCATCACCAAAGCACAGCTATGAAAAAATCTCAATTCAAATCAATTCAACTGTAGAGAGCTGATGTCTATGAAAAAAAATAATTAAAAGGATGTGTGTCTATGTCCGTGCTGGTGGAAATGAAAGTAGCCGGCTGGAGCTGAGCTTTGCTTCCAAAAGCACCACACAGTTTCTGGAGTTACCAGCAGAAAAGTCTTCTCTTCCAACAATGGTTTCCATGGCAATGCAGTCAGTCTAGAAAGGAGGGGGGGGAAAAAAAGTCAGTGACATTTCAAATGCAAGTTATATCGGAAAAAATTATTTTCTAGGGAGGAGAATACATGGAGCTTATCCACTGCAGGAAAGAGAGCTGCTGACTGCAGAACGCGAGTCCCTCGCAGAGGGAGGGGCCACTCCCAGATGCCAACCCTTCAGAGATCATGAGGGAAGGAAGAACGATGGAGTCTGAAGCAAGCACTGAGGAGCCGCTGCAGCCGGAGTGACACGTGTACACGGGCCAGGAACTGGGGCAGCAGCCAGCCCATGCTGCCAGCCCACGCTGGGGACGGACCAAGGCTCAGAGCTGCCCGCTGCACTGTCCCCCTCCCCGGCCGAGGCTGCGCAGGGGACCGGGCAGTGCCGCTCTCCCGCGTGGGACGGAGGCTCACGGCAGGGCACAGCCAACACCAACACCCCCCGCACCTCCAGCTCCAAACGAGGAGCAGCAAGTCAGCACAGCTGCGTGCCCTGTCCCCAGCTTTTCAGGAAAAAGCTTTATTTAGTTATAATTAGAAACGCCTCATAGTGCACTCGTCCCTTTTCGAAGAAAGTGTCGCTAAAAGGCAACACCCAAGTACAAAAGCACATAGATACAGCCAGCTCCCTTCTTCAGGAGCTTCAAACTGACTGGAAAAGGCAGAAGGCAAAGTGCTTGGTAAAACGAGGGACGAAAAATATAATCTTGTATTGCAGAAGATACAGATGGGTGACAAGGCAGAAATGAAAACAGGAGGGAGTGCCCTCAAAGCACAACAGCAGCTCTGCAATTAACCACACACATGCCAAGGTGAGAGCAACTCAGGAGTTTCCTGATGCAGAAAAAAAAAAGTGATGAAGGGCATGCAAATGTCTTCTGCAGTTGAGGAACACAACTGAGGAACATATCAAAAGTCACTTTTCAGCTCTCTACAAAACCCCTTCCGCTCCCAGCTGAGCCGATGTGAACACTGCTTTTCAGTCTGGAGGGCTACTGCCACTCAACCCAGTGAATCGCACTGTCTCCCAGCTGAGACAGACTGTCCTCTTCTACCATTTCTGTCCTCTCAGTCCAGACTGAGGGCACTGTCCTCTGCCAGTCAAGTGGCTTTGCTCGCCTTCTCTCCAAGGTTTGAGGTACACACCTACAGGATGTTTCCTTGCAGTACAGTGAAGAAGGAAACAGCCGGTTGCTCTCATTGAGAAACAACAACAAGTGCAAGAGATTTAGTCTTCAGAAAACAACAAATACAGAAATGGCAGCTACTTTTTACCTCAAAGCCACACAGTGGCTCTCTCCCTGCTCTGGGAGCTGCCTGAGCTGCAGTATAGCAACCCTTCATTACATAGCACAGCAATGGCAGCACAGGCCCCTGGAACAGAGGAAGAGGTTTCGGGGCTTAATCCTGCCCATGCTCTTATGGAGGGTCACAAGGAAATGGGTTACATCTCACTGCTAAAGAACTCCTAGTTCTTCCTTGCCTCTACCCCAAGGATATGCCAAAGAAAAGATGGCCATGTAAAGAACAAGCATTATCTGTAATAATGCAAACCTGTATATTTACTTACAAACCAATCATGAGGTATGCACACAAACTCCACCCTGAGCTAAAGAACTTCTCATTTCTGTCCAGCTAGAAGTAGTGACCCTTCAAAAGAAATAAGAAAAAAGAAAATATAAAAAAGACTAAAGCTCAACTGAGCAGCCCTGCCACATCCGAGCACTCAGCAAAGGCTGCCCATGGCTCCAGAGACAGAGAGGCAAGGGCAATGGCAGGGCTGGCAGCAGTGTGGAAGCATAAAGGGGTCCCTTCCACTTCAGGAGAAACTCCCTTTTAACCCTACACAGTCCTCACCAAGGTCAAGGGTTCTGTGTTTCATTTTCCAAATATTTCGGTGATTTCAAAAATACAGTAACTTAGTCTTCCTCAAGTAAAGGAAGAAATGTCCAAAATACACCCACAACTTGAGAATCTCTATTTGTGTTATTTCACAAACATCATAAGATCACTACAAAAAGCTATTACTTGGTACACACAGAGCGTGATGTGGTCAGAAATGGCTTTGTTTTCACAAAAGCCAACTGAAGCTATTATTTCTGAAATTATTTTCCTCTTTAGAAAAATAGTTTTGTTGTAAAACCAAAGGATGAAAATATGCACCACAGCTTGCAATGAATCACACCTCAGCGATGCATGCAAGTCAAACATTAAAACAGTTAAAGCTTCTATATTAAACTTATACTCAATAAAAATTAACTTTGCCAGCACCCCCCCACCCTTTCCTTGCTGTGGACCTGTAAGCTCACATAAAAGGAACTTCAAAAACTGTCTCTGCTTTTGTAAGGACATTTTTTGTTCCACACCTTACACACAAGGCACATTTGAAAGCTGTTTGACGAGTTATTCTAATCTCTCCAAGCACATCCTCAAAACATTTTAAAGAGCAAAGGCCCAGTTGCTTGAATCAGACAATCCTATATGGCAGAACTCAGTATTTACCCCTAAAATGTTCTGAAAATTTTCATAAACTAATGCAAATTACATTTAAGATATTTGGAGGGGAAGGACTTAAGAGTAAAAAAAACCCATGCCTATTCAAGTCCTAAGTTTAATTCTCTGAAGCAGCCTGATGTACTGAGGCAGCAGCATGGCAACCAGTTCTAAAGCAAGAGCACCAGGTAACTGAGCAGAACCCAAAACAGCACAGATTAATTTATAAGGGATCAGAATAAAGTCTGGGACTCCCCTTCATCCCCCCATTCCCAGAAGTCTGCACTTTTTGAACAAGAGCTCATTAATTTGCTGCCCCCATGATTATAAACTACATTTCAACACCTTTCTTTTTCATTTTTCAGGTAAACAAAATTGTGTGAACTGTAAATAAACATAAGGGAGTTTCACATAAACATTACCTACAAGCTGATGTCAGTCTCATAAAGCCTTGAGTCTTTCATACATGGAGCTATTGGTTGTCACCACTTCTCTAATCCCTTTATTAAACCTGGAAACTGCAATACTGCAGTTGGAGTAGTACAGCTGGCTGGTGCCCTGAGTCATCAGCTTTTTTTTGTATAAAAATACCAAGCATTTTTTATATATATATATATATATATATATGTATGTGGACACATATATCAGTCTCAGAAAGAAAAGGCAAAGATCACACTCAGATAGAAAAGGCAAAGAACAACTTGCAAAATGTGACCACATTAAAGAAAAAATTTCATCTGAAATCTGAGAGGAGACAAAAGTCTTGCATCTCGAGATCCCTCCTGCAAAGTGCTGCAGTCACCAGCATTCCCGAGGGCTGTTCCTCCGGAGCCCACCGGCATTCCCGAGGGCTGTCCCCGGGAGCCCACCGGCATTCCCGAGGGCTGTCCCCTGAGCCCACCAGCATTCCCGAGGGCTGTTCCTCCGGAGCCCACCGGCATTCCCGAGGGCTGTTCCTCCNAAAAAAAAAAAAAAAAAAAAAGCAACAAACCAACCAACAATCTGATAACTGATCATAACAAACAAGCAGCAAAAAACCTCTGCAAAAAACTTCCAGACAGCCCAGAAATTTACTACTCCAAGGAGTTTTCATTGCATTGCACCCTACACTGGGCTTTTCTATCCAAACTTCAGCTCTATTAACAGATTTTGCACAAAAGCTTCAGCCTTTATTCAAAATTGAGTTCTACTGCTTCAGACTATTGACAACTATACAAATCCATCTTCTTATCAATGTTTAGTATGGAAAACAAGTCTGGAAAGCATCCAAACATTTTCAAAGTTCATCTCACAAAATATACAAGCAAAGTTTGGAAAACGGAAGCAACATTCTCTTCATTACACAATTCCATTGCAATTCATCAGTTTAAGATGGGATCAGATTATAAAACTACATACAGTTGTCTGAATTATGGTGAGGAACAATCAGAGTAAAACAGTCACAAGGCAGAAGAGAAACTAAGGGGCAAATGTTTAAAATAGGATGGCAGCATGCTGTTGCTCAAAAATGTTTTATTTAAAACAAAGGAACACACTGAGAAAGCACCCTTCAAGTTTCCTATGCAAAAACCCCATAGTTTTATAAAAATAAGGGGCAGATCTATAAGTCAGTTGTAATAAAAAAATATATCTCATCTGATATATTTTCAAGTGGAATGCAAATCTAGTGCACTCCATTTGAAAATATATCAGATGAGAATACACCAAATTTACACTCCATTTCCTGCATCTGAATTACCAAGGCTGTAGAAGTCAGAAAACTTTGAAATGTACTGAGAGGCTTTAAGAATACAGCAGACATACCCTAAATACCCTCAAAGAAATCCATCCTAAATAATACCTTTTTTTACAGGAAAGGCTTTTACTGGCATAATTCTGCAACTGAGTCCTAAAAGGGTAAAAGCTTTGCTTACAGAAGTTATTAATTTAGGGTAATTAAATTATTAAAATCTCCATGTCAAAGACTAAGACAGCTTAATGCTTTCTGGAGAACACTGCTGAAGTTCTCCATTTCCTGAACTTCAAGTTAGGGGGAAATCAGAATTAATCTGATTTATGCAGATCAAAAGTAGCAGAGCAGCCTTAGACTTTTTTGTGCACATGGCCACACAATATTCCTGTTGTTCAGGAAAGCACTAAACCCAGCACAACCTCAGGACACAATGTGGCATCCAAAGGCATTTTGTTCAGTGGCCAGGCCAGGGCAAGAACAGGCAGCAAGTTCTACATGGAGCTCTGCCCAAAGCAGACAGGCCAGGGAGGGGTCATTTGCCCAAATACTCTCTTCACAAATTAGTGAGAAATTATTTTTTTGCCCCAAATCTTACCAAATACACAATTACTATTCCATGTCATTGTCCAATTTCTTGGAGTTCTTATTTTAATGGCATTGCCTTAGACCATGCTAGAGGCAAGCAGTGTTACTTGAGAAAAGCCGAATTTCTTCTTAATTTGCACCTGGCAGACACCGAATCTAGAAATACAAATCAGAACCTGACACACTTGCTGCATCCCTCACATGTGCAGTTACAGTGCCTGGGTGACCCAAACAAGGCCCTGACACAGAGACATCCTGATTTGGCAAGGTGCTCAACTACCTGCTGACCACCAAGCACATACTCCATGTACTTTCTTCAGCCAACAACAGACTAATGATCCTCAAAATCGGCTACATAATTGATATATCTTGTACCTATAATTTTACTGACTTCCACAAGTAGAATTTGGTTAAAAAAAACCACCCTGTTGCATGACCCACTTTTCACTGGATGAACTATTTAAACACAGCAACTGGTAACAATATTCCAGTGAATTAGACTTCTCTTCAAGCTCTATTTCTAAAATTTAGAGGGCAAATTTACTCTTACAAATAAACTTTATGTACAATTGTTCATTCAAAACATGGTTTTGCTATTACTAGTGCTCAGCAATTTCACAAGCTAAAAAACTCTCCCATGCTTTAAGATAATTTCTATTCACTTTGCAAAAATGCCTTATCTTTTGCAACAATGGCTTTTTATTCCTGTTTGAATAAACAACAGGGTTGTTTCTAGGAAGGCCTTATGCACACTCCCTAATGTCATCTCTTTTACTGATACTATTCCTAGAATTAGTAAACTTGCATGCAGTTTTGGCAGAGGTCTAATACCAACTCAAATTGCACTGGACAGCTTGACAAGAATTTGCTGGGGCTTTTTTTGTTAGTCTGGAGGTTTTAAACTAAATTTCTATTACAACAGCAACACTAAAAATTAACTCTTCTTCACCTCAAAACACATAGTTCAAAATTTCAGATTTTCATGTTGCATAAGAATGAAAAAAAGTTCTGCTTTTGAAAAAGCATTCTCACAGCAAGTGTGTGAGTTACTGCACCTGACCTCCTGAACCACAGAAAATATGGGTAAATTTTAGCCAAAAAAACCCAAAGTTGTTTGTGTGGCTTCTGAGAATAGCACCTGCTGCAGTTCACACTCTCCTCCCCTGACAAGGGTCAGGAGCCCTCAGTGCCAGTCAGGAGGAATATTTCCTATCTGTGCTCTTGCTGCAAAGTGGGCATTATGAACTGTTTGGAAACAAACTGGAAAGAAAACAGCCACAGCAAAAAACCCGCTGCACACACAGCCCTGCTTCCTGTATCCAGAAAGGACTTGGAGTACTTGGAAAGTTTGAGTAGTGCAGAAAAACTCCTGCAAGGTGTGACACAGCTTTCCAGTGAGGAACAGAGTGGTAACAAGAACCCTTCAGCCTGCAGAGAAGTACTGGGACGGAACAGGAAATTTTAAGAGCCCAGATTATACCCCAGGTCCACACTATGTGTGGTACAACACACTGGACAAGTGCATGGCAGAGGAGGGCACAGCATCTACACAGTCCTAAGTGGCCTGGAAAAAAAAGATAAGATTCGTTATCTCTTCCACTACACACACCAGGGGCTGCCAAACAAAGCTGGTACAGAGCAGGGTCCAAAATGGACAGAGCATGCCAGCATGTGGCATGTCCTGAAGGATCGCAGGCTGCTGTGGGTACAAGTTTACACAGGATCAAAGAGAGGGTGGAAAAGTACTTGGATTAAATATCCATACTGGATTATAAAACAGACAAACTACATTAGGCTTAAGAAATCTCCCAAGCTGAAAAAAAATAAGAAAATCAGAGGCTGGGTGTATGTTTGTGGGAAGTATTATACACACTTGTCCTGCTCTTCCTCTGCTGGGTGGTGTCTGCTTGCAGGCACAGGTCTGGGGCTTGAGTGAGCCAAAGTATTCTTATAAATACAACCAAGAGAAAGGGCAGTGTCACCCATGACTAATGAAACAGCTCCCCACCTTTCAAACCACCTTTCCCGAGACTTCCTTTCTACACAAAGTTTCACCTGTTGTAATTCATCCCTTCCCTCTTCTCAACCACTTTAGACATCAACACCTGCAAGCATTCAGCACTACCTTTTCCTTTCACCTCTAGTGCCATAAATGACTGTCAGACAGAAAGTTACTACACAGCCACATACCCACAGTTACACACCTTTTGCTCATGTGCGCCTGCACAGAAAAATAAATATATCTTCATTATCAGCCACTCTCTGCTATCACACACAGCAGTGGTATGCATCAATTTTTTACATTTCCTAATGATTACATTATTGACTCTCCATTAACATTAGGACACCCCATACCCTGGCTCATGCAGGGAAGGAAGAAGCAAGGTTCAGATTGGACTGCATGCGTGAAGCAACAGCTTCTCAAACCACAGGACATGCCCAAGAGCCAAGGATTGCACCTTCAGCTTCTCAGAGCAGTTTGGGAGCTCACAAGGACAGAGCTAAAGTGACTCTAAACACAGACAACGTCTAATCAAGTGTGCAACTCTTGTTTAGTGTCTACCTTGTAGAATATGTCAACATTGATATTTCAGTCACTCATACTCTCAACAGTGAATCAAACCTCAATACTGCCACCACTTCCAGACTTACCCACAACCACTGCAGTGTCTGTCCAACCTGATCTACAGACACAGAAATAAACTTTCTCCTGTGAAAGTGATTGTGCTGCACTCCACAGGCCTCATTCCTGCAGCTGACAGCGCTGCAGCAGCAATGCGAAGGTCCCATGCAGACCTCCCCATCTAGAGATGGGCTCCAAATGCTCTGGTGCATTGGTTACAAATCCTAAAGGTGACTGTCTCCCAAGCCCCACTGTGCCTCCTCTCCAATGCTGGAAGACTGCCTGAAACTCAGAGATGCCACCTAAATACAACCAAGAATGAACCAGTAGTAACTCCAAGGCAGTTCCACCAGCTTGGCTGCTTCTGGAGCAAAGTGTCACCAAGAACAGAGGCCCCAGTCCATGCGACATTAACTGCCATGGGATGCTGCACAGGGTGATCCTGTGCTTTAGTAGGCATTCCTGCACACCTGCTCAAACCAAATCTACCAGCCACATGTCTGCAGGAAAATTAACTTACAGAAAGGAAAAAGAAATAAAAACAGAAAAAACCTGTCATATTCCACATCTGAAAGGGAGAAGTAAACACTGGGACATGCTCCTAACTCAGAGATACATGTTAGCCCACATTCCTCTTACCAAGATTAATATCCTGGCCAGTGTTCTGACGTTTACCTCATCCTTTTCAAGTCATTTAAACCATTATAGCTGCTGTATTTATAGCTCACTACCTTCCCTTGCTCCCTGCCGTGTGCATACTCTTCCAAGTGCCTCCACCAGCTTCCTCTCCTACAACCACTCTCAGCAGCCTTTTATCTCTTTCAGGCTCTTATCTCGACTCTGCCAATGGCAGCAGCCTTGATCTCTATCTTACTCTCCACCCCAGCACATTAGGTTTCATCCATCTCTTTAGTTTCATCTTTAAATTGTAAGCTTCTTAGGAGAGGACCAACACATTTACATTTGTGGCACCACACAGGGACCTCCATCCTGTCTACCTGTTCAGGTTCCACAACAAGTAGAGATCCTGTCTGGAGCTACAAGCTTCATTAACAGACTCCATCATAATAATGTCTAAATGACCTCAAGATCAAATCTGTTCATTTTTTCATCTGATTTCTAACTGATTTCCTGTTCATCACAATCTGCAAGTTAAAAACATCTTTTTCTAAAAAGACTTAAATACAAAACCCACCCACTCCCAAAAAAATTCCATGGTGAAATACAGACAGAAAAGGCCTCCCAAAGCAATCTCACATAACAAAAAGCAAATGTTGTAAAGGAGCAAACAGTACTACAAGCAAAGAGCTTACAAATTGTTCTAGCAGATTAACTTAAGATTCAAAATAATTCCATTCAGGAAACAGAAACGTCAATGCCTGTCAATAGCTTAAACAGGGGTTTCATACAAATGAGGTATCCCACAGCTCCCAAGAAAAGCTCTGCTTGGGCTAGTATGCAATCAGTACACATTTATCAATGATGCATCTGCTTCACTGACACTAAGACCTTCCCAAACTCCTGCTAGCCTAAGAGATCTGGGTAAGCACTAGTTGCCCCAAAAAAATTCAGGCTCAGGCTATCCAGAAGGAAAAAAAAAGTTACATGGCAAATTCATATGGTCAGTAAGAATCATAAACAATAAAGCAAACTGGGTCGGCATGAGTACAGGAACAGAATCACACTATTCCCTGTGGAAGGAAAGTATCCCTCACCAGTGCCTCAATAAATTCAGAAATCAATTTAATAGGTTTTTTTGCAGTCATTTTGATATTATTTCATATGATTTTCAGAAGAAAAAAAAAGCATTTTGATATCCTCAGTCATTCTGCAAAATTCTGTTCTACTAAAAAGGAAACCTTTCTCCAAGTAGGCAGCATATTTATCAGCCTTTTATACCCTAGCAAAAAGGAAGTACTATTCTTATCTATTTTATGCCCTAAATGATAATTAAGTTTGGTATTTATAGAACTTTATAACATACACATGCTATGCAGTGAATACAACCCCTATTTACCTTTAGTAGTAATTTAAAAGTTTTCAATTTTCCTGAGTCACATTAAGTTGTATCATCACCTTGGAATTACAGCCAAATCCTTACTATAGTAATTTCAGTACAAGCCACCTCTTTCAAAACCCTCTCTTCTTGGAAGAATAAAAAAGATTAGACCTCACACTTAACTCAGGAATCACTGGCACACAAAACACACGTATACATACACACAGGTGCAGTCTCAACAGTTTGCATCCAACCATAGATCTAAATCAACAGAAAAATAATGTTTGGAAATAAGCAACCTCTGGCCCTGAAGATAACAGCCCATGACTTGAAGAGGGCAGAAAATTCTTGCTAGCAGTCTACTAACACTGCTTCTCCTGGGGTAATGCTACACTTGAAGCAAAATCTCCACAAATCCAAACACTTATATGTTCAAGATCATTTAGATAAGATAGCCAGTAACACCTCTAAAATGCCTTTGATGAGTCAGGCTTATTTACCTTTGTCTTCCCACTGCCCTCAAGTATGTCAGAAATCCCTTCCCGATCACGGTTCTGCCTCTCAAGTAAATCATAACCCGTCCCCAAGCTGAATGACCTTCACAGAGTTGCAGGGCTTGATTAAAACTGGAACATACTTCTCTCTCCCTTTTTTCCCTTGTCACTGCCTAAACCTGCAAAACAACAGTGCAACTTGATCATAGGATTGTTGTGAATATGTAGAACCTAAAGTCAAAAAAGTTAAACAGCAAGTTTTCAGGGTGGACCATCAGACAGTTCTGCAGCCAAGTCATTACACACTATTTAAGGATGTGTTGTAAGATAGCAGGCCATTTTTAGGAGAAAACAGCAGTAATAGTACATCCCCAGGCTCCAGAAAGCTTGACTCTCACACCTGCCTTTCAGTTTTATCACTCCATTTTTCTTTGAGCTGAAGAATGCCACGTTTGATCACAACAGTACCTAAAATAAAACTCTAGAGTTTGTTTCCTGCTTCAGCTCAGAAAAACAAACTTGTTAGCGCAATCAACAGAATTCAGCATGGTTTTGGGAGCACCACAGATCCACAAACAGAGCACACACACACCAAGGTACAACACAGTACTATAAGCTCTTTTTAGTACCACCCAAAACCTCAAGGTATAAATCCTCCCCCGAGCAATCAATATGAAGAAAATGTATTAAAGATCCTTTCATTAAAAAAGGACCATATGCAGAGAAAAGCAAACCCAAACTCTACCTACTGCTAACATACCACTGGACATACAAAAACCCCAAAGAAATACCTAGTGACAAACCACCCCAGTAATCACATGCTGGAATACAGCCTCTGGAAAGACCGACCGAGTGCTACCCACCCTCTGCAACTCCAACCTGCTGCCCCAGCAACAGGGGAACAAGGGGCCCTAAGACACCAAGGGAGGAGGGGAAAATGTGAACTTGTAGAGGGAAAAGTAAAAACGTAATAATGCGTTTAAGATTTCAATAAAAGACTTTAAAATAAAAAACAAAGCAAATCCAAAAACAACCACAAAAAGCACTCTGAACCCATGCTGGATTATTCTCCGACCACCCTGCATCCTACAGCCAATGCTTTAACCTACTAGATAGCTACAAGCAAAAGGTTTTAGACCTCCAAAAAGACAAATGTCACCATCATAGCTGCAACTATGTATTTAAAGTCTGGAAAGCTGATTTCCAGAAGTATTTCAACACTAAGTCCAAATAAGCATTCTCTTTCAATGGCAAGGGAACATTCTTGTCTTAGACTTTCTCACCAAAGTATAAGTAAAACCAAACTGATTCTTGGTCAAATATGTCATAATTAACTCACTCCCACGCCACAAGGCAAAAATCTGTTCTGCCTTCAGCAGCTCATATACTACTTGAGAAAAAATTACCCTGGGTATTTTTAAGCATAGCTGTAAGTTACTCAAGGCTGTTAAAGTGGCATCTGTTACAGCAAGATTAAAATGGTTTGAGTTGTTTGGGTTTTTTTCAAGAATTATTATCCCAGCACTACTTCAAAGATGTAAGATACACAGCAGCATTTGGATGTGCTGCAGTAGAGTTCTTCAAAATATTTTTAAATGGGCCCCTGCCTTAAGTATTCTGCCAATACAGAAAAGCCTCATTTTGAAACAAACTTTAAAACCACTATTTTGAAACTCAAAAGGAACAGTTATTTGCCTCATATCCCCTAAACTGTAATTTACTATATTAGTAATAGCTAAAACTTTTAGCTTCTGAATTTCTCAAAGTGTATATTGTTCCTTATATTCTTCAAGATATGCAAGTTACCAGAAAGGATCTGGACAATTTGGAACATAAGTTTTGCTTTACAGCTGTAGTTATTTTCCTTCCCCTCAGCTTCCCAACATGTACACAGCACTCTCACCCAGCCTAACACAGGAGGAGATTAAAAAGGAGAGGAACACTTAAATGATAATCCTGCACTTTAGAGAACACCTTAAATAATATCTTAGCATAGTGTTAAGAGTATCAGGTAAGTATCAGAGTAGTAGATAAGATTAAAGAGTGGGTGTAAAACATCTGAGTTGCTATTAAGATGAACATTACATTTACTCTGAACACTTTTTTTGAGTCCAGGGTATCTTTGCAGCTATAACATTTCTAATTAAGACTGAAGAAACTTGTATTATACAGGACTCATTATGCATTTTATTACTGCCCATTCTCATTATCCTGCTCAGTTTCTACAAGGTCCAATAACAAGGTATACATTAGCTAAGCCCTGTTTGAAGTAGCTTTAGTGTTCTGTACTCCTAGCACAAAATGTCATGACTCAGATTCATGTAATCAAAACTGCAAACCGCTTGCTTCAATATTGTGTAACAATTTCATGATGAAATTGTTTTGCTAATGATCTCTTTAAACTGCAAGCACTGAAAATCAGGACCTTATATTCTTTTTATCATTATCAACAAAAAACCTGAGCTCAGCTTTGCCTAAACCCCCAAAAAAGTTTAGGAAATCAGCAACTCGGGCCTAGTTACCATTCCAAGTTTGTGCTTTCCCGCTCCTCCATACACATCATGAATGGAGAAGGAGGAAAAAAACGTTTGAGTCACATCAGTGAACCTGAACCAGAAGTAGTTTGGGAATTACAATGAGGGAGCAGTGATGCATTGGAAATCACTCCACCACCCTCAGCAGTTTGGAGAACATAGCTGAGTCACAGAACACAATATTCCATTTAAGCAAACAAAACAAAAAAGCAAACAATCCGAGGCTGGGAAATGTTTTCCTTCCAACAAAACAGGAAGAAGAGATGAAGTTCTCTACCTGACAGAATTTAATACAGATGGGATAGCTCCTTTCTAGGAAGTAAAGGGTAAATACATCTGCTAAGTATTTTCCTTAAGAATGAATATAGCCACAGAGCACTTTTTCAGGCAAAGAGACTGAGAAAGTGAGATGTAGTAGGAAAGACAGCATTCTGTTCTGCTAAGTCTCCAAAAGTATTAAAAATATCAATTACCCAAAGGCACACTACACCTCTTCAGGAGACAAGAGGTTTAAGAGTGAAGCTTGATCTTCACTACTTGAAATGGAATGTGAAAATGTTTCTCTGGATTACAGAAAACTTTTTAAATATTAAAAAAAGCTTTATTGCCATAGAAACCAATAAGCTGTTTAAAGAATACAGACTTCTAAAACTGTGCTTGCTATAGTTCAGAGACATGATTTTGTATGTGAAAGTAAACAGCTATCTTCATAATCAAGAATTTTAAGTCATTCCTGAGAAACAGATACACACCACCAATTTACAGTACTGTATTCAAGTCTGGCAAGCTGCTTTTAGCCTGGACTATTCCAAAACCTGTTCACCCTTCATAAGCCCCTACAAGTGACTAGTGTCCACACCTCACCTACCTTCCTACTATACACCAGAAATATTTTACACTGCCTATATAGAAAACTATCAGGCCTTGCATAATTCTGTGTTTGTTTTTAGGACTAGAAAGACGCCTAATTTCCTGGCAAAGCTCATGTTTTTCACACAGAGTTGTTTTTGCCTCCTTTTAATGCATTTCATTTCCAGAAAACTTCCAATTCCCAACAAAAGCAAGCAGCTGTTATGCCTCTCATTCCTCTGTAGCTTGTAACAGGCAAGAGGAAAAACCCCAAGCATGGGACTGAAGATACTTTGCTGTAGCAATAGTAAGCAAAATGCTTATGATTAATACAATTTCTAAACACAGTATGTCTTGTCAAGTATTTTTCAATGTAATATTTACAGTACAGCTGAAAGGAAAACATCTTTTTTCTTTTCCATCTTTCTTTTATAAAAATAGTTTTTTGTTACTTTATAATACAGATTTTAGTCATATGAGGGGAATAAGATCAAGTTAAAAATTCTGCTGGTTTTGGAGGTTCTGTAAAAAAAAACCCACGAAAAAACAAACACAAGTCAGCCGCAGTAATCACTGTGCTTCTGACTGCAGATTTGGCAGACAAATCTTTGAAGTGCTGAAAGACTAACTTTGGAAGAAAGCTCTTCTTGGACTGGCAACTTTCAATGTCTTCTAAATTTTATTCCAACCAACAAAACAAAGCAGAGGAGAAAAAACCACTGAGGCAAACCACACATTTCTGAGCAGCCCCAAGCAGTGCTGCCAGACTCCGAATGGCATGCGAACTGAGTCAGGCTTGTACCTTCCACTAGTAAAGACTATACAATTTTAAGTTCTTGCAATACCTTCTACCTTTAGAAACTTAGTTTTAAAGCAAAACTAGAAAAAAAATCATTTTGGTGTTTAAGATTGTGATTAAAAACATAAAAGTCAGCAGCAACCTGCCCCTTTACTGCTTCATCCGTGGACAGGGTAGACAAGTATCAATGTCCGACCACGATTAAATATTTCCTCTTAGTATCCAACAATTACTGACAACACTTACATTTCCATTTTCCAACAGAAATGGTTTTCTACCAGGAGGGTGAATTACTCTAACGAGTTCAGTGGGTCACTAGCACCAAAGCAATGATTACTGTTTGAGAGTTCAGCACAGCATTCACACACTGCTGCTCAGCTGGGGGTATGCACAACACCACTAATTACTGGCTTTGCTCCCACCATGAGAGCTTATCACATGAACAGGAGTGTCCCTCCTCTTTCCCATACTCTTCCTCCCCACCTGCAAGATCTTTATTTTTACAGACACTTCAACCTGTATTACCTTACAGCTAGATCAGACCACTGACAACTTGAAAGGCAGCAGCCTCCCCTCCCAAGTTTCAGACCTGGAAGACACTGCTCAGAGCCTGCTCTTCCTCAGCCACAGGCATTCCTCACCTGCTACACAAAAGGCAGATTGTAGGGAAAGGTTACAGCTCAGCTGAGCCCTAAGTGGTGAATGTGAAGGCCGTGGGCTGCCTAAGCCCCCCTCCCACTGGTCAGCCAGGTCCTCAGGCTTCTCCAGAGCACACACAGATACTCTGGAGGCCAGAGCTCAAAAGGAGCCACCAAACCTCCAAGGGGAAAAAAACTGAGTTCTGTTTACATAAGATTCAGCTAAATAAATCTGGGCAGATTTGCACATAAAAACCCCCTATAATATGTATTTCAACCACATTACTTACAAGAAACATATTCAAACCTCAAAATTTGAGGTCTAAACCAAATTTAGCCATTTTGAGCTTTCAAATTACAAAAATTTCAGTTCAGGAAAAAAAAAAAGAAAATGAAGAGTCATCTAGTTCTAAGGGAAGAAGAGGAAAACAGAACTGAAGGCTAGACCTACCATAACCTCAGGAGAGGAATTCACAACATGAAATACCAGTAATACTTATGCTAGCAAAATTAATAAAAGAAAAAAAAAAAAGGCAGATGACAGTTTGATAATACCTCTGAGTGCCTAGAAGAGGCACAGAAATTCTTCAGGCCAAGGACCACATCCCCTCTCACTGTTGTTCAGCAATTCAGATGCTGCACTACAACAAAACTGGTTGCACTAGAATAACACAGGAGATTATAAAAAGCATTTACCCAGCTCTGAAGACAGCATTAAGGAGGCAATCTAATTCCTACAGTTAAGCAAGCATGACAGGGAAGTGCTTTTAAAGTTACAAACCTTTTCTCGCAGCGTTACACTTCAGCCCATCTGATCTGCTGAAATCTATGCTTACGTAAGCTCCACTGTCCAAACCTGAAGTACCATTTTGGAGATGGCAAGCTGGCGCTGTAGTACTCGCCTCGCAGCTTAGAGGGTCATCACGTAAATTCAGAGCAATGTAGTTTAAGCCATTCTGGAATCCAGTTGAGGTGTCCCTGGACATTTTGCTTTCCTGACAATCAGAAATGTTTTCATCCGGTTTCAACCAAACATTGTCAAATGAGGCAGAACTGTGTCTTTTGCTACTGTCAGTAAAGAAGGAGGATGAGGTTGTCACAGTCCCAGCAGAAGAGAACGTTTCAGAACTGTGTCTCCTCCTGCCTTGAGGGTCAGCTCGAATCACTTTCGGTCCCACAGGAGGGTCAGAGCTAGGGACAGAGAAGCTACTGCTACCAGCATATCGATCAACAATGCAGAGTCTATTAACAATGGAAGAAGGACTATCCATCTTTACACCATTATCAGATTCAGTGGCAAATGGCCTTGGTGGTGTTGCTGCCATGTTGAATGTCATCTCAGTGTAGTCATCAGTCCTGTTATTTGCCGTGCTAACACAAGTAGTACCAAATGAAAGGCTGGCATAGTCAGGGTTTGGTTGATTTCTAGGAATACTGGAACTTGCATAAATTGAAATATCTGTTAGAGAGTTCGACAGTTCCTTCACTGCTTTCGGTGACTGCACATCCAAGTCAACACTCATGTAATCAGAGAGCGGTGACTGTCTGTGGTCACTACTTGAGCCTAGAGATGATGGCGATCCTTCTGCAGATAAGGAATACGGTGTGTTACTCACCTTTTCATTAAAATCAATATTTATGTATTCACCAGGACTTGCTGGCTCAGGTGGAACTGTACGATCATACATTCTGGGGATGGTATTACTCCCTCTCGTACCTAGGGGCAGTCGTGTGGGCCTGGCAGCCCTGTTCTGCACAAGTCCTTCATCTGAACCTTTCAGAGTTGGCAATTTAGAGATGCCATTAGCCAGAGTCTCACTGCTGATCCCCTTTACGTTTTCTGGTCCACCATACAAGAGTTTTCCAGGTGAGGACATTGGAACATATTCACTGTGGTCACCATTTTGTCCTGATAACGCCTTAAAGCTTCGGGGCAAAGAGAAATATGAACTAAAACCTTTGGAAACAGAAGTGGTATGAATATAATTTGAATCACTGGGGTGCTTTGGAGCTGAATTACCAGGTGACATATCCATATACTCGTTGTTTACAATCTTCTCGTTACTTCCTTTAGAAGCAAATCCAGTTAAAGGACTCCTTACAGGTGAAGAGCTGCCCTTTGGAAACATCATCATGTAGCCTCGGGAGTCAACCTGAGATGGTGACCATGAATTGTTAATCTGTTTTGGAACAGACATACTTTTAGGAGTCATTGGCAAATAATCGCTGGTGCTGGACAGAGAAGATGCAACTCCTGGCATCATTGGCATGTACCCATCATCCCTGGCTTTACTCCTACTTTGGTTACATATGGAATCAAGGTTAGTGTCACTGTACTCCAAATCATGGTTATCTTTCAATTTTGGTGTTTCAGAGTAAAGTAATCGACTATGATTTCCAGCAGAATCTTCATCCAACAAAGCTGTAGTTTGCGTCGTCTTCTGCTGCACTGCTACAGAAGTTGGTTTTGTTAGAGAGTAAGTTCTTTTCCTGAAACACTTTTCAGCCTCCATATAATCATCTCTTGAGCCATCATCTCCCTGTTGCTTACTCATGGACATGTATTCACTCAGACAGTTCTCCTCTCTGATAGGCGGTGTGTTTCCCAGGGAATCCGGTGTATTACTCCTCACCCGAAAGTACCTGAAATCTCCAGGGCTGGAGCCATATTCATCAGAGGAGATAAATCCCCCATCACTTGGGGAACCACAAACAGATGAGCTAGAAGGCCTGGTCAGCATGTCTGAAGCAGAACCATGCCCACTGCTGGAAGAAACACTGATGGGACTTGTGGTGGAGGGAAAATGAGAAACAGGCAGCGAAGCAGACCTGGTGTGATAAGACGAGCTGAAAGCAGCTCTCACGTACCTTCCACTCCCTTCTTGCCGGCCCAAATTCATCCTTGCAGTATTCAGGTGGATCAGACTCCCAGTCACTGACCTAAAAGGTCTAGTCATGGTTCCTTCTCCTTCACTGGATGTTCTGAAGCGATAGGAGCTGTTGCTTTTGGTGGTTGGAGGAGTCCCTCCAGCAACGCTCTCAGTTCTAGATCTTCTCTGCAAGCCTGTCTGGCTGGGGGGTAGGTTGCCCAAGTTCCTCCTGGTGGTGATGAAGGAGATGGGATTGGTACCGCTGCCACCACCAGAAGACTGGCTCTTGCTTCGGGGCCTGAACTCTGCAAAGGTCTTTAGAGCTTTCATGGTATCCAGAAAAGTCTCATGCATATTTTGGGCAACAACTGAATCATCCACTTGCATCCAGAGTTCTCCAGGCCCAATAGAGGCAGATCTGCCCACTTCAATAAAGAAGAAGTTCTCCGAGTGTCCACAGCGACGAATGTTCATCAGCTGCAAGTGAACAGAGGGCACCTCTGAGTTCAGCTTGACAAGGTGGATGGCCTTGCTGGAGAGGCACAACCTGTACACTCCAGTGAGGTTTTTTGTTTGTCCCAAGCCTTTGGGCTTCACATTGACCTGCCACACCTCCTTGAAGACGGTGCCAGGCCTCAGGGCAGCCCCGTAGTGCTCATCATCTTCGTACACCTGCTGATCGGCATGGTCCTCCTGCTCCAGGAAGCCCCTCTTGCTCTGATTCATAAGCTCGCTGATGGCCTGATACCAGGCCTCCTGCTCGGCGTCGTTCTCGGCCAGCATGGCGAAGTACTCGTCCTTGGTGTACAGGGCGATGATGTGCTTGTGCTTAGCGTCGGCCCGGCGGCTCACGGTGAAGCACTGGTACAGGGGAATAACGCGCTTGGGCGGGGGGCAGCACAGCGCGGCGGCCCCGCCGGCCCCCGCCGCCCGTAGGCTGCTCTTGAACTTCTTCTCGCTGTCATAGTACTCCAGACGGGCAGGGGCCAGGTGGCTCTCGGCCCGCAGGACAAAGTAGCGCTTGTGTCCGTGCTTCTGCTTCCGCAGGTACCCGCACTTCCTCACGTCCTCGCCGGCGCCGCGGCCCGCCGGAGGGGGCTGCCCGCCGCGGCCCGCCGAGGGAACGGCCCGGCCCGGCGCGGGGGCGGCCTCGGGCGCCGGGCACAGCGAGGCGCTGGGCGAGCGCCGCAGCAGCAGCAGCAGGTGGTGCGGCTGAGGGGACGGGCAGCGCCCGCCCTCGCCCGCCGCCGGCTCCCCCTCGCCCGCCGCCACGCCGAGCACGCCGGGCTCCTGCTGGGGCGCGGCTCCGCCTCCCGTGTGCCGGGCGCCCGGCTCCTCCTCGCCGCCGTCGCCGCCACCACCGCCGCCGCCCGGGCCATTCATCCCGCTCGCCATCTTAGGGGTCACGCAGGGTCCGGTGCCGCCGAGAACGGGGCACAGGGCGGACAGCGGGAATCCGCGCTCACCGGGGAAGCGCCCCGCGCATGGGAAGCGGGCGGTGCCTCCTGCGCCCCTCGCCCGGTCCGCGCTGCCGCCGGTCGCTCCGGCCACTCGCACTCACGGGCGGCGGCGGCGGCGGCACCGCGGCGAAAACATCACGTGACCCCGCGGAGGGCGGGGCC